>CM076584.1:553599793-553939854 GCA_034641835.2 Pinus albicaulis
CTTTTGCCTCCATTCTGCTTGCAGTTGATGTGCTTGTGGGAGATATCCTGGAACAGTTTCAGGAATTAAATTAGCTTTGTGTAAATTATCATTTTCACAATCTGTAAGAGTGTTTGCCACTGTATCCGCCTCCTCTGCTACCTTTTCTGCCCTTTTCATTTGTGCATTTTCCTTTATTTGAGCTTATTGCTCTATTATTAATTTTGCAATTTCATCTTGATTTTGCTTCACCATTTTATCATATCATACTTTAGCCAAAGTAGTTTGCTTTTATCGATTTTGACCTTTCACAGTAATTTTTCGCTATGCCGAACATGCTCCACATCTTTTTCCTTACTCAACATGAAGTGCCTTGAATTTGGTCAATGTTTCCTCATTTTGTCTTACAGTTATTTCAAGTCTTCTTCAACTCCCGACTTCTCTCAAGAAGAGCTTTATGTTTCTCTGAGAACTCTTGATCTCCAACAACTTCTTTAGTAACTTCTAAAAGTTCTATAGAGGATAATTTTGGCAAACTTACATACCTTATCTTGTGGTAGAAACTGTGTCAATTTGCCCACTTGGATATTTGAACTTGTGAACAGCGTCTGAAACATCCTTTTTTGGTACTGTCCACTCGTGTTTGATTTTCTTCAATGGTTCATCTCTTTTGGTCGATTCCTGTGTGCATTCTGACAAATTCACATGTTCTCTGGCAAATTTTTTCATAAATTGCTTATCATAAGGCGTTTGAGGTTTCGGCAACTTATACATCAGTTTCACGTCTTCCGTGGTGAATGACCCGATTAGCTCTTCAAATGGAGTTCTGAATTGCCTGTCTGAAATATCAGTGTTGTCCAGCACCCATTTTACCATGTCCATATACGGGAGAATCCTTGGCCTTGCCGCTATTCTATGCAGAAATGAGCAAGCCAGTTCTCTAAGGGTTGCCTCAGACGTATTACTGGAACCTGCTGTAGCTACAAATTTCATCACCACAGGGTTTTCTTCCTCTAGCAGATTATACATTCCTTCCCAAGTGGATATACCGGCATCCTTATTATAAGCAGTGTCTGCATACAGCGAAGCCATTTCTTTGTTTTCAGAACTCGAGCTCTTCTCCTTTTTACCCATAGTGTTTAGTGGAAGCTTTGTATAGACGTTTGCTCCTTCGTGCCTGCGTTTTACGAGTAAATGAGAGTAATGGCGTAAGAAAGGTGATGAGACTGTTTCAAATGTGAAAGTGGATGAAATATAATATTTTAATCGTGAAACGACTTTCAATTCAAACACAATCTCATTTACCATTAATTTTCAATCCAATCATTTAATTTAATCATTAAAGCGCATAACAGATTTTATATATGGGAAGATTGCCTTGGGATAGCGCGCCTACATGAATCTGCGACATTGCAATCTGCGATTTGCGGCGCAATGTTGCAATATCGCAATATCGAAAAATGAAGTCATCGCAGTTATGTAAATAGCACAAAAGCGCATATCGCAAAATCGCAAAAGCGCATATCGCAAAATCGAAAAATTGAAAATAGCGCAAAAGATATTCACTAATCACTTCTGTTTTCTACGCTATGCGATTTGCAACCAATGCGTTTGTTGTATAGGCTTTTGGGATCGCATTATCGCAAAAGCGCAAAATCGCATTTTCAGTTCTACAAAAGATATATACTATTTTGCTATGGATGCGCTATTTTGTTTAAAGAGCAATTTTATTATAATCTATCATAAACTTAAGTGTTTCTTAATGTTCTTTCTACGGGATTTCTATAAGTTTATGATAGAAAGTTTTATTTGAAAAGGAAAACAAATCCTAATTGATTTTTTGGATTTTTTAACTAAGGGTCCCCATTTATTTAGTATGATTACTAATATTAAATAAAAGGGGGGTTGTTGCTGGTCACAACATAACCATATGACTAGTCGCAGTGATCTTTTTTCACATCTTGATACATCTTTTAGTTCCTCTATTGGTTTGGGCGATGATCGTCAAGTTAAAGCTTCAGGAAAGGGTATTGTACCTTTCTTAACAAAAAAATGTGGTGAATATCTATGATGTTTATTATGTACCCAATTTCAAATATAATTTGTTGAGTGTTGGTCAGTTAGATGCACATGGTTATGATGTTATCTTTCACAACACTACTTGCATGATTTATGATCAACATAGGTCTCTTGTTGCAAATATTCCTATGACAAAGAACAGGTTGTATCAATAACAAATGAAAAGTGAGAAGTTGTATGCACATAATGTTTCAATTCCAAATGACTCTGACCTATGGCATTTGCGATATGGTCATTTACCTATATTTGGGATAAATATATGTTTTCTCAATTCTACAGGGAAAAAATAACTCGTAGAATCATGCTTGGAAAAAACACAAATGTTGTTCAGGAACGTATCATATTGTCAAAGCTGAAACAGAAATATGATGGTCAAATAACATCAAACATTGTTGGCATGCTTACGGATTGGAAAAGATCGCAGGAATGACAAAGTAAATTCCAAACATATCTTAATAATAATAGAAATATCCTGCATCTTATATTAGAGTTTACTGTTACAATATTGACAACTGGATTGTGGCTAACATTCAAGTGTCCTCAGATTAATTCACCTTCAGAGATGGTTAGATGTGTTGAAGCATTTCAAGACTATTATTCTATACAATCCCAACATCATCAACTTAAATGGATATATTCCTTGGGATCTTGTACTATTGACAGGTTTTATAGAAGATCAATAAAAATTATAGCAACAATTGATCAAACAAGAATATTATTGTTATTCAATGATTCTAAAAAGTTGAGTTATTCCAAAATCAAATAGCAGTTGAATTTGGCAGAGGAAGAAATTGATTGACTTTTATATTCATTGGCCTGTGGCAAGTATAAAATTCTTCTTAAGGCTCCAGGCACAACCATGGTCACTGCATCTGATGACTTTAAAATCAATTTTAATTTTATGGATAAAAGAGAGAAAATAAAACTTCCAATGCCATCACTGAACCAGAAGAAAAATTTACCTGAGGGTATTAATGAGGACAAACGTTTTCTTATTTATGCATTGATAGTATGCATTATGAAAGGAAAAAAGGTTTTACATTACAAAGTACTTGCCAGTGAATGCACTCAGGAACTTAAAGGGCTATTCAAGATATATTTCAAGGAAATTAAAAGGCAGATTGATGATTTGATTGAAAGGGAGTTTTTGGAAAGAGACAGAAAGGAGGAGGTTGATTTGTTGATATATAGTCCATGAGGGAGTAGGCAAAAGGATGTAATATAAAAATGTTTTCTCTTGAAAAGGGCACCAAGTTCATATCTTGGTGTTCATGACATTTGGTGTGTGCTTGTATTTAATTTTTCTTTATTTTATGCATTTTATTAATTTCATGCATAATAAGAAAAATAAAAATTAATACATACATAAATATAAGGGAAAATTGACCCTCATAAATTTCATATTACAATCCATTTTTGTCATATTTATTGTGATGAATTTCCATGTGGAATATCCATAGAAAGTTATAGATTGTATTGGTATTGGAGTAAGTTTCTTTGTGTGTATTTTGGGAATTTTCATGGATAAAATAGGTTTAAGAACATAAGATTTGTTTTTCTTATTTGAAATTAAAGGGACATGCCCTAACCTCATGGAAAAACGACATGAACACCCAAAGGATAAAGGGAGACACTCATAGTCATAGATTTTCGTAATCAGGTGGAAATACACTTATTCATGTATACGAATATTATTTTCATATCAATAGATAATAGGGAAAATCTAAGTATCCTTGACCAACAAGAAAAGAAGGAGATGAAAAAATTCTTTCATTTAAAGGTATAGGTCAGGAAGACACAAATTGAGGTGGAAATACACTTATTCATGTATAAGAATATTATTTTCATATCAATAGATAATAGGGAAAATCTAAGTATCCTTGACCAACAAGAAAAGAAGGAGATGAAAAAACTCTTTCAGTTCAAGGTATAGGTTAGGAAGACACAAATTGATGCTCTATTCAACTAATAATCACAAGAGAAACTAATTGTAAGAGATCTACTCAAAATTTTGGGATTAGAGTTTTGGTATCATCCTAGTCCGTAGACATGTAGATGAGTAAATAAGGATGAAAAACTCAAGATAAAAAAATAGTGTAAGATAAAATTTGCTATCATTGCTCATATTATTGACAAAGTAGAATTAGATGTACTTCCACTTAATGTATATGGAGCAATAATTGGGAATCTAGATATGTACATGTGGGATGTGATCTTCATGCAGATATCCAATTGTTATTTCCTCATGAAGGATGCAAAATTATTCTTAAAGGATGTGTGTAATGTAAAGTTTAAAGTCTCTAATAAGTGCCAACCAAGCCAAAACAATTATCAATTCTACCAAGAAGTATGTTTTACTACTTTTAAGAGAAACATTGTAGAATAGTCAATTAGAGAAAAGGCATCCCTGGAGGGATAAACTAATGAATAGAGAAAAAAAATGGAATAATCTACATAGGTATAAAGGGATTTTTTTAAGAGTCTAAAAGGATACCACCCAAGAGGATGTAGAGAGAGAAATTCAAATTTTATTATAATCTCCATTATCAATCATAGGGTTGTATAAGAAATCCATTCTAGAATCAAATGTGGTGAAGACATAGTTATGGTAGCTACTAGAGAAATGTCATATCCAACTAAGACCCTCTCCATGTGTTTCACCCATCATAATTGTGCCCAATAAGGATGAAATTTTGTGAATTTGCATTGGTTACAAAGAATTAAATAAAATTAGGTTGCAGAATAGGCAACCCCTACCAAGATTCATGACCTCTTAGACTAGTTGCAACAAGAAAAATATTTCACGAAGCTTGACATTAAAATCAAGTTCTGACCTCGATTGAATAAAATGAATACCTTGAAGGCTATATTAACAAAACAAGGTTTTTATGAGTGGTTATTCATGCCATTAGTTCTGTGCAATACATGAGCTATGTCCATGAGATTAATGAATGATATTTTACACCCATATTTAGAAACATTTGTCACTATGTATTTGAATGATCTATCTATATACCATCATAGATTCATTTTAGCTCCAAATATACGGGGATTTGAGAGGGATCCAATCCCTCAAGATGCAAACCTATTTTTGAGTGAAAAATATAAATGCCTACCCAGAGGGATTTGATTCTCTAGTTCTTTGACATTTTAAAGAATATGATTGAATGATCCAATCCTCTGTAGCAAACTCATTTTTGATGAAAAATCTAAGGAAAATTTTTCTATGTGGAGGGGACTGATTCCTCTAGGTTCTCGATAGATTCGATATCTTGAAGTTAAGATGGATTTAATATATATATATATATATATATATATATATATATATATATATATAAAGAGAGAGAGAGAGAGAGAGAGAGAGAGAGAGAGAGAGAGAGAGAGAGAGAGAGAGAGAGAGAGAGATTTTCATTATTAATATTTTTTAAAATGTTACATGTGATAATCAGATTCCACATCTTGAAGGGGGGATTCCTATATTGAATCAAACTATGGATTCATTTCCTGAAGTACTCTCTCCCCCACATGAAGAAACAACCACGGATGACACATTGAATGATGTGATTGACATAATTGGGAGATTGAATCTTGAATCAATCCCAACTCAATAAAATGAGCAGCCTGGGCCATCTCAGAAAGGTCCTCCCAAATGGCTGACAAAGACACTGGAGAATGTTTATCCCGATGAGGTCAGAAAAATAGGAACAAGAAGTTCCACTAAACAAATCGAAGGTGACGTAGATAATTCTGATTCTCCTGTTCATATGGATATTTCTTATAATTGTGAATTGAGTTTGTCTACAGATCATGAACCAACTTCCTTCAAAGAAGCCGCTTCTCATGATGAATGGAAAGAAGTGATGCAAAATGAGTATGGTGCCTTGATAAAGAATGGCACTTGGAAGCTGGTTGATCCGCCTTTGGGAACAAAACCAATTGGCTATAAGTGGGTCTACAAGAACAAGTATAAAGCAGATGTCTCACTTGACAAGCACAAGGCCAGGCTTGTGGCAAAAGGTTTTGCACAAAAGGAAGGAATCGATTATGAAGAAAATTTTTCTCCCTTAGGAAAATGGACCACCATCCGGACTCTCTTTGCCCTAGCAACTCAGAGTGGATGGAAAGTCCATCAGATGGATGTAAAAATTGCCTTTTTGAATGGAGATCTAAAGGAGAAAGTTTTTATGTCCCAGCCAGAAGGATTTGTTGTAAAGGGCCAAGAACACAAAGTTTACAAGATTATAAAATCCTTGTATGACCTCAAGCAAGAACCACAAGCCTGGTATGAGAAATTAACCGAGCATCTTTTGAAACTTGACTTCAAACATTTTGATCTTGATGATGCAACTTTGTTTGTTAAGAAAGTTGGAAAAATAGTTGTATATCTTGTGGTGTATGTAGATGATCTTTTGATAACAGGGAACAATGAAAGCTATATTGCATCCATGAAGAAAGAATTGAAGCAAGGTTTTGAAATGACTGATTTGGGTTATGTTCATTACTATTTGGGTATTGAAGTAATTCAACATCCTAAATTTATATTTCTTTCTCAAAAGAAGTACATTAGAGATCTTTTGAACAAGTTTGACATGGATGAATGCAATCCCTTAACCACTCCAATGGAACAAAACTTGAAGCTCACATCCATTGAAGGGAAGGAATTCAAGGATGCAACTAAGTATAGACAACTTATAGGAAGTCTTATCTACCTGACCACCACCAGACTTGACATTTCATTTGTTGTTGGAATCCTCTCAAGGTTTATGCCAAAACCTTGTGAAGGACATTGGTCTGCTGCAAAAAGAGTGTTAAGGTACTTGAAGGGGACTCAAGAATTTGGACTCAAATATACACATGTAGGAAACTTCAACTTGATCGGATACTCTGATTCAGACTTTGATGGGGACAAAGAAACAGAGGTGTCTACTACAGGTTACACCATGAGTCTTGGATCAGGAGTTATCTCATGGAGATCACGCAAACAGTCAGTTCCAGCAGATTCCACGACCAAGGTAGAATATGTGGCAGCAACTAAAGAAACAAAGGAAATTGTGTGGCTCAGAAAAATCCTAGAAGATTTGCAGATGAAACAAACGTATTCAACACCACTCATGATCGACAACACCTCTGCAATAAAGTTGGCCAAGAACCCAAAGTTGCATGATCGAACAAAGCACATCAATACAAAATACCATCTAATTCGACATCATGTTCAGGATAAAACCATCCATCTACATCATTGTTCCACAAATGAGCAAACTGTTGATATCTTAACCAAAGCACTTGGAAGAGAAAAGTTTGAAAAGTTCAGATCGATGCTTGGGCTCACCAACATCCCTTCAGATTAAAGGGGGGAATGTTGACACCTAATCCTAAGGGTTGGGTGAGGATATTTAATATTGTATATTAAATAATATTAGGAAATAAGAAAGGCCAAGAGTCATTGGGAGATGAATCGCAATAGCCTCACCTCCATGTATAAATACATGCACATTATTCATCTAATACACATTCTGATTTGCGGAGTTACCTCCCGGTTTGACAAACATTGAAAAATTACAAATCGTCCTTATATATTCATTAGAAAGACTTTATTATTGGAATAAGACATATCTCTCTCTCTCTATCTATCTATCATTATGTGTGTGTTTAATGCATATCAAAATATTTTATTTATGGGACACATTGAATATTTTCTTGTTATTAATATATTTTTGTTTTAAATATTACATGCCAACTAAACAAAATGAATTAAACATCATATAATATCAATAATATTATTCTTACATGCCATCGCTCAACTCCATATTAAGTATTTAGGGAATTACATATCTCTCTCATACTATAAAATAAATTAATATTTGTTACCTTCAATTAAGGTGGAAATTGGAAAAAATATTTATGATCGACATTGTTTTTTGTTGTTAATATTTCTTAATTTTTTAATGTATGTATTATTTTATTATTTTTTAAATGACATGTTATGTGACAAAATTTACCTCATATTGTGTTTAAAGTTCCTGTTGGCACAACAATGCTACCTCGGAGGAGAATATCTCACATTCGAGGCAAGTGTTTGAGACATTAAAGAACCACCAACTAGTGGTGATACGTGTCGATATTAGTGGCCACCCACCTATTCCACTTAGATCCCTAACATTGTTTCTTATTAGTTTCATGTTTATTCTTCACAATTTTCTATTTTTGATAGTTTTCAAGTCCTAAATTTCCATGGTTTTTTTGACTCCCTAAGCGATGTTTTTTAGTGGAAATAAGCAAACGTGAGACAAAGTCAAGAGTTTGTAGTCAAAATTTTTTGTCCTTGGATAAAAATTTCTAATGAGCTATCATGTGTGCCAAAATGAGATCATATGAAAAAATTACAACCCTCAGAAGTTAATGATCCAACTAACCAAATTAGGGCCCATAAGCTTTCGCCGCTTCATATTCTATGGTTAGGATTTTTTATTTTTATGGTATCTCATTATTTCTTCATTATAAAAATACTTCAAAATCACATTGTAACGATCATATCTCTTCTTAGAGATAAGCTACGATCGCCTAAGCTAGCATTCTTTCATTCAGCATGTAAACAATTTTAGGATTTCATATTTATTAATTGATGTTTTTTTTCATTGTATCTCTATGTTTTTTCTTAAACCTATATTTCATTTTTTACTTCATAAATCTAAATCGACTGGAAATTTTCAAGAAATGTGAGTTTGTATAGTAATATTTGGTGTATTTATAAAATGTGATTGGAGGAGAGGAGCTCATGAAAAACATGCTAGGATGGAACAAATCATGAAGTGATAGGTTCTTACCAATGTTTCAAAGGATAAAAATTTCATTAGCATAGCAGAGTACCTACGAAAATTCATAGCCTCATTTTTAGAAGGAGAACCACAAATCCATGTCATTATAGTATTGTTGATGGTGCTAGAAATTTGTCAACCAAGGGGTCTCCTTGATGTGAAGTCCCAATAAGACCTAAAACCATTTGGAATAAGATCCCCATTCGGAGTATCAACTTGGTTTCCATGTAATTTTATAGATTTTCCTTGGATCTAACTATCAGCAAGAGAGAGGAATTCAAATGTGTCTACGAAAAGCAAGTGTTTCTATGTGAGTGTTTGGTTGTAGGTGTGTCAAAGTTCTTATACTATAGAGGAAAAGAGTAAATTTATCCTATAAGAGAGAGGTAATAGTACCACCCAAGTAGAGACACATGAAAAAGAAGGATTTGTCTAACATCTAATGGAATAGTCCACAAAATATGTGTAGGTCATTACAACCAATTACTAATAATGATTTATCTAGTGCCATGCACAATAGTCAACAAGGATGGGATTAAAATAAAAACCATTACAAAACATTCTCAATAAGGTAAGTACTAAAATAACCAAAATATTTCTACTAATTTGGCACAGATGAAAGAAAAAATGAAATACAAACACCCATAGAATAGTATTACAAATATTCATAATCCATGCATGAAAACATGCTGGCCTTCAAGGATTTTGTTATTAAGTAAAAGTTATAAGACACATGTATATAATGAACATAACTAGCTCCAATAGTGGAGCGTTGGAGGCACTCCTTGCTCCCCAAAAGAACCAGTTTGTTTCTTTAATGCCTTGTGAGAGGATCCAAGGTGAAAAGTAATTTTCTCATACAATTAGGGTGGATATATAACCAAGAGGTGATGCTTCACCTTCCATGTAACTCTTTGACTACCCTCATGACTATTTGACTTCCTATGAATTTTTGACTTTACATGAATCTTCATATTCTCAATGTGTCCTTTGGACTTCCACTTTCCAATACATTTTGGATAGAAAATTACATAATCCACAATAGTGATGTGACATATGATGACTTGTAACATGACATGACATGACACTAATGACATGGACTGCATGATGATTTGACAGTGCCAAGTTGTCATTCTTGATGCTTATTTATTTGTGTATTCTTGAAAATATGATACATGTTCTACTTCTTCCTGCTCCTTATGAATTGAATATGAGGAGTCTTCCATGTGACCTTGATCTTCATCTTCTTTTATAGTCTGGCGTTCCTTCGTATTCTCGCCTGGTGATAATCTTATATCTTTAGCTCTATATGTTTCTTCTAGAAATTCATCATTCTCCATCTCCTTCTTCATCATCTTTCCATAGCATGATAGAATACCTACATCTATAATCCACTCATGACAAGACAACATCATTTTGATAAACCCCTAGTCTAAGATGGTTCATATTGATCCACTAGCTGAGCCGAAATCAGGTGACAGGGTGGGAAAGAGGCTCAGTAAGTTCACAATTGCACAAATTAGGTAGCCAGGGGTGAATCTTGATCCTTGAGAGTACACAATGTTTAGTTCAGGTTGGAATGAGGAATAGAATCACACAATATGGGACCTCACTGCGACAGGAGGAGGGGATGGGAAATGGATCAACCTATTGTGCAGTTCTAGAGGACAGAGGAGATCGGATGATTGTGTAATTTCATAGTTTGAGAGCTCAAGGATAATGCTTGAGCCTTGACAATGTGAAATTTGCAATACTGACTGGGAAAGAGAGATAAATTACATAGTTTTGGAAGTCACCGAGTCAGGTTTAGGTATTTTTCATTGTTTCAGCCAACTATGCAGTTTTTGGAGGCAAAGCAAGCATGGTGATTATGTAGTTGTGTAGTTCTAGATCTCACGATTTGAGCAAGAGCTTATATATTTCACACTGCATCGTTGGAGCTAGGCTCGAGGGATGAATTACACAATTTTGGAGGCCAAGTCTTTGGCTTGAGCACCGAAATTGCACAATGCATATTATTGGGAGGGAGGAACTTCACATTATGTAGTGTCAATAGGAAAGGTTGCAACTTGAGGGATTGGAATGCACAGTTCAGGAAGGATGGATGAGGTCAAGTTGTTGGGAATTTTTAGAAATTTGGTTAAGTGTGGGATCAGTGAAACTAATGTGAATAGTGATAGGCCTTGAAATTTATCACACACTTAGACACTCAATGACATGAATAGATCATCTAGAACAAATGAACACATACTTCCCTTAGTGCGACAACTTATGACATTTGCGACTAAACATACAATTTGCGATGATAATGAAGACACTTGTGCGACAATTCTTAGAACTTTGGAAATGAGTGAAACATATGTGTATATGGTAAGATCAACTCATTTTCAAAAAAATAACCTCTTTAAACAACCAAAATAATCTTATGTGCATCATGCGACACTCAACATGTGAAAACACAACAATTTCTACAGTGTGAATGAGACTTGCGATGTGTGAAATACAGTGAAATTAATTAGAGTGAAAGAAAGTGAAAGCGATAGAAGAAAGCATGAAAGAACACTCACGAAAACAGAGGTGTGCGAAAGTGAAAATTTACAAAACTCACCAAAATATAAGTGAAAGTGCAACTAGAAGTGAGATAATTTTGATGTGAGTGTGCATTGATTGTCGACATGGATTGGACATTGCACATGCATAGTCTTGATAAACTGTGTTATTCCTGTTTAAGCTTGCATAAAATAATGTGCTCATTGCAGACTGAGCATGTGTAGATAAGTACCCTCGACAATTCCAATCCAAGAAGGGAGCTCAAAATCATCAATTTACCAAGAAGTTACCATGCAATGAACAACAGCAAGATCCACAGTAGGCTCCAAAATTTGAGTGTAAGAAACAATTTGGAGGGTGTTTAACGTAGAAAAAACACTTGAAAACACACTAGTAGAAGTATATCTCCTCTACCTTGGTAAATTATTTCATGTAGGTTCTATTTATTTAGGAGTATCGATTCATCATTAAGATTACCATGGCTTCCACACTTACCCATTGCATAAACATAGTCCCCATAATTCCTTTATTCGGTTAAAAAAAAACATAAGACCAACAATCACACAAAATTTTGAATCAGGATAGAGTAATTAAGTTCGAAATATTTATATTTTTCAGAGTATAGTTTTCATCTCTAGTGTTGCTTTGCTAATAGAAGGCCTAGACAGTACCCCGACAAAGTCACTTCAGGAACACAAACATTGATATGTGTTATGCAGAATTGTGATCTATGGAGAAATACAATTCCCTAAGCATGGTGCTAAGCACTTAGAACAACAGATGAAAGAATTTGCTATCACTTTTTATAACATAAATAGACACATAGAATGATAGAAGAACCTACTTGGGATCAAAGTGCTTCTTCTTCTCCTTCTATCGCTTTTTCTATAGCTTTCAATCCAACTCAAATCACCAGATTTATTCCTGCAAGTATAAATAGAGAACAACAAAGGATTTTCAATATACATATGCCTAATTATATTAATTACTCAAATAGACTATATGTAAAACATATATATCATTCAAGATTCCATTGCATGAGAAATAGAAACATAAATAGATACATATAAGGGAAAATGAACAACAATATTTATTAAAGAGTAGAAGGGGAAGCTTACAACCAATGATGGATTTCTTGCCACCAGCTCTAGCTTCATCCCAGCCTCATCACATCCAACATCACACTAGAAGCATATCATTACTTTCACTCTCTCAAATTAGAATCCAACAACATTTACCAAAATTCTTCCTTTCCTAGCACTAGGATCTGTGCTCAATTTATATGGAAATTGATGGTATTTTCTCAATGAGTGACTTTCTAATGATATTCCAGAAATGTTCCCAATTTTAGAGGTGTTATATGGACACTTGGATTCAAATTTTGACACATATGGACTCTTCTAGAAGGCACTGGCCATGTGGAGATTCTGGAACAATGATAATTTCACTCCCAATTGACCAACACACTCTTGAATGGAGGGAGCTGCATATGCAATGCATTTATTCCCTTTAGAGGCAACGTTGGTGAGTTCATAAGTGATATAACATATACTTCAAACCTTGGAAATCTCACAATAGCAACCATGAATGATTTGTTCTTCTCTTAGGGCATATAGCAACTGAAATGTAAGTTGATAATAGAACCTATTTCATTGGTCCTGGGGATGATGTCCAGTTTGACTAGGTCATGGGGGATGATGCCCAAATTGACCTATAATAGCTTCCCCCTAAAGCATGAAGTCAAAATAATAACAATATTTTTGAATGAGATGCTTTACGATGTAATGAGATGGAAGAGAAGCGGAGTGGCAATGTGCATCAATCTTACAATACATTACATCATGATATTTTCATGTTGATCATGAATTCCCGAGGGAGGAATTCCCATGCTCAGCACATAAAATATCTAATAACATGTAAATAGTTCACAAAGTCGTCTACATTGGAATGTTTCCCAATACAAACATGCCTACAGATATAGGCCCATGTTAGGATGACGATTTGTATGTAAGGTCACCGTACAGATGATGTGTACAAAAATCCTGAAATCACAGCTCAGATGGCTAAATCTAGATGTGGGGTCTTCTTATCTCGTTCACTCGATCATTTGGGTACAAGTCTAGCCATGTGAATATATGATTTGTAGTCGAACATGGTAATACATCATCTGATTACCAGCCAATGATGTGAGATATTAACAAATGCAAAGAACCACCATTGATGTTAATGGTCCTCAAGGTACTGCATTACATTTCGTAAGTCGTGAATAGATGATTTGATGTCGAATGCTAAATAAAACATTTCAGTAAAAAATCCGGAAGAGAGGATCTTGTCGATGCTATAACAAACCTCATGGTATTGGAAGATGATGTTTCTAAGTAAATTTCCCAGATGATGGTATGATGTCGACAGGAAGTCACTTTATCGTGAACAAGAGTTACTGATTTCAGAGAAAAAATGTGACTTGATATAGAAATATTTAGGGATGAATGTCATGAAAATGAAGGTTTATGAGTATTGCAAGAATATGAGGGAATATGAGTATTCACTGGATGATTTCTATTGAACATATCGATGACACTGAGATGAGTTGGCATCATTAACCCAAAAATGAACTAAAGGTATGAATGAGCCATAGGTATGAATGAACCATCAAGAGGATTACCCAACACAAAAGTCACAATGATGGAATGAAGTGTCATGTTCAAGAGTGACCTGCTACCGTAAAAATTTTGTTCACTTTCCCAAATTTTTGCCCGGTCATTTGTCGACCAGTACCTCTTTATTTTTTAACAAGATTAAGGAGGATAACATATGATTGATCTATAATTCAACCCTTCGAGTGAATAATGTATCACTATTTAATAATTTAACGAGTCTAGAGATGAATGAAACTCAATCCTTTCCATGATCGACAAGCCCATCGCTATTTTATGTTTTAACGAGCCTAACGATAGTGATAGCTCAGTCCTTTTTCATATTTAGATATTTTTAAAAAGAGGGAAAAAAAACTCCATGAGTCCTTTTTGTAAATTTTTCGCTCAGATCCAAAAAAGTGTAAAACGATATCTGAGAGAACCTCCTAGCCATGTTCGACTAAGGTTTTCCTTTTTCGTAAATATTCTATCTCAGTCCGGAAAAGGGTTAAAATTATACTGAGTAGATGTCTATTGATTTACTTTTACGAGCTTAAAATACAAGTGCTTGACAATCTTTTCATATTATCGGAGTCTGAAAATAGCTAAAAGAATACTCTAGTGGTTCCTTTTTCTCTATTATCGAAGCTCAAAAAAGAGATAAAAGTGTGCTTCATATCATTTTTCATTTTTATCAAAGCTCTAAAAATAAGGATAAAAGTATGCTTTGTGGTCAAATCATTCTTGAAATAAGAGTGCACACTAATCTGCTATATCAGTTGTAAACCTGTTCAGAACATCATCAAATGGATTAAAAATACGTGTTTCATGATAAAAAAATGAATAAAACCATAGTCACAACAATAAATATTATTTTCAAATAATCAAATGACTAATTAAAAGAGTTTTACTGTTCATTTTTACCATTTGAAATTTACTATTTTCATTTTGGAGCTCTAAACCTGTTTTTTCCCCCGAACTTCAGCTGTTGATTGGGTGCAATTGGTAATAATTTTTGGAATTCCCCCTGCAAGAGCACATGTTAAATGCCCCCTGTAAGAGCACATGTCCCCCAAGCTTCATTTCATTTTACGATATCAGATAGAAGACTTGTCTTAAGTAGGAGAGGATTTATTTCATTTTTTAAATAGCTTGACACAGGAAAAGAACTATGCTCATGGAACCTTGTTTCATTTTTTAACGAGCTTGACACAAGAAAAGGAACTATGCTCATGACCTGATTCATTTTCTAATGAGGTTGACACAATAAAAGAACTATCCTCATGAATATTTTTCATTTATCTAGGTTGACAATGTAAAATAACTATCCTCAAGGGAACCTGTTTAGTTTATCGAGGTTGACATAGGAAAATAACTATCCTCGTCACCTAATTCATTTTTTAATGAGGTTGACACAGTAAAAGAACCATCCTCATAACTTGATTCATTTTTTAACGAGGTTGACACAGTAAAATAACCATCCTCATGACCTATTTCATTTTTTAACGAGGTTGACATAGTAAAAGATGTTAGAAAATTAAATATTACAGAGCAATGCAACACATAAAATATGCGAAAAATACAAGCACACAAAACACATAAAACTAGAGCGACACAGATATACGTGGTTCACCCAGTTTGGGCTATGTCCACCCCGAAAAACTAGTCCTTCCATTCTATTATCCAGCAAAATGAAGAGACAAAACCTACAGTAGATCCGTTGTAATATCCTATGTTCTCTCTCACAGTCTCCCTATCTGTTTCCCGCTCAGAGAATACACATACAATGCGCAACCGCAATACAATACCCCCATAAAAGTGAGGGGGTTTAATTCTAGGGAAAAAAACCCTAAACTAAACATAACTTCTACCATCAGATCATCTGCCTAATGAACGGCCTAGATTGACTAGAAATTACTATACTTTTACAAGGAAAATTTACATCTATTTTTGGTTTCGGGGGCGCTGCCCCCCAAACCCCCGCCGAGGGACCGCTGGCCCCCAAACCCCCCAACTAGGGGGGTAAGCCCCCCTGGACCCCGCAGGAAAAGGGTGTACAATTTTCCTGGGGTATACATCCAGCTAAAACAAGGATCTCTGAATTAGGAAGAAAATCAGGCTCCACACCCAATAATCTCCCACTTGGAGACTGATTGTAGCAACTCCACCGCTATTTCATTTTCTGGACAATGACTCCTCTTTGGACCTGACTGTTCCTCATATTCATAATCATCCTTGAATACTAATTGAAACTGAGCACATTTTCAGTTTCTCCTTGGTTACAACTTTTGCTAGCATATCTGCAGGATTCTGGCTAGTGTGTATCTTTTCCAGCTTCAACTCTCCATTTCCAATACTGATCGTATGAAATGGTACTTGAGATGTATGTGTTTAGTCCTGGAATGAAATGATGAGTTCTTTTCAAGATGAATGGCACTTTGCCTATCACTGTATAACGTGCCCATATCATGCTTCTTACCCAATTCACCCATAAGCCTTTGTAACCAAATCATTTCTTTACTAGCCTCTGTAGCAGCAACATACTCGGCTTCTGTTGTTGAAAGTGCAACAACACTTTGGATTTTTGAAAACCAACTGACAGCTGTTCCACCTATAGTAAATACATATCCTGTAGTGCTCCTCCTGTTATCTCTGTCACCTGCCATATCTACATCAACATATCCCTGTAGAGCAATGTTTGAACCACCAAAGCATAATGCTTGATTTGTGGTACCTCTCAAATATTTGAGAATCCATTTCACTGCCATCCAATGTTCTTTTCCTGGATTGTTCATGTACCTGCTTACAACTCCCACTGCATGTGCAATATCAGGCCTTGTGCAGACCATTGCATACATTAAGCTTCCAACTGTTGATGCATATGGAAATTTAGACATATAATCCATGTCTTCTTGGGTCTTTGGGCACATCTCCTTACTAAGTTTGAAATGGCTAGCAAAAGGTGTACTAACTGGTTTTGCATTCTGCATATTAAATCTTTTCAACACCTTCTCTATGTACTCATTCTGAGACAGTGTTAATTTGCAATTTTTCCTGTCTCTAGTTATCCTTATACCAAGGATTTGTTTTGCAGCTCCCAAATCCTTCATTGCAAATGAATTTGCCAATTTTATTTTGAGCACATTTATTTCCTGCATGTTAGACCCTGCAACAAGCATGTCATCTACATACAATAACAATATAATATAGCTGCCATCATTTTGCCTTTTCAGATAAACACAATGATCAGAGTGACATCTAGTATAACCTTGTTCATACATAAACTTGTCAAATTTTAGATACCACTGCCTTGGAGCCTGTTTTAAGCCATACAAGCTCTTCTTTAACCTGCACACCAATTTTTCTTTCCCTTTGACCTCATATCCTTCCGGTTGCTGCATGTATATCTCTTCCTCCAAATCTCCATGGAGAAATGTTGTCTTTACATCTAACTGTTCAAGATGTAAATCTTCCGATGCTACAAGACTTAAGATAGTTCTGATTGAAGTCATCTTAACAACAGGAGAAAATATTTCATCAAAATCAATACCTTTCTTCTGTGCAAACCCCTTCACCACAAGTCTAGCTTTGTACCTCTGTTTTTCTCCATCTTCTTCCTTCAGCCTGTAAACCCATTTATTCTGCAATGTAGTTTTACTTGCAGGAAACTTGACTAAGTCCCAAGTCTGGTTATGCATTAAGGAGTCCATCTCTTCTTCCATGGCTAGCTCCCACTTCTTCCTGCTTTCAACCTGCATTGCTTCTTCATAACATTCAGGTTCACCAGAATCAGTCAATAATAAATAATATAATGAAGGAGAGTATCGTTCAGGGGGTCTACTTATCCTGGTAGATATTCTAACACCACTTTCAGGTGTTTGAGGTGCCTGTTGTTGTTGTGGTGGTTGTTGCTGCTGTGGTTGTTGATTATTATTATTTTCAGGCACCTTTACTTTTTTAGTTATCTCATCAAGAACCGTGTATTCCTTGCTTTCCTTTTCTTGTTTCTTTTCCTGCAACTGATTCTTATACAAGACATTTTCATTGAATATTACATCTATGCTCCTAATGATTTTGTGATTTTCATAATCATATAAGCGATAACCAAAATCATTAACACCATATCCAATAAAGGTACATTTCTTTGATTTTGCCTCAAGCTTTGTTCTATTTTCTTTATTTATATGGACAAAGGCCTCACAACCAAAAGGCTTTAAAAAAGAGTAGTTTACCTTTTTACCTGTCCATGCTTCCTCTGGAATACCACCATCCAAGGAACTTGAAGGCCCTCTATTTATTAGATAAACAACAGTATCTACAACATCTGCCCAAAATTGTAAAGGCAATCCCGCATGCAATCTCATGCACCTTGCACGCTCCATGATTGTTTTGTTCATCCTTTCTGACACACCATTTTCTTGTGGTGTTCTTGGAACTGTCTTCTCTCTACGAATTCCATGCTCTGAACAGTACCTATCAAACTCTTTGCCGCAATATTCACCTCCATTGTCTGATCTGAGACACTTCAACTTCTTTCCTGTCTCAATCTCAACCAAAGCTTTCCATTTCTTGAAAGTATCAAATACATCATATTTATTTTGAATACAATAAATCCAAGTTTTTCTAGTTGCATCATCAATAAACGTAACATAATAGCGAGAGACATTGAGAGATGATACCTGAGAAGGTCCCCATACATCTGTATGCACAAGCTCCAATTTTTCGCTCTTCTTTTCTTTCCCAACTCTGAGAAATATGACTCTCTTTTGTTTTCCATAAATGCAATTTTCACAGAAATCCAAATCAACATTCTTCAAACCTGGCAAAAAATTTCTTGAGTGAAGAATCTTCATCCCCTTCTCACTCATATGTCCGAGCCGATGATGCCATGGTGCTGCATCTGCTCCTTTGGAGGTTAAAGCATTAACATATTTAGAAATACCATTGCATAAATACAATGTACCAACCTTTTCTCCTTTTTCTATTACCGGGGTTCCTTTGGTGACCTTCCAAGCTTTATCTGTGAAAGTTGTCACACAACCTTCACCGCCTAACTGCCCTATTGAAATCATATTTTTCTTTAGATCTGGAACATGCCTTACCTCCTTTAGTAGCCATTGGTTTCCATTCTGTTGTTTTACAAGAACTTTACCCATTCCAACAATTTTACAGGGTTTATCATCACCCAAACAAACTTGTCCAAAATCTCCTTGGACATAGTCATGAAAATATTTCTTATCAGGTGTGGCATGGAATGAAGCCCCTGAATCTACAACCCAAGAATCAGTAACATTTTTGAAAGAAAGAATCAAAGCATCTTGTAACACATCACCTGTCACATTTGCTTCATGATTATTTTCTTTTTGTGCATCTCCTTCTTTTCCTTTCCGAGATCTACAGTCTTTCTTTAGGTATCCTTTCTTTCCGCATTTCCAGCACACTATCCCCGATCTAGACTTGGATCTACCTTTCCTTGATTTATTGCGATATCCCAAGCTGTTTCCTCTTTCCATTATTCTTCGCCTAGACTCTGCACTCAAAGCATTACCCGATGTCTCACCGGAGCTTTTCCGTCGCATTTCCTCGCTAAGGATAGCACCGACAACATCATCAAACTTTAAAGTACTAGATCCAGAGACAGAGTTACTAATGGCCATTACTAAACCATTCCAACTCTCTGGCAATGAGCACAAGAATAACAGAGCTCTAAATTCATCTTAAAAGTTTACCCCTACAGAACTTAACTGACTGGTAACTGTATTAAAATAATTTAAATGGTCTGCAACAGATCCACCTTCCGACATATTCATATTAAATAGTAGTTTCATAAGAAATACCTTATTTGAGGCCGAGGTTTTTTCATATAGTTTCGCCAATGTCTGCATCAAACCCTCTGTTGTTGTTTCCTTCGAAATATTGAAGGCGACTGATGCCGCAAGGCACAACCGTACTGTTCCAAGTGCCTTTCTATTGAGAATGTTCCATTCCGCGTCTGTCATGGCCGCCGACTTCTTTTCTTTTCCGCTCAATGGTAGGTATAGATCTTTCTGATACATATAATATTCCATCTGCATCTTCCACAGCGGGAAGTTTTAGCCATTAAATTTCTCGACCCTAAACTTAGCATCTTTCGCCATTTCTCCCACTCGAACCAGGAACCCTTCTTTCCTGCGAGTTTATCAGCCAAATATACCTTCGACTCTGATACTAGTTGTTAGAAAATTAAATATTATAGAGCAATTCAACACATGAAATATGTGGAAAATATAAGCACACAAAACACATAAAACTAGAGACACACAGATATACGTGGTTCACCCAGTTTGGGCTACGTCCACCCCGAATAGCCAATCCTTCCTTTCTATTATCTAGCAAAATGAAGAGAAAAAACCTACAGCAGATCCACTGTAATATCCTCTATTCTCTCTCACAGTCTCCCTATCTATTTCCCGCTCAAGGAATACACATACAATGCACAGCCGCAATACAATACCCTCATAAAAGCGAGGGGGTTTCCTTCTAGGGAAAAAAACCCTAAAATAAACATAACTTCTACCGTCAGATCATTTGCCTAATGAATGACCCAAATTGACTAGAAATTACTATACTTTTACAAGGAAAATTTACGTCTATTTTTGGCTTCGGGGGCATTTCCCCCGAAACCCCCGCCGAGGGACCGCTGGTCCCCGGACCCCATGGGAAAAGGGTGTACAATTTTCCTAGGGTATACATCCAGCTAAAACAAGGATCTCTGAATCAGGAATAAAATCAGGCTCCACACCCAACAAAAGAACCATCCTCATTGGTGTAGTCAGACCAATGAGCGTGCGCTAGAAAAGACGTAGTCTAACAGAGTCATCATTTAAGGAGTTTGATGAGCACCATAAATGTTAAGTTATAACATGCATTGACGAGTCTTCTCTAGGGTTTCCATTGAATTTAGGAATGTCAAAGGGTAATTTATGTGGAATCACCAGCCACCAAGGAGAATAACTAATGGGACTAGCTTGTTGTTGCACTAAATATGTGAATAAAGGATCAAGTTGTTCAATACTCGTAAGAGAGGAATCAAATAGGATTCCAGATGATGACATGGGTGAATTCCATGGACAAAAAATCAAAGATGAAGCGACAATATATGTTGTGGTAGCTGAAACAGATGGTTCAGTTTGGGATGATGTCTCCTCCATGGTCAAAGGACCTAGTGTATATTGTATAAGATCTAAGGGAACTCGAAGTGAAACAAGATCAACAAAAGCAGAGGAAGGTGATTTAGGAAAAGACTCATACAAGTAAAGCACCACCCCAAAATTATTTGGAGTTAAAGGTGTTTCTTCAATCGAAATTAAACCAGGTGGAAGGATTTCGCCTTCAGGCCCAAATTATATTTCAGGAGGTTGACTATGCAATATGGGAGACTCAATGGCTACAATAGATTGTGGGGCAACCGATACAAGAACAAATTTTGGTCGTTCGACTTCGAGATGAATTTGTTTTGGAGAAAAGGTGACAAGATCTAGATCAACTTCCAGTTGAACAACGTCGGGTTCAGGAGGTATGGTCTCACTGATTGGATGGATCGTGACCACAGGTAGCTGTGAGGACTCCGTCTTGACAACATTAGATGAACCAGGATTTGTAGAAATAACTTGTGCCGACTCTGGTATATGTGAGGATGATTTCACACCAGAGGTACTAATAGTACTAGTTCCTATAGAGCGATGTCGCTTTCGCTGACCAGAAATGGCTTCCAGTGGTAAAGGTGGTTTCAGTGCTATTCTACTCGAATGACGGGGAAAGGGATTTTATTCTTCCACAATGAATGATTTATTTTATGACCAAAATAAAATAAAAAAATAAAAGGGTAATTCAAGGAAAAATGCCTACCAAGAAACTGTGAACTACAGAATACCTCCTGGCGAACCAAGTAGTACGGGCAGGAAATATCCCCGAATGTTGTGTTTGGTGTATCACAATTTAATAGGTGGCTGACTCAGTTCACTATGGATGGATAACAACCTAAATTTTTCCTCCCAAATATACCCAAAGGTATGTGGAGTCCCAAGTCCGTATTATCGCTGTCTAATGTGAAACTGCACAGTGAGAGCACCCCTTTATTCTTTTTGTACTAGAACACAGATCGATATACCCGAAGGTACATGGACGAGATCCGATATACTTACGTACGTGGAGTGAGGTATCACACTCGGAATGTATCGCAAACAAGTTAGTTACAACTGTTATGTTTAATGACATCAGAGCTCGTCTCTAGCCTAGACCTTCTAAATGTTATTGTTATGGTTCCAATGCTTTCTTAGGTAAATTGATGTAAATTTTAATTTGATCTTGTTTAAAAATTTTCCTTTGAGGTTCATTGTGTGATGTGATGGAAATTACTAAATATTCAAAGTAAAATGATAAGAAAAATTTTAAATTTTAGCTTTCTCAATGAAAATCCTAGCTACTAAGGGAAAGAGCGATCAGTTTTGAGAGAAATAAACAAAGAGCACAGACTAAAATGCAACTTTCCCAACTTATTCCTATGCAACACACACAGTTCACTATATGCACATGCATGTTTTTATTTTTAGCTCCCTTAATTTGAATGCAGGAAAGGAAACTATATGCATCAAATCAACAAAAAAAAAGTGTTTTCTTCTTTAAGAAACGAGGAATTTAACAACAATTTCTCTTTTAGGAGAAACGAAGAATGGAACCACAATTTTTCCTACAGGAAACGAATAATTCAACAAAAATTTCCTTTACGAAAAAAAAATGAATCTAATGAATAAATAAAATACTTTGAATTTTATTTGCCAATGATAAATAAAAACACTTAAAGAGACATTGAAAAAAATTACTCTTCAAAGGAAGAAGAATCTGGAAAGTTCACTGGTCTCTAAAAGGTATCAAACAATTGAGAATACAATAAAAAAAATGGGTTGAGAATGATAGAAATGAAAAATTTGAATGGAATTTGGTTGGCTAAGGGGGAAACACAGTCTCTAAGGGAAGACAGTGCATTGCAATGCACCCCTGAGTGGGAGACAGTGCACTGTAGTGCACTGTGTCTTGACCAACAGTGCGTTGGGCATAGTAGTGATTGAAAATTGAAGCTACAGAACACACTTCTAATGAAATTATTTCATTCAAAAGTCTAATAACTAAAATTATATTCTACTTAGGTGGATTAGAAGAGGCAAAAACACCCAAAATGATAGGAAAATCCCCAGCGAAGTCGCTAATTTGTTATGAAGAATTATGATCTACGGATAAATAAAATTCCCTAAGTGTGGTGCTAGGCACTTAGAACAACAGATGAAAAACTTTGCTATCACTTTATCTAACATAAATAGACACACAGAATGATAGAAGAACCTACTTGATCCAAGCGCTTCTTCTTCTCCTTCTATCACTTTTGTTGTAGCTTTCAATCCAACTCAGATCACCAGATTGATTCCTGCAAGTATAAACAAAGAAAAAAAATATTTGCAATATACAGATGCATAGTTATCTTAATAACTCAAATAGAATATATGTAAAACATATATATTATTCAAGAGTCCATTGCATGAGAAATAGAAACATAAATAGATACATATATGTGAAAATGAACAATAATCTTTATTAAAGAGTAGAAGGGGAGGGTTACAATCAATGATCGATTTGTTGCCACGAACTCCAGATTCATCCTAGACTCATCACATCCAACATCATAGCAAAAACATATGAGTAGTTTCACTCTCTCAAATGAGAATCCAACATCATTTCTTTACCAAAATTATTCCTTTCCTAGTACTAGGATCTGTGCTCAATTTATAGGGAAACTGATGGTAGTTTCTCAATGAATGACTTTCTAATAATGGGAAAGACATGTTCCTAAGTTCAGAGGTGTTATATGGACACCTAGATTCGAATTTTGACACATATTTACTCTTCTATAAGGCACTGGCCATGGGGATATTCTAGAAAAATGAGAATTTCACTCCCAATTGACCAACACGCTCTTGAATGTCAGGAAGTGCATTGTAGTGCACCATTGAATGGAGGGAGATGCATATGCAATGCAGTTAGTTCCTTTAGAGGCAGCATTGGTGAGTTCATAAGTGATATAACATATACTTCAAATCTGGTAAATATCACAATAGAATCCATGAATGATTTTTTCTTCTCTTAGGGCATATAGAAACTGAAATGTAAGGGGATGATAGACCCTATTTCATTGGTCCTAGAGATGATGTCTAGTTTGACCAAGTCATGGGAATTGATGCCCAAATTGACCTATAATACTCTACTACCAACGAGCCTGGATAATACCTCGACGAAATTTCTTACTTCACCTCTTTTCACATGAAGCATTTCTCTTCTTTCGCCTTTATTTATTTTATATAATACTATGCACCAACACATTTATTTCATGGGTAGGAGAGAGATCCCCAATTATTGAGAGTATAAGAGGTTGTCCCTTCAGAGAAGCATATATAAGAGCTATGATACTGGTTTTCTTGTTTATATTTTTCCCTTGTCCTTCTCTACTTGATTAGATTAGTATGAAAACACCGAAACATAAAAACCTGAGTGTAGTCACGAGGTTTCTAGAATAGACATGGATATAATGGTTTGAAAGAAGGCTTTCTTAATGCAAGGATCACATTTTCATTATAACATCATTGACCAAGAGATGTAACATAGAAAAGGAAGAAGGAAAAATGGTTAGCAAAATTTTGCAATGTCACAAAGTCCTTTTCTATTTTTCCACATTCCCTTTTGAGCCAAAAGAGCATCTCCATGCAAAGTCTCATAAAATGAAAGGAAATAAAACTCAAAAAAGAAAAAAAAATAGAAGACAAGAGAGAAAGTAGCTAAACCAAACATGATGTGAATCCAAAACCAAAAAACACATACAAACTATAGGAACTAAGTGTAGGTAAACAAAAATGATACTAGACCTACTCCTAACCTAACCAGTTAGAAGCTTGGGGTCACATATAATGGAATTTCCAATGTATCCACTGTAATTGATCCCGACTTGCAATCATAGAGTTGTGATCGATTAAAAAAAATATAAAACAATGTGCAATGGAAAAGATAATAAATTGAATAACTTTCACAAAAAATTTAAGGTCTTTCTTGTCAGCAGAAAGATAGGCCATAGCCACCACTTCTAACCAATTTATATTCTTACCTTTTTTATGATAACCATTATTCAACAAACCTTGTAAGCTTCTCGTGAATGTGTCTCCACCTACACCGAACTCCTTAGCAAGTGTGAGGAATGATTGAAATTTTTTATTTTCAATGAACCTTTCTAGGTAATATTGGTCCAACCATTCAGTGATTAAATGATACAATTCATTTTAACGTCTTGAAAACCCGAAAATATTGAAAATATTAATTTTAAATTATAGGCACGAGATTAGGATGAAAATATTGTGAGGGAAAATATATGTGATCATATTCAATAGATGTGTCAAGACAATGAGGACTTGGCATAACTATACGCGAGTGTGAAAGTTCATCAATTGTTTGAAAATTACATGGATAATGAGATGTTAAACCATAAAAATAAAAGGATGTAAACCGGTTTTCATTGGATGTGTTGATGGGAAAATAGTTAGTTGAACAAAAATCATCAGAAATAGAATCAAGATTAGATGGGCTAATTGAAGCATCATATTCCCAGTTTGGAATTGCCAAAAATAAATTACTTTGAACAGTTTTAGAAATGATCTGCATAATATAATCCTCACGTGACGAGTGAAACAAAACATTTTCTTATGACTAGTTACACACTGCACTAGCATCATAATCATCAGAATAAGTAAAAATGAATGCTAGTATAACAAACACGTGAAACTATTCAAGGGAAAACAAGTGAAGAAGAATTTGGTTCATCAAATTATCCATGCATTCACTAACTCTCAAGAGGATTTTAGGTGCAGTGAAGAAAAGGATTAGCATCAAAATACTAACGAAAAGGATCAGAACCAACGATAGGTGTGATAGGTATGAATCCTTTGGCCAAAGATAATATTTGGAATGATTTACTTCATTGTTCCATGATTCAATGAGATATTACATTCCAAACCCAAGTTTGATACGAGATACTTGCATGAAGATGAACTAGATTGAATCCGATCATAAATCAAATCTTGAAATTTTGAAAGATCATATCAGCAATGGAAAATATATTTCAAGAAATAATTTACATCAAGTGAAACCATGTAGAAAGAAGAGTTTTGCAAAGAAAACTAGGCCTAACTTAGTTCATCAATCTTACGAGAGTCATGAAATCCTAACATAACCATCAACGAAAGTTGAAGTGCCTCGACTCCCTAGTGAGTCATGAAACTTTCAAGGATTGTAAAATCACATCCTGACTATTGAAATAGATTGTGCATGGTGTGAGGATAGCTACTACCAATGGTTTCAATAAGACCATTGCTCATAGGGTGGAATCCATCTTTCTCACTAACATGATCATATTTTACAACTTCAACAATTAGGTTAGTCAATTTGAAAAATTCTTCTAATCGAAAATCTAGAGATGGAGAAACGTCATGAGCAAGGTGATTTGAAGAGTTGTCTTCATGTAAAAAAAAGAGGTGATACAAGATCGAAAGGAGAATCAATGATATGATTATTTTCATTTTCATCATGGATAATCTCACCACCTTATGTCAATTGAGAAGGTAACTCATCGAATGAAGAACTCAAAGAGTATGGAGTATCTCCGTCGCAAGTCGATGCATCACAAACAGTAGAGAACAATGGATAGTGAGATTAAGAGGAGGTTTCGATAAGGAAATTTTCTTTTGATGGATTACATTCTAGATCTAATTTGGTTAGATGAACATCTTCAGGAGGAACCCAAAAATTAGATTATGTACCTAGGAATTTGTGATCGCATACACAAATATATCCATCATCATCAGAATGATTATTTCCCAAGGCTACAAATTGATTGAAAGAATTAACTAAATTTGATTCACTACCGAGATTAGAAAATTGAAAATCATCCACTAATGGAAGAATGTCATCTTCACATGGAGGATATTGGAAATAAAGAAAAAATATTGAAAACATATTCACCTTCTTGTTCCTCTCCCTGTGTAATGTGACTGCCTTGTGTCTGGTCGCATTATGAACTAGCAACTTGAAAATCAAGAGAGTGTGAAAAACTAGCTAGTGGAGTAGATTTATCGGGCGTATCACAGTACAAATTGTCATGGAATGTATATGATAGAGGATAACATAAATCTATATCAAATTTGAGGCTAGAGTTATTAATAATAACACCAATCATGCATAATGGGGAATTTAGTCTTCACCATGGGCTTCGTGAGCCATTCTAGGATTTCATCCATTGATTTTGAATCATGAGAAAAAAGAACAAGAATGAGAAGATGGATTAGGAATATGATTTTTAGACTTTCAAACTTTATTACCATCATTCAAAGGCACCCTCATTGGAACTCGAAAAGTAGGAGGACAAAGAAAAAAAGGACTTGTAAATTCCTCTTCTAAAATTACAGGTCTCTCACGATTTCCAAGAGTCGGGGAAGTAGAAAAATCAAGGGGTTTAGGTTCACCGTGAAAATATATAAGAACCAAGCACTCAAACTCTTGTTTCAAGAAATCCCAATCCATATCTTCTTCAGGAAATTCATAATAAAGGTGAAGGAATCGATCATAAAAATCCTCAACAAATTGATTAGGATTAATTCTTAAGTGATTGATTATTTTACAAAAATATCAGTAATTATACCTATCAAAGTCTTGATGAATATCCCCAAGGAAATGATGCAGATAATTGATGGAAGAAAGTGGAAATATATGACACCATCAATTAACACGACCTTCGAGGGTGAGGAAGAAAAGCACACAAGAAAACCTTCATCATCAATTTTGTAAGATTCACAAAATTTAAGAAAATCATAAATTTTATCAGCTATGGATGTTCCATCATTACCATCAAACTTTGAATGAGACAAGTGATAGAGAGGATCATCAGGAATTGAAAATTGATAAATTGATAAATTAGAGAAACACCCTGAGAGTAATATTTGAGGATGAGCCAGATTAGATGAGAGGTTCAAATTAGATTCAATGATAACAACCTGTCATGTGGCCCTCCTTCCAACGCCATTGTTGAAGGTGCTGGAAATTAATCAACCAAGAGGTATCCATGATGTGAAGTCCCAATTATACCTCACATAGTTTGGAATAGGAGCCTCATCTGGAGTATCAACCTGGTTTCCATGTATTCTTCTAGATTTTTCATGGCCCTAACTATTAGCAAGAGAGAGGAACATGGATTTGTCTTCAAAAAATAAGTAAGTGTGCTTGGTGTGTTTTTGGTTGAAGGTGTTTCAAAGTTCTTGTACTACGAAGGAAAATATTAAAGTGAGCCTCTAAGAGAGAGGTAACAATACCGCCCAAGTAGAGACACATGCAAACAAGAAGGATCTGTCTAAAATCCAATGGAATAGTACACAAAAGATGCGATAGTTATTACAATTAATCAAGGAGAAATATATGTCTAGTATCTTGTGGAATAGTCCACAAGGATGCGACAATGATAAAAACCATTACAAAAAATTCTCAATAAGATAAATAATAAAATAACCAAAATAGTTCAACTACTTTAGCATAGATGAAAGCAAACATGAGATACAAACATCCACAGGATAGTCTTACAAATATTCATAATCCATGCATGAAGAACACGCTGGCCTTGAAAACTTATATTATTAAGTAAAACTTTCAAGACAAATGTATAAAATGAACATCACTAGCTCCAATAATGGAGCGTTGGAGCAAGTCATTTCTTCCCAAAAGAGCTAGTATGTATCTTTAATTCCATGTGGGAGTAGCCAAGGTGAAAATTCCTTTTCTCATATAATGAGGGTGTATATATAACCAAGAGGTGATGCTTCACCTTGCTCGTGACTCTTTGATTACCTTCACGATTGTTTTAACTCCTATGACTTTTCGACTTTACATGACTCTTCATATTCTGAATGTGTCCTTTGGAATTCCACTTTACAATACATTTTAAATAGGTAATTACATAATCCAAAATAATGATGTGGCATATGATCACTTGTGAAAATACATGACATGACATCGATGCATGGACTATATGATGATGTGATAGTTCCAAGTTGTCCTTCTTGTTGCTTCTTTCTTTGTTTCTTCTTGAAAAAATGATACATGTTCTTCTTCTTCCTCCTCCTTATGAATTGAAGATGAGGAGTCTACAATAACCAATGTGGCGGAGGACCTAGAATGGCAGATGGAAAAAGTTAGCGGTGGAGTTCTTCATGACTTAGAGAAAAATTATATGGCAGGGTCGGGGCTCGAACCCCTGACCTCCCGCCTGCCATATGCATTCTCGAGTCTCGACCATCTCTCCTATGGGGTAGGTCTTACCCATACCATCTTCAGTATCTATTTGAATTGTAAATACCCGACCATTGGGGGTTGGAGGGGGCTAGCCCCACAGGCCAACCGCCTTCCCATGTGACTAGAAGAGGGAGATCAAGAGCCAGTTCAAACGAAAAACCGGTAGAAATAAAATAGTTTAATTAATGTTTAAGTGTGGCTTAATGATGTTAATACGTCATTAGCATGTAAAGCACAGTTAAACCTTAATCCTACTTATTTGCTGCTAATATTGCTTATGTTAATTAATACCAACAATTAAACTGGCGAAATTTTTAGAGGTAGTGCCAAACTTGGCAGGAATGCCAAATTTAGAAACTTAACTCACAGTTTCTCCAGTTTTGGAGGAGAAATTGGGGCAAAGTTGGTTCTGGTCATAAGTCACTCAATTTTCGACTAAATTGAGCTCAGTAAAAGTCATTCCTGGCTAATTTTCATGCTAGGGACTCAATGAAGTAGGTTGCAGAGGCAGAAAAGGTGATCTATAGGTGTTTTATTACATCTGAATATTTTTGAAGGCCAGGGCTAATAGGTGGTGGGGTCATTGCCAGAGCATATAGAGTCCAAATACAGCAAACAAATAGTCATTTTTTGGATATTATGATGTTATAAACTCATTAGAATAGGTTCCAAGAGGTTCTAAAGCTTGCAACTGAAATTTGAGCATACTTGAAGCTAATACAAAGGTCACACTATGAAGTTGGACCAAGGAGATGTAGCCCAGGAGGGGTGAACTCCTTTATCAAAATTCTCTTTGTTAAGCTCTGCTTTATGTGCTTGTTGTGTTTACTATTTCTTATGTTCTGTCTTTTAAAATTATCCTATTTAAGCTTATGACAAACTCATAATTTCACTAAGTACACTGTTTTCCAATCACATGCTCTTAAACAAACTCATGAAGGATAAGTAAAACAATGCAAAGAAAAGTTTATATCTAAAATGAAACTAGCACAACATTACCTAGAAAGTAATTTCAGATCAAGTTGGTATCATAGCACAAGGTTTCTTGCTTGTTTTACTTGAAGAGTTTTTAATAGTGCAAATTTATTGATGCTTACAAGATTGATATTGCAGAGAGGAGAAGGGAAGCTACTAATATATAGTCCAAAAGTTAGGAAAATAAGGAAGAAGGTTGAGATAGCATCATCCTTACCCAAAGGACCACTCAAGGCAACACTTGAAGCACAAGAGGAATTAATTTCATATGAGGTTGAAGTAGTTGAAGAGATACAAGCTGCAAACATAGAGCTTGAATCAACAGCCAAAATGTCAAGCCATGAAGGAGCTCATGAACATTCTGAGGAAGAGGATGTCAAGGAGTTCAAAGGAATGCAAAGGATGGTGAAACTTATGTATGAATATTTTATGGCAACGTAAATTGGAGAAGGTTCAAAACACCCTCATAGAGAAGAATCTTAAAATAGTAAAAAGGAGGAAGAGAGGAGCTCAAAAGCTAGTGGTGGAAATCCACCACCACCACCATCATCATCCTCATCAGCATCTTCATCTTCCAAATCCACTACAAAAACTCATACCCATACTCATTCCAAGATCTGAAAAGGTAAGAATCCGTTACTCAAGTTGGACATCAAATTTGAACTTTCTACATATAATGGAGAAGTTAATGCTGAAAAACTAGATAATTGTATTTGTCAATTAGAAGTTTACTGTAGAATTCAAAATTTCCAAGAAGACGATATTAAAATATAATTGGCTTCATTAAGGCTACAAGGAGAAACATTAGTTTGGTAGGAGGAAAAGGCGCAAGAGGAAATGCACACCCATGGTAAGATTTCCATTACTTGGGTCGAATTCATTTCTTCCATTAAAAGAAAATTTTATCCATTAGCCTATATGTAGAAAACAATAATGAGTTTTCAAAACTTTAGATAGCTTAAAGGTAAAAATGTCCAAGAGTGTACACATGAGTTTAGGAAAAGGAATTTTTTAGTTGGAGTAGAATTAAATTCACAAGACACACTCTTGAAGTATATAGGAGGTCTACATTCCTACTTAAAACACACTATTCTCATGTTTAACCCAAATAACTTAGATTAAGTATGTGTGCAAGCCACACATCTTGAAGCAAGGGGTAAATTTTTTTTTGAAGAGGGTAGCAAGAATAATCCATTCAAGGGTAATGAAAAAGAGAAAGGAGTAAAATGGAAGGGAAAGAAGAATGAAAGTGTGAAGTAAGAAGGGGAGAAAATAACATGCAAAAATTGTTCCAAATAGGGGCACGATGAAGCCCACTATTGGAAACTACATCTCGAACTAAGACCAAAGAAACCAAATAACAAAGGGAAACAAAAGAAGACTGCCACCACACAAAAAGTTCTTGGATCTAATTCAGGAGATGAAACTGAGATAGTTGCCATGGTTAACAAAGGAAAGGAAGCAATTTCAAGTTCTAGTACCTCAAAAAGTCACAATAACACTTCAAATGAGGATACACGGATACAATTATTCCATGTCAGAGTAATTTCTAATCATACAAATATTGATGTATTATTTGATATAGGGTCACAAGAAAAATTGATTTTAGAAGACTTAGTTAAAAAACTGGACCTTGAAACTGAACCTTATCATAAGCCATACCCTTTGGGTTGGATAGTTAACAATGCAAATTTACAAGTGACAAGGAAATGTATTTTCAGATTTTCTATCATTGCAAAATTTGTTGATGAAGTTGAGTTAGATGTTTTACCACTTGATATTTTAGGGATTATCTTGGGTAGTCCATATTTGTATGACAGGAAAGAGGTATTTTACCATCATGAGAAAAAATATCATTTGATCAAAGATGGAGTGGAGTATATTGTGAGAGCTCATCACAAGAAACTGAATATCTCTTTTGTTAATGCAGGGCAAATGAAGAGGCCAGTAAATGTAAGTAAAAATTTTGTGCTTCTTATGATCAAGAAAATGGAAGATGTTAACTATGAATATTTTGAAGGATCTGATGACAAATTGAAATCTGATTTGTTTGATGTGGCAAGTTAGCATGGAGAGATGTTTTAAGAACCAAAGGGGTTGCCACCCAAGAGGGGAATTCAACATGAGATTCAGCTACATCAGGATGTTTCACTTCTGAATATTGGTATGTAACGCATGTCAATCATGGAAAGAATGGAAATAAAGAAGAAAACACAAGAGTTGCTGAATAAAGTTATCATACACCCATCTACGTCGCCATGTGGCTCTCCAATAGTTTTTGTTCCAAAGAAGGACAGGACTTGGTGCATGTGTATCGATTTCCATGCACTGAACAAAATCACGATAAATAATCGCTACCCACTTCGACAAATTGATGATTTGCTTGATCAGTTAAAGCATTCAAAGTATTTCACTAAGTTAGAATTGAGAAGTGGTTATCATCAAGCTAGGATAGCTGAAGAAGACATTTGGAAAAATTATTTCAGGAATAGACAAGGATTGTATGAGTGGTTAGTTATGCCATTTGGCTTAACAAATGCACCAGCTACTTTTATGAGAGTGATGAATGATGAACTTACATCATTTCTAGATGACTTTGGCATTGTTTACTTATATGAAATACTCATATTCAACAAATAAAGAGAAGAACATGTCATGCATGTGAACAAGGTACTTTATGTTTTGAGAAAAGAGAAATTGTTTCTTAAGATGTCAAAGTGCGAATTTGGTAAGACTTCATTGGTATATTTGGGACACATAGTTGGAGGAGGTGAATTGAAGATTGATCCTTCCAAAGTTGAGGTAATTTGGAATTGGCCCAAGCCCAATATAGTTACCGAGGTAAGAAGCTTTTTAGGGGCAACACAGTATTGGAGGAAATTTATTGCTAATTTTTCTTCCATTGCAGCACCGTTACATGCATTGACAAGCATAAACAAAGTCTTCCATTGTGGAGATTTTCAGCAGAGATAATTTTATTCTTTAAATAAAAAGATAAGTTTAGCACTGGTACTAGAAATTCCATATCTAAGACAAACATTTGAGATCTAAACGGATGCAAGTGACTATGCTATGGGAGCAGTGCTCATGCAGCATGGTAAGCCTATCTCATTTCATTCTGAAACTTTTAATGGAGTTGTGACTAAATATCCTACATATGATAAATATTTATATGCATTGGTACAAAGTGTAAAGAAATGGAAGCATTACTTGATGGGAAAAGAGACCATTATCCATACCGACCATTAGCCATTGCAGTATTTACAATCACAGTCCAAATTGCAGCAATCAAGAAATTTTAGGTGGATGGGTTTTCTACAAAAATTTCACTTAGTTATCAGGCACAACAAAGGAATCTACAATAAGGTAGCTGATATGCTCTTTAGGCCTATTGTAAATTCAACCATTATTCTCAAGCACAATTCTATTATGCATGAAATTTACATTGAAAAGTATGTGAATGATATCGATTTTCAAGATGTGTATGAGAACTTGAGTAAGGGAAACCAAAGTGAAGGGTTAGATTATCATGTGCATAAATTTTTTTTGTATCACTTAGGCAAGTTATGTATACCACAGGGAGAAAGAAACAGTATCATAAGAGAGGCGCACACATCATTTATTGCAGGACATTTCGGTGTAGGCAAGATAGTAGGCAAAGGTATTGTTATTGGCCACACACGAATGAAAGTGTTTCTCATTTTATTAGAGTATTTTCTTTATGTGCAACAAGTAAGACTAGCAATAGGAAGCTTGGTTTGTACACACCACTTCCAGTTCCTTCTCATCCTTGGGAGAGAATCTCAATGGATTTTGTAGGAGGCCTTCCTATGTCAAGGAAAGGTCATGATTATTTGTATGTTGTGGTAAATAGGTTTATAAAAGTGTCTATTTTGATGGCATGTAAGAAAAATATTACAGCTAAACAAACCGGTAATATTTTCTTTCAAAATGTATGGATCCATTTTCGTCTTCTTACTTATATTGTAAGTGATCGAGATTTTCGATTTGTTGAGAATTTTTGGTCAAAATTATGGGACATGATGGATACAAAGTTGAAGAAGAGTACAACATTTAATCCACAAACAGATGGTAAAAAGGAGGTGGTAAATAGGATTGTTATTCATCTTCTAAGAGGTTATTGCAGCAAACATCCCAAGTTGTGTGATGAACAGTTACACTACATACAACATGCATACGATCGAGCAACACATTCTTCCACATATACATTTCCATTTGAGGCATATTTTGATTACTTGTCAAGATCGCCATTGGAATTTATATTTGAGAAAGATGTTGCTATATATGGACATAGTGACATAGATAAAGCAAGAAAGTTCATTGAGCAAATTCAGTTGGTACATCACACAGTATAAGAGCAACTTGAAAAGAGTCAAAGAAGCTACAAGGCAAGGCATGACAAACATTGGGTTGATCACAAATTTCAAGTTGGAGATGATTTTTTTTTGTACATAAGCAAAGAAATATTGCAAGGGGAAGGTAAGAAGCTCAAACCAATCCATTATGGTCCATTTAAAATTCTAGAAAAGATTGGTACAAATGCATTCAATCTATGTTTTCCTCCTTATATGATCGTTAATGTTGATAAGCTGAGATTGTTTGAGCTTCCTTTGATTGATGATCAAGGAGAGCATGTTCAACTACCATGAATAGATGATTTCTCACCAGAATATCTTGATGAAATTCAACAAGATATCATACTTGACAAAAGAATAAGAACTTCAAGAAGAGGGAATGTTGAATACCTTAGAGTTGGACTCAAAGGTCAAAATCCTTCAAAGGAAAAATGGTTGGAGATTGGTAAAGTGAGGGAGTTGTACCCTCACTTGCTGAAAAATTGATAATATATTTTGGGGTCCAAAAGGATTCTAGAGTGAAGGAATGATCTAAGGCTCAAGTTTTATCTAAAATTTGAAATTGCTCGAAATTTCTTCAAACCTGAATGATCGGATAGAGTTCGTCGCCAAGATTCTGGCGCAACTCATTTCATCAAAATCTAAGTTCGTATGACTGAGTTATCTTTTGCTATTCATTTTCCGAAACAGGAAAAAAATTAGCATAATAGGTACAGTGCTGATGTGGCAGGTACAGTCAGCATTTGCAGGAATATCCTCCAGAAACAACCAATGACACTATGCCAAGTGGCACCACCATATTCGTCGATGATGACTAGGAAGTGAAATTTTTTTATTCCTAAGTCTAAGTGAAATTTTATTAAATTTTCGTTTTATTTTATATGGTGGCCAATGGGGAAAGGCGACGTGGCATGCCATGTACCCCCCATGGCAGGACAAGTTGGAAGGTCGAATGACAAGTCATATCAAATTTGGACTAAGGTTGGTTGAATTATTATTGGTGGTGGTATTATTTGGATAAATATATATATATATATATATATATATATATATAAACCACCAACCATGGCAGAGTTAGCTAAATTTGGAGGCATACTGACCAATGTGGCAGAGGACCTAGAATGGCGGATGGACAAAGTTAGCGATGGAGGTCTTCATGACTTAGAGAAAAATTATATGACAGGGTTGGGGTTCAAATCCCTGACCTCCCACCTACCATATGTGTGCTCGACCATCTTTCCTATGGGGTAGTTCTTACCCATACCATCTTAAGCATCTATTTGAATTGTAACTGCCTGACTGTTGGGGGTTGGAGGGGTCCAGGCTTGCTGGCCAACCCCCTCCCCATGTGAGTAGAAGAGCGCATTCGAGATCCAGTTCAAATGAAAAACCGGTATAAATAAACTTGTTTAATTAATGTTTAAGTGTTGCTTAATGATGTTAATACGTCATTAGCACGTAAAGCATAGTTAAACTTTAATCCTATCTTATCTGCTGCTAATCCTGCTTATGTTAATCAATCCCAACAATTAAGCTGGTAGGAATTTCAGAGGCAGTGCCAAACTTGGCATGAATTCCAAATTTAGAAACTTAACTGGCAGTTTCTCCAGTTTTGGAGGAGAAATTGGGGCAATGTTGGTTTTGCTCATAACTCACTCAATTTTTGATCAAATTGAGCTTAGTAAAAGTCATTACTATCTAATTTTCATGCTAGGAACTCAATGAAGTAGGTTGCAGAGGTATAAAAGGTGATCTACAAGCGTTTTAGTACATTTGAAGATTTTTGAAGGTCAGGGCGAAGAGGTGTTGGGGTCATTGCCAGAACATATAGAGTCCAAATACATCAAACAAATAGTAATTTTTGGGAGATTATGATGTTATAAACTCATTGGAACAATTTCCAAGAGGTTCTGAAGCTTATAATAGCAATTTGAGCACACTTGAAGCTAATACAAAGGTCACACTATGAAGCTGGAACAATGAGATTTAGCCCAGGAGGGGTGAACTCCTTCATCAAAATTATTTGTGTTAATCTATGGTATATGTGCTTGTTGTGTTTACTATTTCTTATGTTCTTTAATTTAAAATTATGCTTTTTAAGCTTATGACAAACTCATAATTTCACTAAGTATATTTTCGTCCAATTACATGCTTTTAAACAAACTCATAAAGGATAACTAAAACAATGCAAATAAAAGTTTATATCTGAAATGAAACTAGCACAACATTAACTAGCAAGTAATTTCAGATCAAGTTTGAGCCTTGAGATTGTGCAATGCACAATTTAGGTTCTACTGAGGAATAAAACTACACAATTTGGACGCTCAGTGTGTGAGGCCGATGTGATGGGCACTAGATCAACCTATTGGGCAGTTCTGGATGATAGAGGAGCTCACGTGATTGTGAAATTGTGCATCTCAAGATATCAAGGTTGAGCCTTGAGCCTTGAGACATCGCAATGCACAGTACTGACTAGGCAAGTGAGAGAAAATGCACATTTTTTAGATTCATTGAGCAAGGTTGGGGGATTTTGCACTGTTTCAACCAACTGCATAGTTCTAGGACATAAAGCAAGCCTAGTGATCTAGTGGATCAATCAAATTCTCAAATTTCAAAGTGCTTGAAATGGTTCAAAAGTAGTGCCAAAATGAATATCTTATTGCCCTGAATCCAACGCAACTCGCTTCACTAAAAAATTATATCGTATGCTCTGAATATCGCATTCTGAATATTTTCTCAAAAAACTAAAAATTTGAAAATGAAGTTGCAGGTATGCCCATTCAACTGTGTGTACACTAACTAGACCTATGACTAGGCAGGGTACATTTATTTTTATTGGCCGATGCTTTGTTGACAAGTTTCCACCGATGGTTGGTTGTTAATGGTGCAATGTGATTAGTTTATGGCTTGTAGAGGTCGTTGAATCAGGAGAGGCCACATGGGCCAATGGGTGGCCACCACGTGGCCTCCAGAGATTTGTGAATTTATTTTTTTAGGTCTCAACCAATATCAAATATATTGAACACATGGCCTACCAGTTGGTAGCACAACGCTCCACTGACATGTATATTTTGTTGCTTATTAACCATAGTGGGCGATCATTATTTAAAGTTTCATGGGTTTTGTTTTGGGGGTCAGGTTCGAGGTTAACCCTTTCCCCAGTCCACCCAACCCACGAGACATGGCGGGAAGCGAATGGCGTGGGGTTAACCCCAACCCCACACCAAATTTCAATGTTAACACCGCAAGTTTTACCACCAGCCAAACTGGTGGAAAGCACAACCCAACACTACAATTCAACGTTTAAATCACAGTTCATGCCACGGTTGGTTAGTGGGTTCAAACTTCCCACCATGGAACGAGTGTGATATACCACAGTTAAAAAAAGGGTTTGGTTAATGGTATGACATGGAAAATTCAAATCTTAAGTGGTGGGGTATGTTAACCCAACCATACCGAACCCCAGTCACAGGAGGTCAACCAAATGGCGGGAGAACGACCTTGAATCCGACGACCCTCATCGCACTAAATGCACAATTTTTTTTGGTTCATGGGGGTTATTAATCAAATTAATGAAGCGACAATTTTCACCCAAACTGATGTGAATCTCGTTGGTGCTGGGAAAATTTATGGCTCTGCGTGGCCAAAAATGGAGGAATTTGTAGAATGTAATGCAATTGTGTGCGAATTGGAGGATATTAACATGAAAAATTCTCTGGAGTATAACTCAATCATTTTTTTACCTTTTTGAGTGGTAAAGGAGCCTAGTTAGGGGTTTTTCACTGTTTTGAAGCAATTAGAGACATTATTTTTTAATTTTGAGCATTGCAAAGCCATGTAAACACTTATTTTTTCGCATAATGAAAGCGTCCCAACATTGGAAGTTGAACCAGGAGATGTAGCCCAAGAGGGGTGAACTCCATCATTTGTTGTCTTCTATTTCTTTTTATGGTACTGTTGCCTCTATTATTTTCTGCAAAAATGATATAAAAATCATCTTATATGTGTTAATGTAACTTACGTAATTGCATAAAACCCTAAACATTTCACTTGCAATTTTCATCACAAACCTTCAACTTTACATATATAGATAAATTTGGTATCAAAGAATATGTTATTTGGTTGTTTTAAGGGTTTAATTTTGTTTCAAGTGTTTTTTATTCTTACTAGGTTGAATCTCAAAAGAGGAGAAGGAAAATTTTTGGGAGAAAGTCATAAAGCTAGTTCAAGGAGAGAAAATTTTCCACAATATCCACCACAAGTTTCACCTCAAGTTTCACCAAAAGCCTCACTAGTCATGGCACATGAAGGAGAGTCTAACAATATGTCTGAGGATGAGAAGGATTTCAAGAAAGAATTCTTTGAAATGACACAAATGCTGAAATTTACTTATGAAGAGAGGAATTCAATGTTGTAAGGTGATAACTCCAATCCTCCAAAGTGAGATGGAGATAAGCCTCCAAAACGATATGGAGGAGATGGGGATAAGTATCGAAAAGGGAATGGAGGGAATGGTCATAAACCACCTCCAACTCCACCTTCTTCCTCACCCTCATCTTCACCATCATCATCTTCTACATCAACCCCTTCACAAACGCCTCCACATTCTCCAAAGGGACATGGTAAATCTCCATTTTTGAAACTTGACATAACATTTAAATTTCCTATGTATAATGGAGAGGTAAATGCTGAGAAAATAGATAATTGGGTTCATCACCTAGAAGTGTATTGTAGTATACAAATGATCAAGGATGATCAAACTAAAATGCATCTCGCTTCATTAAGGTTGGAAAGTGCAACACTCATTTTTTTGGAAGCCAAAACACAAGAGGACATCAAGAAAAGGGGTAAGATCATAACTTCTTGGAATTATTTTGTGGATGCATTAAGAAGAAAATTTCATCCTTTAGCATACATGCAGAAACCTATCATGGATTGGAAAAACTTTAGGCAATTAAAGGGTAAAAGTGTGAAAAGCTATACCCAAGAGTTTAGAAAGAGAGCATTGATATTGGGTGTAGAATTATCCTCTCATGACACTTTACTCAAATACATTGGAGGTTTACATAGCTACTTGAGACAAACTATTATCATGTTTAACCCTATAAATTTAGATGAGATTTTTGTGCAAGAAACACATCTAGAAGTAAGAGGGAAAAATTTTCCACAAGAGGGAAACGAAAAGCCATTTAAAGGTGAAGACAAAGGAAACATTAAATTCAAAGGAAAAGGGAACAAAAATTATTCCATCAAGAAAGAGGGAGAAAAATGAACATGCAAGCATTTTTCAAAGGAAGGCCATGATGAAGATCATTGTTGGAAACTTCATCCTGAGATGATACCGAAAAATTTTAATAACAAAGGAAAACAAAAGACACTACAACTACACAATATGATTTAGGATCCGATTTGGGAGATGAAACAAAGGTCACAACTATGGGACTGAAAGTTAAGGAGTCCATTGCTAGTACTATTTCTTCAAATATCCACAATGAAACTCAAAATGAAAAATAAAGAGTATAGTGTTTCCATATTAGAGTTATCCCAAAAAATAACAAAATGTAAATTCTAGTTGATAGTGGCTCACAATGAAATCTCATTTCTGAAAAAATTGTCAAGAAGTTTAATTTGGAAGCCATTCCTCATCCTAAACCTTATCATTTAGGTTGGGTGTGTGACAATGCAAAGTTTTAAGTAACTAGATAATTCAAACTAAAATTACCTATCACTACAAACTTCATTGATGAGGTAGAACATGATATAGTGTCATTGGAAATATGTAGTATTGTTTTGGGAAGCCCATATATTTATGATAGGAGAGCTATCTTTAACTTCCATGAAAAAAAGTATCATTTGTTTAAATATGGTATTGAGTACATTGTTAGATCACATCACAAGAAACTAAACCTTTCACTTGTGAATGCTAGATAAATGAAGAGACTTGTTCACTCTATAAAAAAAAATTGTTCTTTTGATAATAAAACCCAAGAATGATGTTGAGAATGAAGCCTTTCAAGGATGTGATGTAAAGTTGAAATCTGATTTGGTTGATGTTTTTAACCAATATGATGAGATGTTCCAGGAGCCTAAAGGATTTCCTCCCAAAAGAATAATCCAACATGAAATCCAATTGCAGTAATATTTTCCTCTTCCTAACATTGGCATGTATAGGATGTCAGTGATGGAAAATGTAGAAATAAATAAACTAATACCAGAGTTACTTAATAAGGGGATAATTTGGCCAAGCACATTGCCATTCTGTTCATGTATTATTTTAGTGCCAAATATGGATGGTACATGGCGGATGTGTGTAGAATTTCATGCGTTGAACAAGATTATGGTAAAGAATTGTTACCCTCTTCGTAGAATTGATGATTTACTTGATCAATTGAAATATCTTTAGTATTTCACCAAGTTGGACTTGAGTGGCTATCATCAGATTAGGATCGCTAAAGGAGACATATGAAAGAAAACATTCAAAATAAAGAAAGGTTTGTTTGAATGGTTGGTTATTCCCTTTAGGATTTGTAATTCTCCTACTACATTCATGCGTGTAATGAATGACGTTTTAAGGGATTTTATAGATGAAATTTTGATAGTCTACTTATATGACATATTAATTTTCAATAAGTCCCATGAAGAACATGTCATTCAATCCAAGGAAGTGTTATATGTATTGAAGAAAGAACAATTGTTTTTAAAGATGTCAAAATGTGAAGGTGGAAAAGCTTCTTTAGTCTATTTGGGTCATATTGTAAGAGGAGGTGAGTTGAAAATATATCTCTCCAAGGTTGATGTCATTTTGAATTGGCCAAAGCCTAAAATAGTGATAGAGGTTAGAAGTTTTCTGGGAGCATCCCAATATTGGAGAAATTTTATTTCTAACATTTCGTCCATTGCAGCTCCATTGCATACATTGAAAAGTGGGAAATATGATTTTCAGTGGGGAGGAAAGAAACAAAAATCATTTGATGTATTGAAGGAAAATATCAGTTCAACACCTGTACTTGCACTTCCTGACTCGAAAAAATAATTTGAGATATAAACTAATGCAAGTGACTACGCCATGCGCGCATAGTTGATGCAACATGGTAAGCCCATCTATTTTCATTCAGAAAATTTTAATGGTGTAGTGATTAATTATCCTACATATGACAAGGAATTGTATGCATTGTTGCAAAGTGTGAAAAAGTGGAAACATTACTAAGTGATGGGTAAGGAAACAATCATTCACAAGGATCATCCACTATTGCAATACTTGCAATCACAAACAAAGTTGCAACAAGAGAGGCACTTCATATGGATGGGTTTTCTTCAACAATTACACTTGGTGATAAGGTATAATAAAGATATCTATAACAAGGTTACCGATATGATGTCAAGACCAATTGTTTGTGCATCCATTATTCTTAAGCATAATGTTTTCATGCATGATGGCAATGTTGAACAATATGATTTGGATAATGATTTCAAAGATGTATATGCGAATTTTTGTCAAGGTAAAGAAGCATAGGAATTGGATTATCATGTGTCTGATAACTTGTTGTATCATCTTGGCAAACTATGTAGTCCATAGGTAGAGAGAGTCAACACCATAAGGGAAGAATAAAATTCTCTTATTACAGGTCATTTCATTGTAGGTACGACAGTGGCACAATTACAAAGGTATTTTTTTTGGCCTCGTATGCTTGAAAGTGTGTGACAATTTGCAAGCAAATGTCCATTATGTGCTGTCAGTAAGCCTAGCAATAGAAATTTTGAATTGTATACACGACTTCAAGTACCTTCTCGTCCATGGGAGAGTTTTTCTATGGATTTTGTAGGATGTCTACCTATGTATAGGAGAGGTGACGATTATATTTACGTATTTGTGGATAGGTTTAGCAAAATATGTATTTTTATGCCTTGTAAAAAGTAGGCTAGAGGTCAACAAACTGCTCAATATTTCTTTCATAATGTATGGGTACATTTTAGGTTTCCCACATCCATTGTTAGTGATCGATATTCTTGCTTTGTCGGGAAATTTTGGTCAAGCTTGTGGGGACTCATGGACATAAAATTGAAAAAGATCACAACATTCCATATACAAATAGATGGCCAAATAGAGGTGGTGAACAGAAAGGTGATACATATTCTCAGTGCTTATTGTAGCAAGTATCCTATTATGCAACCAACTCACAAAATAGAAGAAAATATATATCAACGACTTAGAAATCAACCTCTTTGAGGAGGAAACCTCCTTTACAAAACATAAATGAACAATTCTTGGATGATTCAAATGGAAAAACCTACTTTATATATATAGGAGTCTAAGGGGTTACAATATAATCATAGTCGACATAACAATAATAATGTAAGGGAACAACAATAACAATAATGGGCTTCTATCAGGCACAATAATAAAAATATGGGGACTACATGGGCACAACAATAACAATAAGTGGGCTACAGTAAAAATAATAATAAGGGGATACACTAGTATTAAAGGAACCTAGCATGCCCCTAGATGGGCCTCTAAATTAGACATAAAATAAGGTCCATCTAACCTTTCTTAAGCCCATTTACCTTCCTTATGCACATGCATATATATATATTAATCTCCCCTTCTACACTTAATAATGTTTTCTTATGCTGCAATATTTTCTTAGGAAGGTTTAAAGGTAATTGCACATTTGTGCCTAATATTGTTATTTTTGTAGAATATTGTGAGAATATTTGGCAGATTATGCATATTTGGAGAAGGAGATAATTTAGGGACTTGCTCCCTACCACTGGAAGATCAAGATTGGATAATAAATGAGCACAATATCAGGAAATTAGGGAGAAATCTTAGAGATATTCAAGGGGGTTGTCCACCCTCCTTAAATCTCAAAGGTAGCCAAAGGGTCCTCATGAGATCCCCTCCAGCAATTCGAATTCTAGAGGCAGCCAAGTGAGTCAATACCAAGTGCACTCAAGCCATACTTCACTTGGAGCCAAATGGACTCAATCACCCCAAATATTATCTCCAACAATTTGAGTTCTAGAGGTAGCCAAGAAACTCCAAGAGGAGAGAACTCAATCTTTGTATACTGGGAGTCAAGTGGACTCAATCACCATTTTCTAGGGAGATGTTGGTAGCTTCCCTGTAGAATAATAGAGCAGAGCTATATCTAGGAAGATTTAGTCAATTCCAATCAATTTCCACTCCATTATAGGGGATTCGATTTCATTGAGAACTTTTTCTGCGAGCTATTTGGCTTTTGTTGTTTAAGACCTTCAGATGTAATAAGACTGTATTTTTAATGAAATGAGTATTCAGATGAATTTCTATTGATCTAGTTCTAGAGAGCTAGGCTCATGGGTTAGGGCCCAACCCATGTGCCTTAGCTTCTCTATTGTTTCCATTCTTTTCTTTCATGTCATTTAGTTGGTTTTTCTTCCAAGCATTTATCTAGTTTGCTGGTATTTTTATTTATATTTTAGTTTCTTCCAGTTGTATTTTGATGTAGATCCAATCTTCTTATCTGTGTTGTAGAATAGCTGATAAACTCGGTAAATCTATGAGGTAGTCTTCCCCTCTCATCTCTATCAATAGAGTTCGAGCAGGCTAGACCTTCCCAAAAGAAAAAAATTTCTTTCTGTTTGAGTTTAGGGTAGAGTTGAAGTACTAGTTTTAGTCTTTCTTTCCATTGCTTTTATCACGCATTTAATATGTTTTTCAAGCACAAATTAGCAGGATTGATTGCAGGACATATTGTTAAAGCCCCAGAGTAGCTCCGTGGTGCTCCCCTGCTTCATTTCCCATCTTCCTTCCATCTCTGCTATTACGATTATATTCCCTTATTTTTACTCATCGCAGCTACCACACCTTTTTTATTCACAAAATTCTTGAAAACATTTGAAATTCGACCTCCACCTTTTCTCCTCGAATCTCCCATTGTCGTACAGCGCAATCGTATTCCGCATTGTTTACCCTTTTTCCTTGAAGACTTACCACTCACCTTTTCCAATTGCAATATTGTGATATCGTATATCATAGACTGCAGTTCTTACCAAATTGAAAATTGCAAATCAAACTTTTTACATTTTTTCCTTTACACTTACCAATCCGCCAATTTCGATATTGCGATCGCACTCCGCTGCTGATCCCACCGCCAAGTCACCCATCGAAAATCGTGTGTCACAACATTTACCCTCTTCTTTTAAGACTTACCACTCTGATCTGCCGCTTACGATATTGCAATCATGCTCTATTGTCGGTCCCACCACTACTTCACCCGTCGCACATCACACTTTGCACCGTTTAGTTCTTTCTCGTTACACTTACCGCTTGTTTCTGCCGATTACGATATCACATATCGCAACTTTTTCCTCCTTCGCATCTCTGCCATAGCACTTTTTAATTCATTCTACTCCATAGCCCTTTTTTGCGCTATAATACGTTTTTATAAGGTTTAAACCCATATTTTCACTTCTAAGCCTTGTTTCATGTGTTTAAGCCCTCCATTAGCCTCTTTAGCCCTTTTTCCTCCGAACTCCAATCAACACTCTTTCAAATAGGATTAAGTCATGGATAACTTAGTTGCATGGGTAGAAGCATGGTAGATAGACCATAGGATAAATAGAGTGCATTTAGCCGATTGGCCAAGTTAAGTGTGGTTTACAATTAGTTACCTTTTTTCCATTTATTTTCAGTAATATAGTTTATTTTCTTTCTAGTCATTTCCTTTTAGCAAATTAACTTAGTTTCTTTCTTCCATTTCTTTTCAGCAATATATTTTAGTTTCTTTTCAGTTATTTCCTTTTCTAAAAATTAAATTAGTTTCATTTCTGTCATTTGTTTTTAGCAATTTAGATTAGTTTCCTTTCTGTCATTTCTATTCAGCGATTTAATTTTGTTTCCTTCTTTCATTTCCTTTCTACAATTTAGTTTAGTTTCTTTGAAGTGTGACAGACTTCACTGAGAACCCTTAGAAATAGCACCATTTCATAAAGTGAAAGAGGATGACATGAAGAGAATGCATCTGTTGTGTGTATAGTACTGTCACCTCCAAGTTTGTATGAACTCTAGTTTGATAAAGTAAAGTAGGGCAGCCCCTGGGAGTTGCAGCACTCTTGGTGCAATACCAGGGCTCACCACTTTTTGGCGTCGTCACCGGGGAGGTGTCTAGTAGATGATTTGATTTTTTCTTTTAGCATTCTTTTTTTATTTCCTTTCTTTTCATGCCATTTCAGAAATATTAAAAAAAAATACAAAAATATCTAATTTTCATGCCTCATAGGAGTAGGGATACTAAGATTTTTTTAATTTTTTTTTTAAATACTTCTCCAATACCAACCCCCCCCACTTGATGACGTGGTGCAATAAGAACCACATCACCATACACTTTTGCAGGTAGATGAGATGGATGGATATGATGACAATGAAGAAGATATTATTGGGTTTCCCATTCAATATATGGACATCAATGTACATGTTATCACTTGGATTGAACCTCAGGCTGAGAAAGGCAATTCTGAGGTAACCTCAAACCACGCTTAACCAAGTAGGTAGCCCTACTAGGCCATGAGAGTTCTCTCTCCGTAAATATCACAACCAAGATGACTGAGGAAAGAATATTTTAGGCTAGGTATAGTAGCTCAGGGTTTTTTTATTTTGATTGTGTATGGTTTTGCTGGATTAGGAGGAGTCAAATAGCTAGGGCAAGGAAATTAGGTCAAAATTTGCAGGGTCTTATATGGGGCAAGGTAGGTACAATGTTTAGCACTTTAGGGTTTCTATGATGAGATGTTTAAGACATGTTAGGAGCTAGAAAGAGCATGGTAAATTCATGGTTTATTTCTAAACTGAAGAAATTACAAATTATGAATGTTTAGCCAAAAGAGAGCATAGAAATTATGGATTCTGTTCATCTAACTTGAAAAAATTCATTCAATACCAATGAAATGATGGATGAAATACACAAAAAATTAAACATATGAGCACAAAAGAAGAAACTGAAACTAAACACAATAGCACATGGATCCCATAAAAATAGCTACAAATTTTATTAATGTCCAAGCCAAAACTGATACAAAAGTATGTCTCTTGAGATGCCAAAAATCCAAGCGAATCCAATCATTAAAACTACTGAGGAAATACATCATATAGACCTCAAAAATACTCTCCCTAGCCTCAGGGAGTTGAATCCATGAGATAGGGATCAGTTTCACCTACTCCCAAACAAGAATCTGGAGACTAGGAAGACCCAAAAATTTGCCTCCAAAAGATAGGAAACTAATTAATTTGACCTCTATGGGACTTATATAATGTATCTACCCTATATAAAAATAAAAAAAAGACATTTAAATTTATCTTGTTGTGCAGTGTCATGACAGGAAACATAACCTCTTTTTCAAGCAACTTTTAGAGGTCGTCCCGATGTCCAAATAAGCTCCAAGATAGCTCATTGGAAAGATACCTAAGTCTAGTTCCAAATATGCCTCCATTTTTCAAAATGATGCTCATTTGGCATGTCAACATGTGAATCACCCAAGACTGGTAAACATGCAGTGCCAAGGTAAAAAAGGAGGTAGAAACATTAAAATTTTGTAGTTTTTTGCACTTTTGAGGGACCATTTATCCTCCAAAGTTTTTGAAACTTTCTATGGTTGATGTATTCATCATTATGAACATGATGTTGGCAGAAATTTTTCATTTGTATGCCCCAAAAAAGAGTGCAGCGCCAAGGGCGTTGTGCGTTTGGCAGAATTTATGTGTGCCAAAATTGCTCAAAAACGAAAAATGCACTAAAGTGCCAAGTGTGCCAAAATTTGCCAAAATGTGTGAGGTTTCTTGCTTATCGAGGGCTTAAGGAATGAAGAGACACCTTAGCAAGTATTTCTAACCTCTCCTTCTCCTTTTTCTCAGTCAAAGCTTGAATTTTTGCATGGGCTCATTTGAGTTTGGCCCTTGCAATTTTGTTCCTCATGGCATAGTGCTTTGCCATTTTCCTCTAAATATCATTGTCCTTTTTTGCCTCCTCTAGCAAAATCTCGAGATGAAAATTGGCTCTATCAAGCCATGAATCTCTATCCCTGCTAATATCTAGGGCAAGCAGCTCATTTGGAGTGAGCTACTCTACCAACTCAACTTCTTTCTGTCTTTCTCGAGCTAAAGCTCTCTTTAGCCCTATTGTCTTTGGTCTTTGTCTTGGAGGCTGATCCTCCTCATCATCAATCTCACCAACTATTTCCAAGGTCTCCTCCAACAAGGGCTTAGCCTTTTTTGCCTCTCTCTGTGCTTTGATGGTTCTGAGCTCACTAATAATCTGCATGGCTTTCAGCTGTTGATTTTCTTGCTCAAGAAAATCAATCACATATTGTGTTATGTCACGATTAGCTTGAATTTCACTAATATTTGCTTCTTTGCCTCTGATTTATACACTAGTGATTTTGTCCTCATCCTCCTCATCTAGGTCAATCAGCTGAAACTCCTACTTTGTTTCATGTTTATCCTCCTGCTCATCAATCATTGGCTCTTTAGCCTTTTCCTTGCCTTTGTCTACCTGTTTTGCTGATGAAGAAGGCATGGCCCCTTTCACTCCAAGTGAAGCAAACACATGCTTGTGGCCTCTCTGATAGGTCTTGGAAAATTTCTCAACATCAGTCACATTAGCCCAAGTTGCCTCAATGTCCTTCTCACTGATTTATGTCGTAGTATCATCATGTGATGATCGTGAAATTTTATGGAAAGGTGAAGAACTAGGATCAACATGAGGTGAATGGATTTGACTAGGTGATGATGTATGAACAGCAGGCTGAGATGGAGAAGTGGATATGGGAGAATGAGATGATGAATGGATACTCTGCTCATGATGACTAGGTAGGATAGTGAAAACTTCATTTGCAATGAATGTGTCCCATGGGATGTTCTTTTGCTCAAGCTGAAACATGACTATCATCTTGATGAGGGAGTGGTGGAAAAGACTCTGCATTTGATGATTATAATCCCTCTTTGGTAAAATGTATGCCATCTTGTCAATGTTGTGAGAGAGATAGTAAGGTATGTGAAGCATTATGACTCTAGGGAAGTGCATGAGGAGTCACATATGATATGAATATAGTCGAGAAAACGTACCCTCACAAGTGTAATATTTTATTATTATCTTCATCATAGGGACATACCGGTCAAGGAGATGAGAGAAATGGAAAATGGACTTCTTGTAATCCTTATATCTACGTTTGAGATATGGTTCACAGTAGCTTAGATCATGGTTTCCTTGTTTAAACCATTTATCTCCCACTGTTATAGGTCAAAATACCTCCTCATCAGCTCATAGGGGAAGACAAATATGGAAGGAATACAAAGACCTAAATTAAACCTATTTCTGCCAAGGTAACGCCTCTGTATAACAAAACAAGAGCGCTATAACGCCTAAGATCATTGAATGTGCCACGTTAGTGGCTAGGGAAACGCTCTGTTTACACTAGAGGGAAGCGTTACCCGTGTTTTAAGTTTGAAAAGGGAAAAACCTGCGGAGAATGATTTGAATCTCTGACTTTTCCTCACAAGAGAGTCAGTTCACAAAGGAAACTGCAAAGCACCAATTCATTATTGGTCACTGCCATAAAAGACTGAAATCACAAGGAGGAAAAAGCATAGAGATTAAAGAAACATCTTAGTTTTTTCTATTCCAAACTAGTGGAAAGAGAAAGGCAACAATGGCTTTCTCCCTCTCCTGTAAAAAGGAGCTGAAGGCTCTTAGTTGAAGGTCGAAGGATTGCTAGTGTTCTAAATACTTGTGAAGTAGAGAATAGTGTTATAGTGTGAAGGCCAAGAGTCAAAGAGGTTCCTAGAGAGCTTGTTGACTAAGACTTCACTACTTGAGAGATAGAGAGATTGGAAGGCTAAGGAGGGCTTGGTACAACCGACGGTTTTAATCCTCCTTCTTTCAAAATCAATAGAACTGTATCTGTTTTGTCCATTCGATGCTTAATATTGTCATTATTGTGTGAATATTTACATAGTATGATATGAATGGCTCAGATGGGAATAATTTAGAGGTTAATTATATATTGGATTAATTGATATGATATATGTTGTGTTAGAAATTCCACGAGTGCTTTGATTGATTGCAGGACTAAGATTTGGAGCCGGTGAAGAAGGACTCTTGTTTCGTTGCCTAGTGCTCTCCAAGGGACTCCAATATTGTTAAAGAGGTAATTTTATATCGCATTCCATAAAGCTGTTTTAAGTTAATATGAACATGTATATGCCATCTTTGTGAACTTTACAGCTAATCTTATTGTCTTCCTCGGGCACCGGAAAGCCCTGCGAGGGATATACGATAACCAACAACCCAAGAATTTTACCTTATAGCAGAATTGGAGACTCCGCTGGGGAGTTTCCCCATAGTTTCCGGACTATTTCTTTCCTCCTTTCTTCTCTCCTCTGTTCACAGATCCTTCTGACCAATACTTATGCCTAGTAGACATTTCAAAAGCTTGCAGAGTTCAAACCTGTTTCTATTTGACCATATGAAGAATTTTTCCTTGGCTAACGCTACCCCTGCAGGTTTTCCAGTGCGTTATAATGCTGACTCTGCTTAAATACAGTGCGTTAGTCTCTGGATTAACACTGTCTTTACTCAGAGATAGTGCGTTACTCAGCCAAAACTTGTTGTTCACTGCTGTGATTGTGTTTTAGCTGTAGAATTTTTTGGCCATCAGTACATCTCCTTGACTGAATCCCTATGATTGTTTACTAAGCTGGCATTTCTGTTTGTTTGCTCTTGTTTGAAATTTAGTGTCAAAAGCATTTAATTTTTAGAGAAGGAAATTTTTTTTTTAGTTTTTTCTGCATCTAGCTGAGTTAATTATGAAATTTTCAGTTCATAAACTGTTAAGAAGAGGTAGATAGAAGTCTGAATCTTAAAGCTGAACTGTGATATTTGAATGTTAGTGCATGGATGTTGAAAAGAAACCTCTCCTTGTAGAAATACTCTTCATCGAATTGAATATTTAGAGCATGTTTTGCATGGTTTCTTGATTCAGAGTCTCATTACATTTCATACGTCCACTCCCCCTCCGCAAGACTAATAATAAAGTACAATAAGAATCAAAGCAATAATAAAATCAATCACATTACTCTTTTTTAAGCTCACACAAATAGTAGTTCAGGCTAGGATCTTGGGGTTGGAAAAGTGAGAAAATCACCCAGGATCTCAAAACTTGAAACTAGAGTCATTAACGAGCGAAATCCTACTACACTCATATTATCGGGACTGTTCCTTTATTGGAGCTCAGCGCGAGACAACACTTGGGTTCACAAGAAGGGAGCCCACCTTCGACTGCATCCGGTGGGTGTGTTATATATTGGGGTTCCCTTCGGGGATGCCGAAACTAGATCAGGGATCTAGGTATTCTGCCCATATAGCACACTGTCCTTGACCGTGGACCCCCCTAATGATGTCTGTGATTTGAGGTATCTTTAGTGGCCATACTTTTTAGGGACTTACACAAGGCTACTGGGATGAGTTGTCCTGGTACCTGAAACAAACGGACCCACTCTGTCTTCGGTCTTTAGAAGGGTACTCGTCTTCATGAGAGTGCTTACACCTATCGTCTGAGGTTTGGGTGAAGCTCTAGAGTGACCGTAACTGTAATTTCGACCAACCCTCTCTGTATACTATTATGATACTGGATTTCATCACCAGCAAATGGTAGTACTCAGACAGGGCACCCTATTCTGGCTGCTTGCTGATTGATTTTAGAGAGTCCTTTTTTCTTGTTTAGCTGTGTGGTTATTATCATTGAGACTTTATAATACATTACAATTAATTTTTTTTTAAATTAAACAGGTCACCGTGGCATCCTCCAACCCACGTCGTCTGTCTCGACGACAGCAAGGTCTACCTCCTCTAACTATTGAGGAAGAACTGAACCTTGGTGAACCCGTGCCTTCTACAGAAGAGCAGTCTCCTCTGACTAATCTTGATTTTCACATAGCCTCATATCATCCAGAATTTCCAGAGGACCCTTTCACTGAAGGGATTGTACCTCATTACAATCCTCTGCTCACTAATCCATCGGGGCCTGTGATAATTCAGATTCTACCACGCCAAGATATTTCTTCAGCCGCACAAACATCCATTTCACCACCAGCATCCACAGGGTTGATGCCAATGGAAACCATCCCAGGTTCGCCACCATCCTCCCCGCCAGTGGTCGGTTCTATGCCATCACTGGGTAACCCCAGTAGTCAACATATACCTACTCCCAAACCTAAGGTCATCACAACTATCAGTAGCTTACCGAATCCTTCGGCATCTACTTCTACCGTGACCACGTTGGGACCCACGGTAGCTCCTCCCACGAGTATGACTACTTCGGTGCCTTTTAGCAACCCTTTCGGTTGGAACCCTCTGCTGAGTTCAAACCCCTTGGCCACTATACTAGGGGGCAGTGTCACCAGCACTCAGGTAGTAGGGAACATTTCGCTTCCCCTAAAATCCTTAGGACAAATGGGACAACCTATTGTCAATACTTTTCCCTTATGTGGTTCAAATTTAGGTGTAGGGTCTATGCCGTTGCCAAACTATGCAAGTAGTAGCATGCCTCCAGGTAACTCTATTGCATCCATTTAGACTAACCAACCCCAAGCTTCGTCTGGAATGGGAGGGCACTTTTATACTGGGGGAAACCAACCGTTCGCCCTACAATACAACATACCCTATGGACAACAACCGTATATCCCTACTCCTCCACCTATAGGAAGTTTTTACCAAATTCCTACTTATCCTCTTGGTAACACATTGATGGGTGGACCCTATGGTATAAGTAGTCATCCCATACTACCTTCGTTAGATTCGAGGGAAAATCCACAATTTCCATTTTTGGCAGCTTTGGATATCCCCGATATCCATAAACTGACTAATGATCCCATCAATCACAACCCACTTTGGCCTCCAGTACCGCATAAGATTCCTTTTGACATCCCGAAGTTCGACGGGAAACAAGGGGACGACCCAGCTGCACACATCACAACCTTTCATCTATGGTCTATATCCAATTCCATGGTGGATGATAGTGTTCAGCTTCGTCTGTTTCCCTGCACACTTACAGGAAATGCTGCCAAGTGGTACATTGAATTACCACATGCCACCATCAATATGTTTGGTGCTTTAGCGATGGAGTTTCTAAAGAAATTCCAATTACCAATTAGATTTGAAACCGGAATGGAACTGTTAACCTCACTATGCCAAGACACCGCCACCCACATCTCCGATCACATTCATGAATGGAGACATAGGAGGAGGCTGGTCAAAGCACCAATTCCAGATCATCTCTTAGCTAATTGGTTTTGCAAGTCTCTCTTACCCCACATCTCTAAAGACATTGGCCTTTCTGGTGCGGTTACAAAATATCAATGTATTCGTTGTGCCTAGCATTTGGATTTAATCTATTCACAATCCGGCACGCTATAGGATCTACTCCCCCATGCCCTTGGTAACCCAAATCCTCTGACCACTCAAAAAGTCGGAGCACATGCCGACGGTATCGTTGGCACAATCTCCGATGTGGCCACAAAGTAGTCTCGAGGGCAAACCTCCCAGCCATCTTCGACTGCCACCGCCCCTCACCAAACGACTACTCTTCCTACCGCTGAGGTGAATTCTATGCAAACCTCACAAAAATCTAGCGGGAAAAATAAGAAGAACAAGAAAAAGACGTCTTCTTCAGAAGAGCAGTCGGATAATCAGAATAACCCTAATCAGAAAAATGCTACCAAAAATGACAAAGGGAAGAAAAAACCCATGAAATTTCCTTGCAAGATCTGTACGGAGGACCACTTGACATACAAATTTCCTCGGTTGCAAGAATGCACCGATTTTATTGCCAACAAGGATTCTGGGCAAACACCTGCCGTTCTTCATAATCCTTTCCCTAATCAGCAGCAGCAACATCAACACATGGTTTGCAATCCGCCACAACCCCATCAATGGGACAATGGTGGTTCACATCCTTCCGGCGAAGGACTATCTGCCATTTATGGCATTGAGAGTGTTGAACTTTAAACTCGAGCCAAGCTTTATGGAAATCCTACCATAGATGCTCAGGAACCTGGTACTAGTTCAAATCCACTGCCGCCCAACGATTTGTATATCGAATGGCCTACTGCTGAACCCGTGATTCGTCCCCCCAAAGGGACACTTCGACACACGACTCATAACACCTCTGTATGTGCAACCCAAAACTATAACATTGTAGAAGATTTGGCGCAGGCACTGTCAGCTATGTTTGCTCTCGAAGTATTGCAAACCTGTCCAGCACAAAGGAAAGCCTTGCTTTTGACCATTGGTGGAATAGACCCCCAGGATTCCATGCTAGCTATCTTTGATATGGAAAAGGCTAAACCTCTCCTCTCACACCAAATCACATTCCAGGTGCAGGTTGTGTCGAAAGGGAGACCAATCCATTGCACTATCATAGACAAAGGTGCTTCGACCTGCGTTATGTCACAAGCTTGCTGGCTCAATTTAGGTTCTCCTACCCTCACCCCGCCATCGAATTCCCTCAAAGCTTTTGATGGCCACACATTCCTCCCAAAAGGATACCTTGCTAGATTTCCCATCACCCTGAGTGGGAAAACGATAAATATGGACGTTGAAGTCGTAGAGCGCCATCTAGACTATAATCTATTGCTTGGTCGCGGTTGGTTTTATGCCATGAATGCCATTATGTCTTCGGTCTTCCGACTCATCCTATTTCCATTGGATGGGAAAATATTCACAGTGGATCAGCTATCCTTCTGCACCCCTGATTATGCCACATTACCAAGTATCATTATACCCCTAATAGTAGGCTTCCCTGACTCTTATGTTAGTATCGGTACCGGTCTTCTGAAGGCATATTCCCTACTAGGTTGTTTTCCTCTCCCGCCACCACAGATCCCAAATACGGTTGCAATGATATCCACCACTTTGGATGGCTCTATCGACCCATGGATCATTTCGGCACCTTCAAACATTGATTCCTACGGAGATCAGATGCCTCTCTCACCGGCCGAGTTGGCTTACCAAGCCATCCAAACCACAGCTGAACCCTCCACTGCTATGATTTCGACCGAAGGTACAAGCCTCCCTCCCATCACAGTTCTCTCTAAGGATCTCCTCAATGAAGTCTGGCCTACAGACGAAGCTATTCAAGAGATCATGTCTTTAGTAGAATGACCTTGGGGAGAGTTTCACCATCACGCTTCGATGATTGACTCGGACGTGATAAAACCTGAAATCCCATCCTTTGACCCACCTGAGATGGTTCCCTCCACTTACACGACTGTTCAAACTATCGATTCAGAAAGGAACATGGGTAATATTTCTAAGACAATGCTCATTGATATCTCGGTCAAAATGGGTATCATGGAAAATATTCAGATTGGAGAAGATTGCAATCCTGAGGAAATTTCACGCTTCACATCCCTTTTCAAGGAATTCCACGATGTGTTTGCTTGGTCTCACAAGAAAATTCCCGACATAGATCCTCCTATTGATGAGAAAGAGATCAAGAAATTTCGAGCATTCTTTTTATGGTATTTTTCTTGCTCATTAATCCGAAAAACCTCGAGTCTTCTTCTTCGGGCTCGTTAAAATTACACAGAGAAGCATCGAGTGTTATTTTTACGGTATTTTTCTTGCTCGTTAATCCGAAAAACCTCGAGTTCCCTTCTTCGGACTCGTTAAACTTATATGAAGTTGATTTCGAGCGTTCTTTTTGTATGGTCTTTTTCTTGCTCGTTAATCTGAAAAACCTAGAGTTTTCTTCTTCAGAATCGTTAAAACTATGAAGAAGCACTGAGCTTTACTTTTAGGAATATTTTTCTCGCTCATAAAACTAAAAAAACCTTGATTTTCCTTTGTCGGGCTCGTTAAACTACCACGACAGAAAGTAAGGAGCCATTCTTTTCTCTTTTTCAAAGCTATTTAAACTGAAAAATTAACCGAGTTTTCTCCGTGTGACTCATTAAAATTTCACGGAGGGCACCGAGTTTTTCTTTGTCGGACTCGTTAAAATTTCACAAAGAGTATTGATTTTACTCCATCTCCTCGTACTCATAACAAAATGAGGTAGACGTCCATCGAACATATATTTCTCACTTTTCCGGCTTCGATGGACTAACTTATAGAAAATGAGAACTTAGGTCTAGGAAAACCCTAGGATTTAACAATATTTATGACTAAGATGTTTTTTAGGGACATGAGCATGGATTTAATGCATGAAAATGGGAAGGAAATGGAAATTAGGGTTTCATAGCAACAAGCATTTCAAATCTTTATGGAACACCAAATATATGAGAAGAGAGGTGATTTAGGTTCCACTTACTAATTTAAAGCTCCTTGGAGAATTTTGTGAGAAGATTTGAACTTGCTAAAGGTGATGAAACTCTTTAAAATCCTCCCTGAACAAACACGCAACACTTTGGATAAACGTGCAGCACCAAGACAAGCGTGCAATGCCACTTTGAAAATGCGTAATGCCAATGTATTTTGGTCTAGTGTTTTTGGGCAAACGCACAGTGCGACTGGGTAAACGCGCATCGCCTGGGTGCAAACGCGCAACGCTTTGAAATTTTACCCAAAAATGCTCAGAAAACTTGAAATTTTTCCTTTACTGGGAACTCCTGATGGCTAAATGGAAACAATAACTTGTTTTGACATGTTTTGAAATACTTTACAGCATATTGGATTTGAAATTTAATTTTGAATCACCCACTTTTCTAATTTTCACTTTTTCACTTTGGCACTGATACTCTTTAATTTTCTGACTTTTTGGCATTGTAGGCTAATCAAAAATTGGGTTTGGCTTTATTTTCTCCACTTATCCCATAAATTATTGCATTGATCGCTTGGGATTGAATTTATTACATATGAGAACATAAAATTACATTTGGAAAAAGAAAAAAAATACATATTGAATTTTATATAAAAATGAAATTTTTATATAAAATCATTAAAATGAAAAAATACAACTTTAAAAGTATAATAAGTATATCATGATGATATTATTTAGTCCCTCTCATATATGTGCTAACCTCATCTAAAATGTAGGAGTGACCTTGAGAAATATAAAACCTAATGACCTAATGGGACTACTTTTGACTTTCATAAATGAGATTTTGACTTAAAAGACTTCTAAGTGAATAGATAATTTCCATAGGTTTTTTTATGCTCAAGGAGACATGAGAATGACTTAGCCAATATGATATTTTGAGGGATAATGAAGCTTATTAACAACGAAAACCACCAGTGGAATAATTTGTTATCATGACCTAATGTAATGTTGGAAAATTTCTTCAGAATGGGACACCTAAGATGCACATGAAAAATGTGTTTTGATCCATGGTGGAAGTATGCAAATACTGACACTAACATTGGCCTTATTGGGGATGGAAACTCCTTAGAGGTGTCAAGAACACCGTAGACCAAGTGCCTAACCATTGGGAAAATACGGTCAAACAATTCAAAAGACTCCAGACTATAAGACTAACTCAAAACCATTCAAAGTGATTGAGAACTGACTCAAAAATTAACTTTGACACTTAACTCAAAACTGACTCAAAAAATTTGAAAACAATAGAAAATGAACAAGATTTATAGCCTTCACTTCAGACCCCAATATTAGATGATTTTCTGCTCCAAAACTTGCAAAAAATATAAATTGGTATTTACAATGAAAGTGAAACATTATCTCAGAAGTTGCATCAGAAATAATAATGTTTCAAGAGCCTACCATTGACCGGTCCTCCTAAACATTCTTGACCATTCATCTCTTTCAGAAAATAGGCATTTTGTCCTCGATAAGCTAAGATATTGTAGGGTCCTTTCCAAATATTTTCAAACTTCCCGTGCTTTCCTTTATCCTCATTTCTTGCATTCCACCGCAGCACTACATCCTCCAGATGAAACTTATCTGCCTTGGTTTTGTGATCATAAATCATTTTGATTTTCTCCTGGAGTTTAGAAGTAGTTTGAGAAACTACCTCCCTAGTTTGTTGAAGGTAAATCATTTGATTGATTCGACATTGAATATCATCTTCCTCACTACCTGCTTCTTGCAATAATCTCATAACCAGGACTGCAATTGATGTAGGAAACACTGTATCTATACCATAAAATAATTTGAAGGGTGACATACCTATAGATTTATTAGTGCTCACTCGGTCTACCCACAAAGCATCGGTAAGATTCCTATGCCAATTTTTCTTGTTCTCCTCTAACACTTTCTTAATTATATTAACTAAGGATTTGTTAGAGGACTCAGCTAATACATTGCCCTGCAGATAATATGCAGTGGAATGACCCAATTTGATATTATACTTGTGACAAAACTCAATAATATTCTTTGACTTTAATTCTACTACATTATCTATAATAATCTTGTGAGGACAACCAAAACGAGACAAAATATTGGATTATAAAAACTGAATAATTACTGTGTCCGTAGCTTGCCTTGTAGGAATAGCCTCGATCCACTTGGTGAAGTAGTCGATGGCTGTTAGAATCCATCTATGCTATGTTGATGATGTGGGATGAATTTCCCCAACAAAATCAAGTCCCCACTCTTGAAAAGGAGCATTTACTACAATAGGCTTCAGCGGAAGAGGAAGGAGTTTCCTTTTTCCCTAAAACACTTGACATTCATGACAGTTTTGTACAAATCTGAAAATAGAGTCAACCTATAATACCGTGCTCTCAATGCTTTGTTAGCTGTTGTTTTCCAAAACAAGTGGCCTCCACAATCTCCCCTATGGAATTCATTCATTACATGCTTGGCTTCATCTTCAACCATACTATTCAAAAGAACACCTTTTGGATCTTTCCAATAAAGGGCACTACCTAGAATGCAGTATTTAGCAGATTTTAATTTCAGAGACCTACCCTTGCCTTTTGACATTCTAGGAGGAGGAAATAAGTGCTGAAGAACATACAATATATCTAAATACCATGGTGAGGTGAGAAATATTTCTGATACATGTATTAGAGCGCTATCTTCTTCATCATCTGACATTGTTGCAATGAGGTTTATATCTAGAGCATGAAAATTGGATTCAGCCATTAGTTTGGCTAACCCATGTCCCTTGATTAGCTTGGTGAGCCTGATCTCGAGATCATACTCTAGAATTTCTGCTATCCACTTACCTCTTTGTCCTTCAGGATCAGTCTGTGTGAGAACATCTTTTACTACTACATTCGAAACATAAGATATAGTGTGTGAATGTACAATATAGATCTGGAAATCTTTCAAGGCTTTGATTAAGGCTAAATCTTGTTTCTCAATAATATTGTAGCGAAGAGCAACATCTCTAATGGCTCGACTGAAGAAAGAAATGGGTTTTTCAACCTGATCCTTCTTTTGCATCAAAACCGCAGCCAAGGTGTGCTTAGATGCAAATGAAAATATTATGAAATCACTAGTATAATATGGGATAAACAAAACAAGGGTTGTGGTTAAATCAAGATTTACCAAGTTGAAATACTTCATAGCAACAGTAGTCCATTTTACATTGTTTTCATTTTTCAACATATTAGTCATTTCACATAAATTCTTAGCCAAATTAGGAACAAATCTGCATAATAATTTCATCTTACCATTGAAAGCTTGTATCTCCTTTTTATTACGTGGAAAATATATTTTTTGAATATATTTTTTTGAATTTCTTTTACTCTAGAAGGATCAATGCGAATACCATCCTTGGAAATTATATGACCCAGAAGTTTGCCTTCCTCCATGGAAAAAATAATCTCCTTTTGATTCAGAGAAATTCCAAAATCCCTGCATTTCTAAAAAAAAAAGTTCAAATGATACAAATGTTGATCATCAAAACCAGAAAACATTGTCAAATATTCTAAATACACCAATAAGAAAACATCTTTCTCATTAGAAAAGGCTATATCCATCACCCACTGAAAAGTAGCCCCTGCATTCTTGAGTCCAAATGGAATTTTAACATACTAAAGGTCCCCCATAGTGCGGTGAAAGAATTTTTACCTTGGTCTTCTTCATGTACCAAAATCTGACTATAACCTGAATGAAAATCAAGCAACGACATCTGTGATGCTCCAACTATCCTCTGCAAAACATGGTCCATATTAGGAAGTGGGTAATTATCCTTTAAATAAATTATATTAAAATTTTGGAAACCAATACACAACCTTATCTCTCTGGTCTTTTTCCTTAACGGAACCAAATTTGAAATCTAATCATAAAACCTAATTTGCACAATGATACCAGATTTGTACAATTGATTTACTTCTTTCTCGATGGATGGAAACAATATTGTATTTATCCTTCTCAAATTATTTCTGAAGGGTTTTTGATCCGGGTTGATGGGAATAGTGTGTTGAATGATATTCTTGTCATAGACCTTCAAATCTGCATAATCCCATGTGAAAATATCATAAAATTGAGATAACAATTTGATGTACTTATATTTTTCCTCAGGAGATAATGTCTTAGCCAGCTTAACCATCTTGGGCTTATCTGTTGTTCCGATTTTCAGGTCTTCGACACCCTTTTTTGTAGGAGTCAATGTTGGTTTTCTCACCACATCATCCTGATCAAATAATTCTTCTAAAGGTATGAGACCTCTAGGAATAATATTATCTTTGAACTCCAAAATATTCATCTAATTGGCCTCTATGTTTTGATCATCAGAATCACAAACATCATCAATAAAAGCATCTTTGAATTTTCCTTCATTCTGCAAAAAGCTGTTAATTTCTTTATCATCCCAAAAAACTTGCTAGTACGTTAAATTATCAGGAACACTAGGTCTATGTTTGACATGAATTTCAAATTTATTACTAGAGTTCATAGGAATTTTGACTTCTTGGTACCATTGTTAATGTATATTTAGGAAACATTTTTAAGATATCCAAGACTACATTCCTATAGGCTCTCATCCGCAGATGCTATACTTGATATTCTCCTTTCACCTGCTTTATGACAAGCTCAGAATCACCTTAAATAGAAATTCTTTTTGCACCAAGTTTCTTCGAAATTTTGAGACCCGTGATCAATGCTTCATACTCCGCTTTGTTGTTAGAACAGTCAAAAGCCAATTTATAAGATCATTCTCTAACATCACTTGGAATTCCACCTAACTTACCAATAGGATCCAAATACCAATACCTGCACCTTATTTACCCAAAGCACCATCAAAATCCATGCTCCAAAATCCATCTTCATCTTCTAGATGATGAAACTTAGCTATTGGTTCTAATTTACTTTGACCGATCAACTCATTTCTCTGATCACTGATTTTCTGTTCTTCTGAAGGCTGTTCAGAATAAGTCATCGTTTCTTTTTCTTTATCAATAACTGCTCTAAAAATCTCTGAAATTTTTGGTATAGCCTCTACCACTACTAGCTGATTATTTACATCATTCTAATCACCATCATTATACAAAATAAAATATTCTAGATCTGTATGTACAACCTGTATTGGATGATTTATGGGCTTCTCCTTACTATTTATGATATACTTCATTTTATTTTCCCGATACAATTTCCTCAATTGCTCGAAAATAGGAATAGTAGCATAAGAGAAGTCAAGTTGTAAAGTACCTTTGAGTTTGGCTTTCCATGATCTAGACAACAACATGTCGAACTGAGGTGGTATACCAGCCACAACCACATCCATCAAAAAATTCTTGGCTGGGATTTGGTCTAGGGAAACCACTAAGTCTTTAATCAGACCAATGTAGCGAACTCTACCAGAATCAAATGAATACAAATCATGATACATTTAGGTGATATCCATGTCCATATTTTACAAAATAGCCTTAGGCATCAAATTGTGAGAAGCCCCAGAATTAAGCATAGCATTATGAAGTATGTACTCATGTAGTCTAAGGCTTAAATAAAAAGGAGAAACTTCACTCTCTTCTAATTGACCATATATATCTGGACCGAAAATGAGCTCAAGGTGGTCATCTTCAACATTAATCATATCAGACAAAGGATCAAATAGCAACACATTATACACTTGATGTTTGTAATGGCTATTATTTACTAATTCTGTCAAAGGAATGGAAACTTTCAATTTATATATTTCACTTTCTAAATTAAAAGTTGTGACTTTATCTACCTCTTTGACAACAGTCTCTCTTCTATCATGGTGACCCTTTGTTACATTCTCCTTTTTATGAGTGTCCTTATCTTTAGTATCTGAGCTTGTTGATGGCTGGTTGAGGTTGTTAGGATTCTGATCTGCATGCTCTTTACCTTTTCTCTTGTTATTTGGAAGATCATTCTTTGACTGGACCTATTTCCTTTTATGTATAGGATTGACAGGTACATCTCTACTCCTCAAAGAATATTGTTTTTGTTGTGCACTTAAATCATTCATATACCCACGCTGGTAATCATCAGATTTAGTTTCCAAATCATCATCATTTGCCAAGATATAGTCCTCATCTTTTGGAGTATCCAAATTTTCAGTATACTCTTCATCTTCAATCAGGAACATGGGCGAGCCATATACTGTAAAGAAATGATTTGTTTCAACCACTCGATATTAATCTTCTTCCTCTTCCACTCCTTGAACATAATTCTACTATATCGAGGTCTGAATCTGTTGTTGTTGTTGTGCCGCTTGGTCGGGTGTTTTCTACTCTCTCTGCTTGATTATAAACTAAGGCTATTGCTTCCCTCTGAAATTTGGGTTCCGGAGCTTTGGTTCAGGTCTATTTGAGATATAAAATCAGTCAACCATTCTTTCCATAGTTCGGAGTAACGAATCCATTTTCGCATCAAAAGTAGATGTCTCCTCTTTGATGGTCCCTCTCTTTTTAGATCTCATCCTTTCCATTTTGGCTAGAAAATTTGCTTCCACACCTACAACATTCTTTTGCATCTCTGCTAAAGTTGTAGGATCATGTTCATGCAACTGATACACCATATCATTATCAAATTCATCCGGAAATTTGACTAAAGCCAAACCCTCTAATGGTTTGATATGTGCAGGAAGAGCATTGTACACTCCATTAAATCTCACACAATAATCTTGCACAGTCTCACCAACATTCCTTTTGATTTTTTCATATTCGGACAGAATTTGAAGGGGATTTTCCTTTTCTTCCCATATTTCTACAAACTGATGATGCAAAACTTCTAAAGTGTCAATAGTGGCTGTTGGTAGAGCTCTGAACCATTTTGTTACTGCCCCTCCCAGACTATGTGCAAACAACCTCATTTTCACATCTTCAATATCAATCTCATGAAGATCAAAGAAGTCATTCATCTTATCTACATGATTTTGTCCTGTGAGAGGCTGAGTACTATCAAAAAAAGGGATTTTAGTTTGGTAATCTTGAGGCATAGCACCAGGGTTCTGGGGGAGAACAAGGGCGGCATATCTTGCAGCCATGATGACTAGAGGTGGAGGATTTATAACCAGGTTTATAATAGGGATTTGGGTGTTAGATGTAATCAAGGGAGGATTGGTCATTGATTGAGTAGTGTGAATAGTGGATGAAGTGATGGTAGAAGAAGCTGAGATATGAGGTTTTTTTATTACCCAAGCATTTACTTGCGAAGAATAGTTTTGCAGATCTTGAAGAACTTGTAAAAGTTCTGACCCTGATTGTGAATGAGAAAAGAGATCTTCAATGAGATTGTGAAAGGAAATGGAGGAATCAACAACCATTTTGTCAATCCAACTCAAATATTTTCTATGGAATAAACTTTGTTCAAAATTTATATCAAATCCAATATCTTGCATGTTTTATAACTTTCCAAGAAATGAATTAGCTCAGGGAATGGAAATTCTCTCTGATTGATTTCCGGCTGAACTAGATGTCTCTACAATAGCATTAGCTTTTATTCCAATGTTCTAAGGATCACTAATAATGGTGGGAGGATTCAGATCGGTATTTTATCTAATGTATCTCCGGGAAGCCAGTATGTCCAATTTCAAAAACAAATTTGCACTTTAAAAAATTTTCAATTCATCCTTTGAATAAACTCTAAACTTATCATCCACAAGTTTAATAATTTCAATGAAAAATTATTACTGGGGTTGATCTGATCTCAATTTTCATCCCCAGTGGAGTCACCAAAATTTTATCACTCAAATTGAACCTCATGCTGAGAAAGGCAATTCCGAGTTAACCATAAACCACACTTAGCCAAGTAGATAGGCCTACTAGTCCAGGAGAGGGCTCTCTCCGTAAATATCATAGCCAAGATGACTGAGGAAAGAAGATTTTAGGCTAGGTATAGTAGCTTAGGGTTTTTTGATTTTGATTGTGTAGGGTTATGTTGGATCAGGAGAAGTCAAATAGCTAGGGCAAGGAAATTAGGTCAAAATTTACAGGGTGTTCTATGGGGCAAGGTAGGTAAAATGTTTAACAATTTAGGGTTTTGATGATGAGATTTTTAAGACAGATGCAGAGCTAGAAAAAGCATGGTGAAATCATGGTTTCTTTCTAAACTAAAGAAATTACAAATTATGAATTTTTACCCAAAACAGAGGATAGAAATTATAGATTTTATTCATCTAACTTGAAAACATTCATTGAATAGCAATGAAATGATGGATGAAATAAAAAAAACATTCTAACATATGAGAACAAAAGAAGAAACCGAAACTAAACACAATACCACATGGATCCCATAAAAATAGCTGCAAATTTGATTAATGTCCAGGCCAAAACTGAAAAAAAATATGTCTCTTGAGATGCCAAAACTCCAAGTGAATCCAACCATTACAATGACTGAGGAAATACATCATATAGACCTCAAAACCAATCTCCCTAGCCTCAGGGAGTCGAATCCATGAGATAGGGATCAATTTCACCTACTCCCAAACAAGAATTTGAAGACTAGGAAGACCCAACAATTTGCCTCTAAAAGAGAGGAAATTGATTCATTTGACCTCTAGAGTACTTATCTAATGTATCTACCCTAGATAACAATAAAAACATGAAATTTACATTTATATTGACCTTTTACATCAGTAGTTTCTCATTTCCCAAGATAAAAAGTCAAACTGGAGTGAAAATCAAAAAATTGTTGAAGATTATGAAAATTGCAATTTTCTTGGCAAACGCGCAGCGCCATGACACGAAAAATAACCTCTTTTGAAATCAACTTCTAGAGGCCTTCCCGGTGTCTAAATAAGCTCCAAGATAGCTCATTGGAAAGATATCTGAGTGTAGTTTCCAAATATGTCTCAATTTTTTAAAATTATGCTAATTTACACTGTCAAAAAGTGAATCTCCCAGGGCTAGTAAATGCATAGTGCCAAGGTAAAAAAGGAGGAAGAAACATGAAAATTCGATGGTTTTTTTCACTTTTTGAGGGACCATTTCTCCTCCAAATTTTCTGAAACTTTCTAGGGTTTATTTCTTCATCATTCTTAACACAATGGCGGTGGAAATTTGTAATTTTTATGCCCCAAAAAAGGGCGCAACACTAAGGGCACTGCGCGTTTGGCAAAATTTTTGTGTGCCAAAATTGCTTAAAAACCAAAAATGAACTAAAGTGCCAAATGTGCCAAAATTTGACAAAATGTGTGAGGTTACCTGCTTATCAAGGGCTTAATGCATGAAGAGACACCTCAGCAAGTATTTCTAACCTCTCCTTCTCCTTTTGCTCGATCAAAGCTTGAATTTTTGCATGGGCTCGTTCGAGCTTGGCCCTTGCAATTTTGTTCCTCATGGCGTAGTGCTGTTCAATTTTCCTCTGAATGTAATTTTCCTTTTTGGAATTCTCTAGCGGATACAAATTTTCCCTATCAAGCCATGAATCTCTGTCTATGCTAATCTCTAGGGCAAGCAGCTCACTTGGAGTAAGCTGCTTTGCCAACTTGGCTTCTTTCTGTCTTTCCTGAGCTAAAGATATCTTTAGCCCTATTGTCTTTGGTCTCTGTCTTGGAGGCTAATCCTCCTCATCAAAAATCTCAGCAAATCTGTCCAAAGTCTCCTCCAACAAGGCCTTAGCATTTTTTTCCTCTCTCCGTGCTTTGATGGTTCTGACCTCACTAATAATGTGCTTGGCTTTCAGCTAGTGATTTTCTTGCTCAAGAAAATCAATCACATATTGTGCTCTGTCAAGATTAGCTTGAAGTTCACTAATATTTGCTTCGTTGCCTCTAATTACTACACTAGTGATTCTGTCCCCATCCTCCTCATCTAGGTCAATTAGATGAAACTCTTTCTCTGTTTCATATTTATCCTCCTGCTCATCGATTATTGGCTCTTTAGCCTTTTCCTTGCCCTTGTCTATTTGTTTTTTTGACGAAGAAGGCATGGCCCCTTTCACTCCAAGTGAAGCAAACACATGCCTGTGGCCTCTCTGATAGGTCTTGGGAAATGGATCAAAATCAGTCACATTAGCCCAAGTTTCCTTAATGTACTTCTCACTACTTGATGCCTCAGTATCATGATGCGATGATGGTGAAAGATTATGGAAATGTGAAGAAGTAGGATCAACATGAGGTAAATGGATATGACTAGGTGATGATGTATGAGCAGCAGGTTGATATGGAGAAGTGGATATGGGAGTGTGAGATGATGAAGGGATACTCTGCTCATGATGACTAGGTGGGGTAGTGAAAACTTCATTTGCAATGAATGTGTCCCATGGGATGTTATTTTTCTCAAGTTTATGCATGACTATCATCTTAATGAGGGAGTGCTGGAAAAGACTCTGCATTTGATGATTATAATCCCTCTTTTGTACAATGTATGCCATCTTGTCAATGTTGCGAGAGAGATAGTAAGGTATGTGAAGCATTCTGACTCTAGTGAAGTGCATGAGGAGTCAGATATGATATGAATAGAGTCGAGAAAACCTACCCTCATAAGTGAAATATTTCATGATTATCTTCAACATAGGGACATATCGTTCAAGGAGATGAAAGAAAGGGAAAATGGACTTCTTGTCATCCTTATATCTAGGTTTGAGATACGGTTCATAATAGCTCAGATTAAGGTCTCCTTGTTTAAACCATTTCTCTCCCACATTAGGGATCCACGTAGCAGCTTAAATGGAATTGGTGGACATGGTAAAAGTGACCCCAGCAAGAGTGACTTGCCTATCATGAAGATTTATGATGAACAACCTTGTCAACATGTGGTGATACTGAATTTGCTGCACTTTCTCACAAAACTCAAAACAACCAACATGTTTAAAACATGACACGGTGAGAGGAGAAGCCATGAGCTCCTTTGTAGTTATTGGTTCATATCTATTGATTTTCCCTCCTTTGTAGTCACTTATCTTTGGTATTTGTTCCTCACCTCTGTCCTCCTCCTTAGAAATTTTGAATTTGAAGGCTTTGGAAACCCTAGGGTAAATGGAATGAGATGAAGGGAGTGAGAGATGAGATGAATAGCTTAGGAAAATGCAGGGAATGAGAACTCAGGTCTAGGAAAAACCTATTATTTAACAATATTTATGACTGATATTTGTTTTAGGGACATGAACATGGATTTAGTGCATGAAAATGGGAAGGAAATGGAAACTAGGGTTTCATAGCAACAAGAATTTCAAATCTTTATGAAACACCAAATATATGATAAGAGAGGTGATTTTGGCTCCACTTACTAATTTAAAGCTCCTTGGAGAAGTTTGTGAGAGGATTTGAACTTGTTTAGGGTGGTGAAACTCTTTAAAACCCTCACTGAACAAACGTGCATCGCTATGGATAAACACGTAGCGCCAAGACAAATGTGCAGTGCCACACTGCAAACTTGCAGCGCCAATGTATTTTGGTCTAGTATTTTCGAGCAAACACACAGTGTGGCTGGGTAAACGCGCAGCTCTAAGGAAAACACGCAGCGCCTGGGTGCAAACATGTAATGCTTTGAAATTTGACCCAAAAATGCTCAGAAAAATGGAAATTTTTCCTTTGCTGGGAACTTCTGATGGCTGAATGGAAATAATGACTTGTTTTAAGGTGTTTTGAAACACTTTATAGAATAGTGGATTTGAAATTTAATTTTGAATCACCCACTTTTCTAATGTTCACTTTTTCACTTTGGCACTAATACTCTTTAATTTTTTGGTTTTTTGGCATTGCAGGCTGATCAAACATGGAGTTTTTCTTTCTTTGCTCCACTTAGGCCGGACATGATTGCATTGATAGCTTGGGATTGAATTTATTACATATGAGAACATAAAATTACATTTGGAAAAACAAAAGTAAATTACATATTGAATTTTATATCGAAATGACATTTTGATATAAAAATCATTAAACTAAAAAAGTACAACTTTAAAAGTATAATAATTACATCATGGTGATGTTATTTAGTCCCTCTCATATATGTGTTGACCTCATCTGAAATGAAGGAGTGACCTTGAGAACTATAAAACCTAATGACCTAATGGGACTGCTTTTGACCTGACTTTCATAAATGAGATTTTGACTTAAAAGACTTCCAAGTGAACAACACATTTCCATAGGGGATGTTATGCTTAAGGAGACATGAGAATGAGTCAGCCAATATGATCTTCTGAGGGAGAATGAAGCTTATTGACAAGGAAAACCACCAGCATAACAGTTTTATATCATGACCTAATGGAACGATGGAAATTTTCTTCAGAATGGGACACCTAAGATACACATGCAAAATGTGTTTTGATCCCTGGTGGAAGTATGCAAATACTGACACTAACAGTACATATGAAGAACATCCTTCCATCTTTCCTTCCCAACTTCCATGGTATGAGGACAGAGGATCTGGAAACATTTCTCTTTGAATTTGAGATACTTTGTAGGTCTTATGGCTACTTATCACACACTCAAAAACTGAGATTATTTCCTGCAACATTGAAGGATAGAGCTCTTAAATGGTTCATGAGTCTAGGTAATAATTAAATAAGATAATGGAATGATATGAAAAATATATTTCTAGAAAAATACAAAGATTGTGATCTTAGAGAATAAATTTTTAGAATCAACCAAGAAGAATATGAGAGCGTTGAGGATATAATAGAGAGGTTCATGTATAGTGTTAAGAGGGAAAAATTGCATCATTTAGGATTTGACACACTAAAAACCCTCTTACTTAGAAAAATTAGGAATGAGTGGATTTATCTCCTTAATCTCATGAGTAAAGGAGATGTATATCAATTTTCATTTGAAGAAATTTGTGAAACGTGAAAACACATATCAGGAGGAAGGGAAAGAGTAAGTAAGTCAGCATCAACAATGGTAAGGCAAGATGAACTTGGAAATTTTCTTGATAATTTTAAAACAATAATTATTAGCAATCTAAGTGAACAAGTAGAAATGTTAAGAATGCAAAAGGATAAAAAATAAGATACTAATATTTTTTTTATCCATGGAGAATCATATGCTACTAAATGTTTTTCATCATTCCCCGGGTTTAAAGAAGTTTACTAGGAAGAAAATGGAGCAAGGAAATCACCAAAGAAGCTATGTTATGTAGCTCCAAGGTTACCCTAGCAGCCTTGTCAACTTGATATGATGTAAGGACCCACTCCACAACTTCAATCTTATTCACATCCATCTCAAACTAATTGGGACACATTTCCTCCTTGGAAACATTGGCCATCTCAACCCCAAAACCAATCTTGGCAACATGGCTGGCAAATAACTTATTGGGAAAATCGTCAACATCCTTAATATTTCCCTCAATATCCCCCATACCTAACTCCATGCTATCCCTACCATCCACCTCCACCACAATCACAGCCTCAACCACATCCATATTATGTATCCACCCCCACTCAACTACCTGTACCACCATTTCCAAACCCATACAATGAAGTATCTCATCTCACTTACAATGTTGAGGTAAAACACTACCAAACATATCCTCTTGATCTAAATGGTCTTCATCTTAGTTCAAGGAAGGTATTGCAAAGAAGAGATTTTCTTAATTTCATTGAAGGACAACATCAAGAAGAATACAATCCAAATGAGGAGATAGAAATATCCAGGGCACTTAATGAAGAGCATAAATTAGAATCATATGTTGAGGATGTTCCCTCATGTTTACGAGCATTTCCTCCATTTTTTCAATAGAAAAACCAGCAAAAAGAGGAATATTTGACTGCAATAATAGAAGAGGACATCCAAGGTGATCCAACTCAGTAATTGAAATAGGGGTAGCACAACTATATTGACACATGGTTCCAAATAGTCATTAAGTTGCAGCAACACACTCTTCTCCAACAGTAATTGATACAATCCCAGTCAAAGAAATTATTCTCTCATATTTAGGTACATGTCAAAGCATGTATTCCAAGCGTGCACATGATTTTATCTCCCCTCTTGATGTGTACATGGCTCCATTGGAAGTATTCCTATACTTGAAAAAGGTTTTGTTTTTTTCAAGTAGAGTAGGAAAGTGAAAAAGAAAAAAGGGAAAGAACAAATTCTCAGGTGAAAACCTCTTTTGAGGCATCTAATATTGGCCCACTGATTCAAAACCTCCATGAGGCAGTCATTGGATTGGGAAAAAAAAAGAGAAAAAAAATATATCCTAGGTGAAAATCTCCTTTGAGGTGCCTAGACAGACCTACTAGTGGAAAACCTCAAAGAGGCAACTAGTAGGCCTTATATAAAAAAAAAATTCATTTCTCCATGTATCTCTCTCTAATGAATGTAGGTTCTCTCCAACCTTTGCAAGAATAAAAACAAAAATTTGGCATAAAAAGAAAATTTGGTCAACACTTTAGTCAAAGGTACTCACACTTGGAATTTCTCCTCCTATGCTTAGAAGCTCCAAAAGGACCTCAAGCAAATCACCACATGCAAATTTAGTAGCAGCTTCAACAATAGCTTTAATATCACCCGTAAAAAAAAATCAATGGTAAGGCTCAGGTATGAAATAATATAACCCTTTTTTCGAATATATTTTAGCTTAATATAACATTAAAAAGTGTGAGAAGGAAAGATTTTTTATATAGTCAAAATCAATAGTAGAGCAACCTCAGCCTTATCTAGCAACTAGCCTCACTTTTTCCACCAAGAAACAGAATAAGACAAAAGTAAAAAGGACTTGAGAAAGTGGGCAGTAAGTAGTTCATTGTAATATAAGACAAGGAGTCCCAAGGGATAACCAAGGGTGAACTCAGTTCACATAAAAAAGAACTATGAGTTTACTTTGCATGCAATAAAAGAAAAGAGAGAGAAAAAAAAAGCAAAAAATCAAATAAAAGGTGGATACACCACCTCTTGGCATGAAAAACAAATTTTATTAAGGCATCTAAGGACCTCCATGAAGCAGCTATAAGAATAAATGCAAGAATAATAGCAAGAAGATTAGCAGGAGGAGCAGCGCATGGGCCAATAAACAAAAAAATGAAATAAGCCAACATGTAGGAAAAACCATAAGGCAGGGAGGATGAATGTTGTGAAACCATCTCCAAAAAGAGAAGAAAAGAGATATCAATGCCTTAGAAATAAGCCACCTCGAGGGGGAAACCTCCAATACATTACATAAATGAACAATTCTTGGATGATACAAATGGCCAAAACCTCCTTCTATATATAGGAGTCCATGGGGTCACAATATAATCCTAGTGGGGCCACAATGTAATCCTAGCCGACCTAGCAATAATAATGTAAGGGCACAATAATAAAAATATGGGGGTTACAGGGGTACAACAATAAAAATAAGGGGGGTTACACTAACATAATAAGGGACTACACTATTAATATAGGGACTTAACATGCCCCTCTCCTTCAAACGAGTGTTGTCCTCAACGCTTGATTATTTCTTGATGCTTCTGTATAAAATTCTCATCCTCCCATGTGGAATATTCTACAAGAAAGTTCTTCCACTTGCTGAGATACTTTGAAATTGATCGTAATTTTTGAGTTCTTGTTTATATGACTTCTTTAGAGATTCTTTCGATGTCATGTTTATGTTCCTGTTGTTTCATTAGATTCTGCACCAAAGTTAGGTTATCCTTTGAGAGTTGGGGAACTTGTTGTCGATGCTAGATGTGATCTTCAACTAATTTACCATCCATATTAGCTATTATTTGATCCTTCAAACCATCCAACTTAGCCTCCATTTCTGCTTTTAAACCATCTATGTCATCTTCGGTTGCTCTTTATAAGATCGAAATTTGTTGCACTTGGTACCGTAATTTTGATATCTCATACTGCAATTCTTCCTCTTCACGTGTCATAGTATATATTTCTAAGGGCTTAATGGGTGTTGAATTCTTTTTAGAAGGCATTTTAGAACCCAATACTAAAATATATGCTCAATAGGCCCTTGGAATCACTTCAAACTGTTTTTTTTTTTAACGAGACTTACGTAATTCGAAAAAAATACACATCTTTTTATTGCTTTTGAGGAGCTCGATATTGAAATTGAATTATCTCTATAATTTCAGATCCTCAATATCTAAAATTCAGCCCTGTAGTATCCCTCTGAAGCTTCTTTAAAATTTCACAGGTCTGATCTGATTTGGATTCTTCAAGACAAAGTTATGTCCAATCTCCCACAATGACCCAATTTTGGACTGGTTCAGTAGAGAGAACTTGTACGAATTGCCATGTGTTTCCTCCTTTGGCTCTAAAATTGATAGAACAAAAACTAAATTCCATGTACTTGTGGCCACTTTTTACAGTATTCCAATCCGATGCTCAGAGAGAGAGCTATGAAGATTCTCCCATGATCACCTCTTTGAGATGAAATTCAGAAGCCTAAAAAAGCCCTAACTTCCACAGATCATATCTCCGAAAATATTGCGAACCAATATCTGAAATTTTGCGACGATGTTCCTCAGGATTACAGATTTGCACTCTAAAAATTTCAGCTTCTGAACCTTCGTGGAACAAAATTTATTACGAAAATACCACGATGACCTGTTTAGGTTAAATTGAGGAGCCTGCAAAATGACCTAACTTGCACAGATCATATCTCTGAAAATATTGTGCACCAAGCTCTGAAATTTTTCGAAGACGTTCCTCAGGAGTTTTTCTTCGCACTCTAAAAATTTCAGATTCTGAACCTTCGTAGAAAAAACGTTATAGCAAAAATTCCACGATGACATGTTTTGAGCAGCGAAACCCTAGAATCTCAAAGCTCTGATACCAAATGTTGTGAAACTAGCTCCAAAAAGAGAAGAAAAGAGATATAAACACCTTAGAAATAAGCCACTTTGAGGGGGAAACCTCCAATACATTACATAAATGAACAATTATTGGATGATACAAATGACCAAAACCTCCTTCTATATATAGGAGTCCATGGGGCCACAATATAATCCTAGTGTGGCCACAATGTAATCCTAGCCGACCTAACAATAATAATGTAAGGGCACGATAATAACAATATGGGGGTTATAGGGGTACAACAATAACAATAATGGGGGCTACACTAACATAATAAGGGGCTACACTATTAATATAGGGACTTAACAATGAATAGGTTGCTCAGAGGATGAGTAACAATTTTAGTAGGGGGGTGATGATGGGCCTCTAAATTAGACAGAAAATGAGGCCCATAACCTTTCTTAAGCCCATCTATCTTCCTTATGCACATGAATATATATATTAAATCTCTCCTTCTGCACTTAATAATGTTTTCTTATGCTTCAATATTTTCTTAGGAAGGTTTAAAGGTAATCACATATTTGTGCCTAATATTGGTTCTTTTTGTAGAATATTGTAAGAATATTTGGTAGATTATGTATATTTGGAGAAGGAGATGCTTTAGGGACTTGCTCCCTACCACTGGAAGATCAATATCAGAGAATAAATGAGCACAATATCAGAAAATTAGGGAGGAATATTGGAGAGATTCAAGGGGGTTTTCAACCCTCCTTAACTCTCAAAGGAAGCCAAAGGATCCTCATGATATCCCCTCCAACAATTCAAATTCCAAAGGTAGCCAAGTGACAAAATACCAAGTGCACTCAAGCCATACTTCACTTGGAGTTAAATGGACTCAATCACCCCAAATATTCTCTCCAGCAGTTTGAGTTCCAGAGGCAGCCAAGCAAATCAAAGAGGAGAGCACTCAATATTTATTTATTGGGAGCCAAGTGGACTCAATCACCGTTTTCTAGGGAGCTGTTGGTAGCTTCCCTGTAGAATAAATAAAGTAGAGCTAGAGCTATGAGGAGCTAGTCAATTACAGTCAATTTCCACTCCATTCTAGGGGATTTGATTCCATTCAGAACTTTGCTGCAAGCTATTAGGATTTTGATGTTTAAGACCTTCAGGATGTAATATGACTGTATTTTTATTTCAATAAGTATTCAGATGAATTTCTATTGATCTAGTTCCAGAGAGCTGGGGTCATGGGTTAGGGCCCAACCCATGTGCCTCAACTTATTTGTTGTTTCCATTCTTTTCTTTCATGTCATTTAGCTGGTTTTTCTTTTGAGCATTTAGCTAGTTTGATGGCATTTTTATTGATGTTTTAGTTGCTTCCCATTGTCTTTTCTTGTAGATCTAATCTTCTTATCTGCATTGTAGAATAGCTGATAAACTCGATAAACATGTGAGGCAGTCTTCCCCTCTCATCTCTGTCAATATAGTTCGAGCAGGGTGGACCTTGCCACAGGCCAAAAATTGCTTTCTATTTGATTTTAGGGTAGAGTTGTAGTACTACTTTTAGTCTTTCTTTCCATTGTTGTTATCACACAATTCATATGTATTTCATGCATAAATTAGCAGCTCCATGGTGCTCCCCTGCTTCATTTCTCATCTTCTTTCCATCTCTGCTGTTACGCTTCTATTCCCTTTTTTTTTCCTCATTGCCGCTACTAGACCTTTTTTATTCACAAAACACTTGAAAACCTTTGAAATTCAACCTCTGCCTTTGCTCCTCAAATCTCTTGCCACCATACATTGCAATCACATTCTACATTGTTTACCATTTTTCCTTGAATACTTACCGCTCCCCTTTTCCAATTGTGATATTGCGATATCGCATATCACAAACCGTAGTTCTTACCAAATCACAAATCGAAAATTGAACCTTTTACATTTTTTCCTTTACACTTACCAATCTGCTGATTGAAATATTGCGATCGTGCTCCACCACCAGTCCCATCGCCATGTCACCCATCACAAATCACGGGTCGCAACATTTACCCTCTTCTTTTAAGACTTACCTCTCCGATTTGCCAATTGCGATATTGCGATCGCGCTCTGTTGTCGGTCCCACCACCACATCACCCGTCACACATTGCACTTCGCACCATTTAGTTGGCTTTCCTTACACTTACCGGTTGTTTCTGCCATTTACGATATCGCATATCACAACTTTTTCCTCCATCGCATCTCCGCCATTGGACTTTTGAATTCATTCCACTCCAGAACCATTTTCTACGCTATAATAAAGTTTTATAAGGTTTAAACCCATATTTTCATTTCTAAGCCTTGTTTCATGTGTTTAAGCCCTCGATTAGCCTCTTTAGCCCTTTTCCCTCCGAACTACAATCAACACTTTTCCAATTAGGATTAAGTCATGGATAGCTTAGTTGCATGGGTAGAAGCGTGGTAAATAGACCATAGGAAAAGTAAAGTGCATTTAGCCGATTGGCAGAGTTAAGTGTGTTTTAGAATTAGTTTCCTTTCTGCCATTTCTTTTCAGAAATATAGTTTAGTTTATTTCCATTCATTTCCTTTCAGCAAATTAATTTAGTTTCTTTCTCCCATTTATTTTCAACAATATAGTCTAGTTTCTTTTCAATCACTTCATTTTTTGAAAATTAAATTAGTTTCATTTCTGTCATTTCTTTTCAGTGATTTAATTTAGTTTCCTTTTGTCATTTCCTTTCTAAAATTTAGCTTAGTTTCATTTAAGTGTGACAAAAGTCACTGATAACCCTTAGAAATATCACCCTTTCGTAAAGCAGAAGAGAATGGCATGAATAGAATGCATCTACTGTGTATATAGCACTATCACCTCCAAGTTTGTACGATCCCAGGGTTGATAAACTAAAGTAGGGAAACACCCTTGGTACAATACCAGGGCTCACCACCCCTCTCTTTCAAACGAATGTCATCCTCACGCTTGAGAAGTTCTAGATGCTTTTGTATAAAATTATCACCTACCCATGTTGAATCTTCAATAGGTAGGTTTTTCCACTAGATGAGATACTCTAAAATTGATCGATTCCATAGTTTTCGAGTTCTTGTTTCCATGACTGCTTCAGGTTCCAATATGATTTTTCCTTCCTCGTCAAGTTCTGAAAATATCGTTTGAACTGGAAGCTTGTCACCTATAACCTTATTTAAGCATGAGACATGGAAAACTGGGTGCACTCGAGAAGATGCAGGAAGCTACATTTTTTATGCTATAGTACCAATATTTTGCAACACATTAAAAGTACTAAGGACCATAGTATTTTGGTGATAATTTATTATCCTTCTTAGCTTTCTTGAGGGACATTTGTTGGTATGTTTGTAGTCGTAAAAATACCCAGTCACATGCATCTAAAATTATTTCTATACAATGTTGATATTCCTATTGTTTTATTTGATTTTGCACCAAAGTGAGGTTATCCTTTAAGAATTGGAGAAATTACTGTTGATGCTCGATATGATATTCCATTTCTTGAAACTTATAATTTTCTCTTAAATATGATGTGATGGAAGGTGGATGATATCCATAAAGTGCCATAAATGGGGTCATTTTTGATGAAATATGGAAGGAATTGTTATACCACCATTTAGCTAGAGGTAACCACTTGACACGTTGTGTTGGTTTATCATATAAAAAGCAAATAATATATCCTTCCAAACACTTATTCACTATCTCATTTTTCCCATCATATTTAGGATGATAAGATGAGCTATGAGCTAATTGAGTACCCCGACAAGAAAACAATTCCATCAAAAAATTTCCAGTAAAAGTGGGAGATCTGTCACTTACAATAATCTTTTAGTTTCCATTTATCTTTTGAATTTTTTCCATAAATGCAGAGAAACTTTGTTGGCTTTAAATGGATGAGATAATGCACAAAAATGTGCATACTTGGTAAGTATATCAACTATCACCATGATGACATTTTTTTCTTCGGACTTGGGTAAACCTATGATAAAATCCATTGAAACCTCCTCCCAATGTTGACTTGGAATGGATAAAGGTTGTAACAGACACATGGTATTAATTGTCTCAACTTTATTTTTTTGGAAAACCAAACATTCTACCACAAACGTTTGAATATTAGATTTAACACCATCACAAAAATATTCCTTCTTGACCCTATGGTAAGTTCTTAAAAACCCCTAGTTCCCTCCTAAGGGAGAGGTGTGAAATTCCAAAAGGATCTTTTGTTTTAGTTGGGAATTATTACAAAGATATAAGTGATCTTTGTACCATAATGAATCATTTTTTGAGCTAAATGTATCAGATGTATTGGGACCTTGTTGCAACTTTTGAATGAGTGTCCACACTTCTTCATCATTCTTCCATTCAACCCTCTCTTTGGTTATCCAATCTAGTTTTATAATAGAAATGGCACAAAGCAATGCTTTCACATCCTCATCCTTTCTTAGGAGTGCATCTGCAACAACATTTTTCTTCCCTTTTTTGTAGATGATTTCAAATTCATAACCCAACATATTTGTGACCCATTTTTTCTACTCTTCTGAAGATAATATTTGTTTCAAAAAGCATTTAAGACTATCATGATCTATTTTTACCTTGAAGTGACTTCCCATTAATTAAGGTTGCAATTGCTTTAGTGCATGTAGTATTGTTGACATTTCCTTCTCATAAATAGGTTTGCGTTAATACTTTTCTTTGATTATATGACTTTCAAAAGAAATGGGTCTTCCTTCTTGCATTGAAATGACACCAATTCAATTTCCCGAGGCATCACATTCCACAATAAAGGTTTTTGTCTAATTTGGTGTAACTAATACTGGTTCTTGGCACATTTCTTCTTTAATATGTTCAAAGGCCTTAGTTTCTTCCGGATTCTAAGAAAATGTGTCACTTCAGTAATGTTTTTAGAGGTGGTGCTATTCTCCCATAGTTCTTAACAAACTTTTGATAATACCCCGTGAGCCCGAGAAATCCTTGCATATGTTCTATGGTTGTGGGGATTTTTCATTCCTTAATGGATTTAATTTTTTTATGGTCTACCTTAACACCCTCATGATATGACCCATATATTCCACCTCATGTACTCCAAAGAAACATTTTGAGGTTTTGGCATATAATTGGTTCTCCTCCAATAGTTTGAGCACCCTCTTAACATGTTGAACATGATCCTTTCAAGACTTGTTCTAGATTAGTATATCATCAAAAAATACTAACACAAACTTTCTAAGGAAGGGTTTAAAAATGGAATTCATCAAACTTTGAAATGTAGAAGGTGAATTGGTAAGGCCAAAAGGAATGGCAAAAAATTCATAATGACCCTAATGAGTTCAAAATGTTTTTTTTTAAGAATGTCTTCAATCTTCATTCTAATTTGATGATATCCTAAATGGAGATCCAACTTGGTGAAGTAAATTTCTCCATGTAATTCAAACAATAATTCATCAATGACAGGAATGGGAAATTTATCTTTAATATTGAGCTTGTTGAGCTCCCTATAATCTAGAAACATGTGCCATGATCCATCCTATACTACTGCACCAATACTACTGGAGCACCAATACTACTGGAGCAGAGAAATAACTTTGACTAGGCTGAATTATACTCACATCTAGCATTTATGTAACCATACTTTCAATTTCACTCTTTTTCGCATAAGGATATTTGTAAGGCCTGATGTTTGGAGGAGAAATTCTAGGAGTCAAAAAAATAGCATGATCATGATAATGAGTAGGTGGGAGGCCTTTGTGAGTCTCAAATAACTTGGAATGATTTTCCAAGACTTTTTGGAAATCTGGAAAAATAGATGATTTCGATGTTTCAACCTCTAGTGAACATAATTATGAAATTACGCCATGATGTTCTTTATTTAAAATCTTTGTTATGCCATTAGAGCCAATAATATTTCTTGGTTTCCCTGTGATACCCCTTAATTCAACTTCCCTTCCTTCCCAAAATTATTTCATGAAACGTTCTTCAAAATAAAAAGCTATCTTACCCAAAGATTGTAACCATCGGACTCCTAGTACAACATCAACACCACCCATTGGAATGGAAAGCATTGGACTATTCAATACATATTATCCCATGGTTAGCTTGATATTATGGAACTTTCAAGATAAATTTATAGTTCCTCCATTTGCAACCATCACTTGACACTATGGTGTTGTATATAGTAAGAAATTCAGTTCCTTGGTTATTTTACAATGAATAAAATTATGGGTACTACCCGAATCAATTAGAACTATTACCTTTTTCTTCTCGATATCCCCTTATATCTTGAGAGTTTTAGGAGTGGTAATTCCTGCAAATGCATTACAAGATATAGTTGGATTCAGTTCTTCTTTCTCCAGGGTTGTTTCCTATTGTATATCCTCTTATTTTGAAGCTCCTTGTTCCTTTTCTTCCTCCTCTTCACAATCTATGTAAAATAATTTATTCTCATCACACTTATGACCCTTAATGTATTTTTTATCACAAATCTAACAAAGCCATTTTTCTCTTTTTTCTTCCAACTGTTATGGTGCCAACCTTGTAGTTTTTGGAAGGTTAAGAGTAGCAACACTTCCATATTTATAGTTGTGAGTGGTAGGCTTCCTTGTCTCTATAATTTTTCTTTCAATTTTTCTTGCCAACTTGAATGCCTTCTCCAATGAATCAGGTTCCCAAAGGAAAAACTCGTGTTGGATGTTATCCTTTAAATTTCCCATGAATACATCAATACTATGCTCCTTTGGAATATAATTTACTCTTATATTCAATTTTCGGAAGTCCTTAATGTGATCCACCATTGAACCCTTTTGTTTGAGATTTATCAACTGGCTAAAGAAGGTGTTTCTATTTGTATCCCCATAATGTGGTATCATTTCACTCATAAAAATTAACCAAGTGAATTTTTTTTTATGAGATCTAAGCCATTGATACCATACAAATTTATTGGGTTCTAAATATAAAGTTTCAATGCATACCTTTTGTGTGTTTTTCACATTATGGAGATCAAAATATTGCTCCTTCTGTAATATCCATGTTATGGGATCCTTTCCATCAAACTTCCTCATATTGATATTTGGAATATTGTGGGTCTTCAATACAATTTTAAAGTCTATGAAATCATTATTAACATTTCTTTTATTCTCATCATGAGTTTCCTCTGCTACCTTATCGCTATTAGGAAGCTTTTATTGTAGCAACTTTGTCAAATCTTCCATGTCTTTCTTCAAATATTCCATGTTTCCTTTCAGTTTTTCTTCTATACCATCAATCTTAGAGTCGATTCCATTTTTCAAACCATCCATATTATCATCAAATCCATTATTCAAACCATCCATCTTAGCTTCTGTTAATTTTTGTGAGAGAAACATTTCCTGCACTTGGTCTCGTAATTTCGATACATCTTGTTTCATTTCTTCCTCTTCTTCATGCGTCATATTGGATATTTCAGGTTTCTTACTCAGTGTTTCCATTTTATTTCTTCGTCACATCAATTAATGAGATTTACGCTTCACTGTTCCCTTTGAATCACTTCAAACTATTTTTTCAAACAAAACTTATGCAAATTTTAAAAAATACACATTTTTTTCTTACTTTTGAGGAGCTCGATATTGAACCTAATGTATCTCTGTGATTTCATATCCCCATGTAGTATCCCTCTAATTATTCTTTCCAATTCCATAGGTCAAACCTAATTTGGATTCTTCAAGCTAATGTTATGCCCAATCTCCCACGATGACCTGATTATAGACTGGTTCAATAGAGCGAAATTGTATGGAGTGCCACATGTCACTGTTTCCACCTAGGACCTAAAATTTCTACAAGAAAAGCTAAAGTCCATGGAATTTCTACAACTTTTTATGGAATTCAAATCTGATGTCTGAAACGAAATATATGATTATTTTACCTAGGTCACATGTGTGAGACTAAATATTGGAGGCTTCCCAACCCCTAACTTCCCTGGATTGTATCTCTAAAAATATAGCAAACCAAGATATGAAATTTTTACATGAAGTTAAACAAGATTTCGTCTCCACTTGCTAAAAAATTCAGCTTCTGAAGCCTCATATAAAAAACGTTAGAGTGAAAATTCCAAGATGACCTATTTGAAGAAGAAAAACCCTAGAATCTCAATCTCTAATACCATATGTTATGCAACCAACTCACAAAATAGAAGAAAATGTAGATATACGACTCAGAAATCAGCCTCTTTCAGGAGGAAACCTCCTTTACATAATATAAACAAACAATTCTTGGATGATTCAAATGAAAAAAGCTATGTTTTATATATAGGAGCCTAAGGGGTCATAATATAATCATATTTTACATAACAATAATAATGTAAGGGCACAAAAATAACAATAGTGGGATTTCATGGGGGCACAATAACAAAAAAATGGGGACTACATGGGGACAAAAATAACAATAAGGGGGATACACTACTAATAATAATAAGGGGATACACTAGTATTATAGGGACCTAACATCTTCTTCGTGGTTATTGCAATAGGCATCCTAAGTTGTGGGATGAACATTTGCACTATATTAAGGATGCTTACAATCGGGCTAAGCATTCATTGACTCAAACATCATCATTTGAGGCATACTTGGGATACTTTCCTAAATCTCCTTTAGATTTAATATTTGGTAAGGATGTTGCTATTGATGGACATAGTGACATATATAAGGCCAAATGATTCATTGAACAAGTTGAATTGGTACATCAAGCAGTTCAAGAATAGTTGGAAAAGAGTCAAGCCAAGTACAAGAAAAGACATGATAAGAATCATGTATATCACAATTTCCAAGTCGATGATGAATTTTTGCTTCACATTAGCAAAGACAAATTCCAAGGAGAAGGTAAAAAAATGAATCCAATTTGATATGGTCCACTCAATATTTTGGAAAATATTGGTAATAATGCCTTCAGGTTGGATTTTCCTTCATATATGCAAATTTATGCAGTTGTTATTGTTAATAATTGAAGGTTTTATGGGCCTCCTTTGATTGAATATCAAGGAGAGAATGTTCATATTACTTCAATTGAATATTTCTCTCCTCAATATCTTGAATAGTTGTATCAATACACCATCATTGACAAGAAAACAAGGAATTCAAAACAAGGGAACGCGGAGTACCTGCGTGTGGGGCTCAAAGGAAAAAATCCAAGAAAATCGAAGTGGATCGAGATTGGAAGGGTGAGGGAACTGTACCCTAATTTTTTTCTTGACTGAAAAATGATCTTTTGTAGGTCCAAAAGCTTCTAGTGGGGAGGAATGATCCAGTGGATCAATAAAATTATCAAAATTCAAAGTGCTTATAACAACTTGAAACACACTCTAAAATGAAGATCTCATCACCCCGTATGCTCTCGACATATCTTTTTGATTACTTTCTTAAGAAACTGAAAATTTGGAAATGAATTTGCAGGTACACCCAATCAACAATGCGTACGCTGACTAGGCCTATGACTAGGTAGATTACATGTATTTTTATTGGACAATGTTTTTTTGACAAGTGTCGACTGGTGGTTGGTTGTTAATGGTGCAATGTGATTAGTTTATGGCTTGTAGAGGTGGTCAAATCAAGAGATGCCACATGAGCCAATGGGTGGCTGCCATGTGGCCTCCCAATATTAGTGCAAAATTTTGTTTAGATCTCAACTTCCTTCGAGGAATCGAACAAATGACCTGCCAACTGACAACACAATGTTCCATCGACCTATTTACTTTGTTTCTTATTAACCATAGTGGGTGATCACTATTTAAAGGTTCATGGGTTTTGTTTTAGGGGTCAGGGATTGGGTTAACCCGTGGCCCCTATCCACCCAACCCATGAGACGTGGCAGGAAGCCAGGGGTGTAGGGTAAAACCTAACCCCAAAACATAGTTCAACGTTACCACTACAATTTTACCACCAGTCAAACCGGTGGAAACCACAACCCAACACTACAGTTCAACATTTAAATCAAAGTTCATGGCACGGTTGGTTGGCGGTTTCAAACTTCCCATGATGGAACCACGGTGATATACCAAAGCTAAATAATGGGCGTAAAATTCAAATCTTAACTGGCGGGGTATGTTAACCCAACCACACCAAACTCCAGTCACAGGTGGGTGAACCGAATGGTGGGATCCATTTGAATGAACCTAGATCTGACGACCCTCATCGCATTAAGTGGCCCAATTTTAATGGTTCATGGGGCTTATTATAAAAATTAATGAAGCAACAATTTTCACCCAAACCAGCGCGAATATCATCAGCGCGAGGCAAATTCGTCGCTCCACGTGGCCGAAAAAGGTGGAATTTGTAGGATGGATTGCAGGTGGGTGCAAATTGGAGGGCAGTTAGCAAGAAAACTTCTCTAGAGCATAACTCAGTCATTTTTTGGCCTTTTTAAGTGCAGAAAGAGCACAACCAAGGGTTTTTTAATTGTCCTTGAGCCATTATTTTTTCATTATGAGCACTCCAAATCTATGTAAACACTTATTTTTTAACATAATTAAGAGGCCTAACATTGGAAGCTAGACCAGGAGTTGTAGCCTAGGAGGGGTGAAATCCTTCATCAATTTGGTGTTTTGTGTTTTCTATTATGCTACTGCTATCTCTATTATTGTCTACAAAATAAAGATAAAAATCATCTGATGTGTTAATTTAAATTACATAATTGCATAAAAAACTAAACATTTCACTTGAATTTTTCATCACAAACCTTCAAATTTACATATACAAATCACTTGGTGATTGCACAGTTACATAGTTGAAGAGCTAAGGGTATGAGCTTGAGCTTATAGATTATGAATTACATAGTTGGGGTCAGGTTGGAGGGATGAATTGCACAATTTTGGAGGCTAAGGCTCGGGCTTGAGAACTAAAACTGAATAGTGCACAATATTGGGAGGTAGGAAATGCATATTTTTTTGTGTTAAGAGGAAAGGTTGCAACTTGAGGTTTAGGACTGTGCAATTCAAGAAGGCCACATGAGGCTAAGTTGCTAGTAATTTTCAAAAAAATAGCTAAGTGTGGGATAAATGAAACTGATGTGAATAATGATAGGAATTCACTGTCATCACACAGTTAGACACTTGAAGACACACAAAGATCATCTGTAACACATGAACACATACTTCACTTAGTGTGACAACCTTTGCAACAACTTTCGACAAGTGTGACACTAAAGATACACTTTGCGACGACAATGATGACACATGTTCGACAATGCTTATAAATTTGGAAGTGAGTGCGACAGATGTGCATATGGTAAGATCAACTCATTTAAAAAAAGATAACCTCTTGAAACCACCAAAACAAACTTATGTGAATCATGCAACGCTTAACATGAAAAAAGATAATGATTTTTATAGTGAAAATGACACTTGCAATGTGTGAAATACATTGAAAGTAACACATGCTAGAGAAAAGATAACATGAAAAAGACACTAATTAGAGACAACCAAAAACATGAAAAAAACACTCATGAAAACAAAGGTGTGAAAATGTGACAGTTTTTAAAACTCACCAAAATACAAGTGTAGACATAACTAGAAGTGAGAAACTATCAATGTCAGTGTGCACTAACTCGACATGGATTGGAAATTTCACATGCATAATCTTGATGGACCCTGTTATGATTTTTCAAGATTTTGAATGAATGTGCTCATGAACCTATTGCAGGATGAGCATGTGTGAGAAAGTACCCTTGACACATCCAAACCAAGAAGGGAGCTCAAAATCATCAACTCACAAAGAAATTTCTATGGAATGAACGATCGCAAGATCCATAGTAGGATCCAAAATTCGATTGTAAGGAAAATTTCTGAGGGTGTTTGTCGCAGTGAAAACACTTGGGGACATAGTGGTAGAACTCCATTTCCTCTGCCTTGGTCAATTATTTTGTGAAGGGTCTAGTTCCTTAGGGAGTATTGATTCATCATACAAATTACCATGGCTTCCCCAATTACCCCATGCATAAACATGGTCCCCTTCACTCCTTTACTCATTCAAACAAAAACATAAGACCAACAATCACACAATTCTTTGAATCAATATAGGCTAATGAAGTTCATGAGATTTGTATTTTCAGATTATATTTCTTCATATCTCATGTTTCTCTGCTGCTAGCAGGCCTCGATAATACCCCATCGTAGGCACTTCAGGAACAAAAACATTGCTCCATTTCCAGTGAGCCTAGATAGTACCCTGGATAATTTTCTTGCGTCACCTCTTTATGCATGAAGCCTTTTTCTTCTTTCACCTTTATTTATTTTATATAAGACTGTGCATCAAAACTTATTTATTTCATGGACTAAAGAGGGACCCTGATTTATTGAGAGCGAGAGAGTTTTTCCCTTTAGAGAAGCATATATAAGACCTATGATATTGGTTTTCCCTTTGTCCTTATCTACTTGATTGCATTTGTATGAAAGCACCGAAACATAAAAAACCGAGTGTAGGCATGAGTTTTCTAGAATAGACATGGAGATCATGGTTTAACACAAGGATTTCTTAATGCAAGGATCATATTTTCCATCAGAACATCATCACTCAGAAAATGTGACCAAGACAAGGAAGAAGGACAGAGAGTTAGCCAAATGTTGCAGTGTCACAAAATCCTTTTCTATTTTTCCATATTCCCTTTCGAGCCAATAAAGCATCTCCATGCAAGGTATCATAAAACGAAAGGAAATAAAACAAAAAATAAATAAACAAAAACCAAAAAACAAGACAAAAAGTGGCTAAACCATACATGATGTGGAACCAAAACTAGAAAACATAGACAAACTGCAAGAAACCAGTGTAGGTAAACTAAAATTAAACTAGACTTACTCCTAACCTAACTAGATAGAAGGTCAAGATCATGTATAATATAATTTACAATGTATCCATCGTAATTATTCTCGACATGCAATCACAAATATGTGATCATTAAAAAAAAAATTAATGTGCAATGGAAAATATAAGAACTTGAATAGATTACACAAAAAATTGAAGGTCTTGTCTGTGAGTAGAATGATATGACATAGCCACCACTTCTAACCAATTTATATTTTTACCTTTTTGATGAGAACCATTATGTAAAAAACCTTGGAATATTCTTACGAATGTGTCTTCTTCTACGCTGAACTCCTTAGCAAATGCAAGGAAAGATCAAAACTTGTTATTTGTGATAGACCTTGCTAGGTAATATTGTTCCAACCATTCAATGATTGGATCAGTAAATTCATGATAATCCTCTTCAAAACCTGAAAATATTTTAAAAGATGATTTTTCATATAGAGGCATGGGATTATGATGAGAATATTATGAGGGAAAATATTTTTGATCATATTCAATAGGTGTGTCAAGATAGTGAGGACTTGGGATAACCATCCGCAAGTGCAGAAGTGCCTCAACCGCTTGAAAACTACCTGGATAGTGAGATGTTAAACCATAAAAATCAAAGGACCTAAAAATAATATCAATGGATGTGTTGGTGGGAAAATAGTAAGTTGAACGATAGTTATTAGAAATAGAATCATGATCAGATGGGCTAATTAAAGCATCAGATTCCCAGTTTGGAATTACCAAATATAAATCAATTTGAACAATTCTGGAAATGATTTTTATAATAGAAACATCTTTCTCACATGGCGAGTGTAACAAACCATTTTCTTGTGACTGGTTACACACTGCACTAGAATCATAATCATCGAAAGAAGTAAAAATGAATGCTAGTATAGAAAACGCATGAAACCATTCAGGGTAAAATAAGTGAAGAAGAATTTGATTAATCAAATAATACATGCATTCCCAAATGCTTAAGAGGATTTAAGATGCAGTGAATAAATATATTATCATAAGAATATTCAAAATAAGGATCAGGAGCTGATTGTTTTCAAAAGAGTGTGACGTGTACTACCCCTTTTGCCAACGATAATATTTAGAATAATTTAATTTGCAATTCCATGATTCTATGAGAGATCTACATTCCAAAACTGAGTTTGATACATGATGCTTGCATGAATATGAACCATATTGAGTCTGATAAAAAATATAATATTGAAAGTTCAATATATCATATCCACAATCCCAAATATATTTCAAGAAATAATTTACATCGAGCTAAACTATGCATAAAGAGGAGTTTTGCAAAGAAAACCAGACCTAACTTAGTTCGGGGGTCTTACCAGAGTCACAAAATCCTGACATAACCATCCTTGGAAGTTGAATTGAGTCGACTCCCTAGTGAGTCCATGAACTTTCAGGGATTTTAAAATAACATCCTAAAGATTGAACCAAATCGTAAATGGTGTGAGGATATTTGATACCATTGGTTTCAATAAGACCACTTATCACTTGATGACAACCATCTTTGTCATTGACTTGATCATATTTTACAACTTCGACAATCATGTTACTAAAGAAGAAATATTCTTAAGATAAAAAATCTAGAGATCTGCAAATTTAATGAGTGTTGGAAACAATACCCCTATGTTGAAATTTTTATAATGAATTTGGATTTTAAGTGGAACATGCTACGTGCAGATGGTTAAGAGTCAAAGGGATTTGGAGTGAGTTAAAGACCCTTATTTTGTAAAGGGATGGGATAATTTTGTATACTTTGAGCTCCGCCCATGGTTTTCAGACCATGGTATTGTAAAAGGAAAAACTATATAGGGAGTATAGGATATCAATCTCATATCAGCGAATGAATATGGATGTCATGTTAGATACGAATTAAATATTTATTGTGTTTTTTTTTTTGTGAAATGGAAGGCTCCTGCAGCTGTGTGCGTGAAGACCTTATGAAGTCTGCAACTGAGTGTGCAAACTCATGTAGCTATGTGCACAAGGAAATAAGTATAGTATTGGGAAGATCTGAGCTAATAAAGAATACTTTGAAGACAACTCTGTGTATTTTACTTGTATGCTTGCATTGCCTATGTTTTATGATTATCTATGCTAGATCATGGTTTTTATCTATATTTTCATTGTGAAGACTTAAATATGGTTTATTATGGTGAGTAATGAATATTAAAGTAGAAACACACAGTCTGAAAAGTAGTTAAGTAGATTTGTTGAACGATGTCTGCATATTTTTCATATTGGTTCTGGGAAGCTCTGGATAAATCTTAAGAGAAAATTATCCCTAAAGCTGCACTCCATAGTCCCTCTGGATGCGGAAACCAGGTTGTAGCATTCCCTAATATTACCTCGGGTGAGACTTCAGTTTTTGCAGTAGATCGTTTCCAAAAGGGCCAGTAACAGAGGGTTTTTTTTTTCACGCAACCATTTTTGAACCTGGATATAGGCCCCCTTAATCCAAAAAATGGTTTTGTTTCTAGGAATGCTATCTGAAGACTAAGGGATATGTGGATGTGGCATCCGACCATAAAATAAATTCAAGATTGGGTATCTCTGGAAGAGAGAGAATTTGTTGTATAAGAAAACAAAAATTCACAGCTTTCAACTGAGAAGTGGTTACAAAAGCATATTTTCATAGATTAGCATGATATTTTTTTCTCATCGTTCGCTAACAATTTTCCTGAGTTGCTATCAAGACAAGATGAGAATAAGACTTGTTTTCAGCATGACGATCCTACTTCATGGAACCTAGAGCTAATTAAGAGACTCAATGAGATCGATGAAAAGATCTCAAGGGATGTTGATTATTGGATCGATAGTATTCTTGGAGGCTTTATTACTAAGTTCATGATTGATACATACGTGTCCTACAGTGAAGCCGAGCACAAATTTTTAAAAGGTCTGCGAGGTAAGTACTTAAAATGTTTAAATTTTTGGATTAAGATGTTATTATGTGAGAAGGGTATACTTATCATAAAATCAGGTTGATGTTTGGGGACATAAATCTAGAACTATGCAAAATGGTAAAATATTCAGGGTAGCTCATGACAACTACAACGAGACTGAGTAAAGTCCCTTGTTTGGATCTGAGAATGACGAAGAATAAATTAACGTTTCAAACCATAGAAGTGCATCATAGTTATAATTTAAGATCATCAAGGCACCTCTAGGATTCCCCACCTCGCCACTCCCATCACACCTCATGCCCATCCCCATATTGTCCCTCCACCTTCACCTCCACCCCAACATCCCTGTTTTACATGGCTTAGATAGCAAGGATTCTTTTTTTTAAGAGTTAGGGATCATAGGATCCTAAGAAATTTTGGTTTGTTGCGGAATAAGTATGGAGATCACAGCAAGTCACTAATAAATACATGAAGAAATTTCAGCTTGCCACAACACTGCAAGAAATATAATTTTCAGGTATATGAAGTACTCTATGATGCATCAGAATGCCACATTAGATCAGATAAAGGTAGTGATGAATGACGCATTTAAAAAGCCAAAATCACAGTCACAAAATATTATAGAGATAAAAGAAATCAAGAAATTAGTGACTAAATTTGTGTGGGAGGTAGATCAAAGATTGAAGATGATGCTAAGCCAAATCAACTTCTAGATCCCTGATGAGTAGCAAAAATAGTGGTTTATAGTTGCACTATTACCACACCTCATACTTCCATTATCACAGCAAAATATCGCAACCCAAGCCGAAGTATTGGAGATTGTGATGAAGCTAGAAACTTCACTAGTAGCAGATGCAAATATAGGGGTTCAATAGATCCAGACCTAGTTGGCGATCTTACATATGAAGCTGCAAGACTTGAAGAAGGGAAAATAAGTGCGGTCTGACATGATATCAGAAGTTTGGTGTATCAAATTTAAGGCAAAAGGTCATTATAAAGATAAATGCCCTGTATTTAGAGATTACATCAACAACGATGGACCTCAACAATTGAGCCCAACCACAAGTGTATGGTGTGACTTATGTAAATTATTAGGGCAACACCCCACAAAACACTATCATATGGTACAAAAAGAAGTACATTCACCAAAGAAATTGATTTGTAATTTTTGTAGCTAGGTGGGACATGATGACAAGAACTATCATAGCTATGATTTGATGATGCAAAAGACTCCTGTGGTGTATAGAATGAAAACTGAAGGTAGCGAAGATCATGGTTCTCCCAAAACGCATGGAGGATTCCAAGGAAGAGGCCAAGGAAGAGGAGGGGCTTATGGGCGAGGTTGAGGTCATATTATCTATTATAACTTTGGTTAAGTTGGACATGTTTCCAAAGATTTCCATAATCCTGCTTCCATATCTTGTAAGTATTATAGAGAATTCAATCATGAGATATAATATTGTCTTGTGTTATTGGCTAAAATGCAGGAAAAAAAAATAAAAAACCTACCTAGAACATAAATATGTTGAGGGTTGAGCCACACAAAGAAGATAGGCATGTCAACATAGTAACAAGGAGTGGCACAACTACAAGAGAAGACAAAGCCAAAGGAAAAGACCATATGGAGGATACATGGGTTAAGAAGGTTGGAGAAAAGAATATTGGGTTCAATGTACAATGAGAAAGGGAAACATTCATTGAATCAAAGAATAGTTTTATGAGCCCTGGATCTTCGACATCGAAAGCGCAGACAAAAATAATCGTGAAAAATAATAAACCCAAGGAGGTTACTACGAAAAAAGAATTTGATCTGACCATTCTGAAATCATTTTTGCAGACCTATATGAAGTTGCTAGATGATCAAAAAGTTGTAGAAGGATTTCAAGAGTTGATTGAAAACTACCCTAGAAAAGAGGAACCACAACCTGAACATCATGTAGTAAATAAAGTATACAGAAATAAGAAGAGAACTGACATGGAAATGCGGTTAACTGCATAGATAGGATATTTTTTTTTTTTTGTAAATTAGGCGGGACCTTTCTATTTTCTATTTATAATAAAAGGCAGATTACAAAAAACAAAAACCATGCTGTGGCCTCAACTTGCCCGTAGGAAACCAGGTCTCTTGGCCACCTGTAAGCATGAAAAGCATACCAAAATTGGAATTGTTTCATTATTCTATACCTAACATGAGCTATCTGTCCTCCTACTTCCTTGTCTACCTTCTTATAACATAAGGAAAATTCATATACATATACACAGTGCATAAAAAGAAAATACTGAAAGTGAACTATCCATCGGATGAGGAAATTGGAGCAGGATCCTTCACTGTTGACCCGGGCATGTCGACTTGCTGCATCTGTTGGAGAGTCTTCTCTATAAAACCTATCCTATTATCCATTCTACCAAGGTGGTCTATAGCTTGATATTGGGTGATCTTAATGTGTTTCAATTGGTCCTGGATTTCTGTCAGTAGAGCTTGAATACCTGGTTTGATCTTTAGCTGGCCTGCCTTAACATTAGCAGGTGGAAAACTCTGCATTGCTTTTGCTATGAGGCATTTTACTATCCAATAAGTGTGAATAGTTTGATTGAACAAGGTAAGCCGGCCACGAGTGTTGCCTAGGTCTGTAATGAAGTCTAAAATCTCAGCCTCTATTTCATTGTCTTCTGGTTCTGTTTGGATATCTCTTTCCCATCCTCATATTTCTTGACGCATAGTGGAAGAGTTACCCAAGACATAATTAGCAGCGAGAGTTTCTAGATGCTCCTGATATTACGAGATGGATCAAGTAATTATTGATTTAGGATAAGCTACAAATGCATTGCCAAACTAGACATGGGAAAAAATGGGGCAAAAAAATATGTAGTGGTCACTGATTCAGCTGAGAATGGCCAATCAGCAGAAAATTATTCCTATGGATCGATTGAAAGACATTATTGTATACATTGATGGAGTAAGTGTGTCGCAATACTTTGAAGTCATTGAGATTGTGGATGACAACAATATGTATCCTTCATTAATTGGATTAAATATGAAGAGTAGAAATATTGTATTTGAGAATAACGACACAAGGGTAGTTGTTCCTCTGGACCCCTATGAAGGAGCGCGATATACATAACCAGCTTGTAATGAATATGGTGATGCAGATATTGACAATATTTATAAGTTAACCATGCAGGACAATGATTGGATCAATCCAACTACAGATGGGAGGATAAGCTGGGGTAGGAATAGCTCATGTGTTTTAGACTCTGATGAAGAAATGGAGAATTGGCATAATTTATTACATGAAGTATCTACCAAGCGATGCCACTGAATTACCAGATCACTCCCTGCATTGCATCAAAGGTACGTGACTTTCCCTATTATGATGGGACTGGTGATCTTATTTTGTTTCTCCAAATATTTTAAGAAGCAATACCTGAAGAACAAAGGTTTCAAGCTCTAGATGTCAGTGTGAGATGTACGCTCGCTAGATGGTGGGGTATGCATAAGGGAAACATTAGAAGTTGGGGAGAATACAGTAGATTTATGCAACTCACATTTGGTCAAGGAAATACTAGACTTGAAGGGAAGTATGATGGCAAGGATGACCCTTTAGGACATATCTACCAATGGACTACCATGTGGGGTGAATATCCAACACCTAAATGGGTACATACATTCATTCACACATTAGATGTGGTACCTATGAAATGGTATCATGAAACAAAACTGCACCATGGAATAGTGAATTGGGAAGACATGGTTGAAGGATTTTTACTGACCTTTAGTTTCAAATATGACTATCACTAAATAGATATAGATTTTCAAGCAGTCAGATCAAAGGGTTTTAGGACCACAACTGTGATAACTTGGACACTGCCTGATTGGGATGCACAGTTGGAGCATGTAGTATAATGATATAATATGATAGCGGAATAATTTAAGGAGGATCCATGAAATTTTAATATTCCAGAATCAGAAGGACAAAACAATATTGTTGGGCCATAACCAAAGATGCTTGACATAGTGTAGCCAGTAAAAATGTAGAAGGTGAAAATAGGGACAGAAGAGGATCCAAATTTCATGCTTATTAGAGATTATTGGGATGCATATACAGTTATCAAGGTTGCATAACTGTTACATGAGTATCAATATCTCTTTCCCACTAATTTCTCTGAACTAAAGGGAATAGTAGGAGACTTCAAAGTCATGAGGATCAATTTGAAGCCAGATGTGAAGCCTGTGAAATAATGACCATATAGATTGAACCCCAAATAGAAGGAAAAAGTAAAGGAAGATTAGACAGAATGCTTAAGGTTGGAATAATTGAACCTGTAGAGGAATATGAATGGGTAAGTCACATGATTGTCTAAGAGAAAAAGAGAAAAGGTGAAATCAGGATTTGTGTTTATTAAAGGAAGCTTAATGATGCATGTGTGCATGAACCATTCCCTACATCGTTTATAGATGAATTTTTGGATAATGTCGGAGTGAATGACACCTACTCTTTTACAAATGGGTTTTTAGGGTACCATCAGATTAGAATTGCACCAAAAGACAAGAGTAAGACTAATTTTTCCACATAATGGGGATCCTTTCGATGTACAATCATTCATTTTGGATTGAAGGATGCTCCAACAATATTCTCTAGAGTATTAGTTTCTGCTTTTAAGGAGTATATACATAAGTTCTTGGAGGTTTATTTTGTTCATTGGAAAGTCTTTGGAATGCTGAAGAAACACATTGTGAACTTAAGACTAATGTTGGATACATGTAGGCAGTATCAGATATCACTGAACTTGAAGAAATTCATCTTCTGTGTACCTTTTGGTATACTATTGGGGGATGTTGTTTGTAAATAGGGATTTATGGTAAACCCCATGAAGATTTCCACAATTGTGAACCTGGAAGCACCTAAGCCAGTAAATAAATTGTGCACAACGTTGGGACATACAGACTATTATAGGAATTTTATAAGGGCCTATATGCAGATAACTGCATCGATGGAGAAATTTATAAAGAAGGATGTTACATGTTGTTGGGATGATGCATGCCAAAATAATTTCGATGTGTTGAAGGAGAAGACGGTAACTGTGCCAATTCTCATTTTTCGAAACTAGAATAAGGAGTTCCATGTACATGTTGATGCTTCTTGCTTAGCCTTGGGCTCAATATTAGCACAAACAGGTTATGTGGATATTGATCACCCCATAGCTTTTGCGAGTAGGAAATTGTCTAAGGCATAAAGAAATTATTCCAAAACAAAGCACGAAGGATTGAATATGGTATATGCACTGTAGAAATGTAGGAATTACTTTTTATGAGGTCACTTCAAAATTTTCATGGATCATTCTACGTTGAAATACTTGGTGAACAAGGATGTCATTAGAGAACTTTTGAGGTCTAAAATGGGCCTCCTAAGAAAAATGTACAACCAAAATAAACTTTATAAGAAATAATAGGATTCAAGATGATGATGTCAACCATGGGGGATGATTCACCATTTTCGGGGTCAAAAAGTAAAAATTAATAAAATTAATAAAATAATAAAACTACTTTTTCAACTTGTATTTTCAACTTATCTCCTTAATGTTTTAATCATATTTTGAGCATGAGTACTCATTCGATGAAAAATTTAATTCCTCATCCAAGGATAACCCATGTTGCATACTTTTGATGGACCCTGGTACATGAAAAATGAGAAATACATGAAAAAATGTGATTGCAATCATGTTTTTCTTGTATTTCTCATTTTTTAGCATAACAGGGTCCATAAAAATTGTGCAACATGGGTAGTCCTTGGATGAGGAATCAAATTATGCATCAAACGAGTGTTCCCGCTTGAAATTTAAGTAAACCCATAAGGAGATAAGTTGAAAATACAAGTTGAAAAAGTAGTTTTTTTCTTTTTTCCCTTTAAAATTTGATGATGTAATCTAATCTTATTTTATTATTTCCACTATTATTTTATAATTTCCTTAAGAGGCCCATATTAGAACTTAAAATTCCCCTAATAGTTTGGTGGGAATATCTACAAATGAATACTGTTGTTCCAGGAATATGTTTTTGAAGTAATAGTCAAGCTAGGATGTTTGAATGCAATACCAGATCATCCTTCTAGAATTCAAATAGGGGAAGAACCGACGATAATTGAAGAGGGGTTTCCTAATGTGCAAATTTTCACGATAAGGGTTGAAGATGATCACTTCACAGATATTATCTACTTTTTTTCTACTAGAGTAGTCCCTGCGGAGTATACTACGTAGCAAAAAAAAGAGTTGGTAGTTAAGGCAACATATTTATCCTTGATCGCGGGACATTTATATAATATGGGGTCCGACGAGATATTGCGCTGGTATGTTCCTGAGAATGAAAGACACAACATTTTGGTAGAATCACATGGCACAGTTGTTGGAGGACACTACACAGGAAAGGCCACCGAGTAGAATATTTTGAGGGCTGGACTATGGTGGCCCATGGTGCATAAGGATTCAAGGGAATATTGTAGCGCTTGTGATGTTTGTTAGCAGACAGGAAGACCTCCATGGAGGGATAAAATGGCACTACATCCTCAAGTCACTTTGTAGGCATTCAATAAGTGGGTGATCAACTTTGATTAGTGGAATTTAGAGGTCTAAAATGGGCCTCCAAAGAAAAATGCACTACCAAAATAAATTTTATAAGAACTAATAGGATTCAAGGTGATCATTTCAACCATAGGGAATGATTCACCATTTTTTAAGTAAAAGGGTAAAAATATTGAAAAATAATAAAATAATAAAACTACTTTTTCAACTTATCTCCCCAAGTTTTTACTCAAATTTTGAGCGGTAGTACTCGTTGAATGAAAAATTTAATTCCTCATCTAAGGAGTACCCATGTTGTATACTTTTGATGGACCCTACTATGCGAAAAATGAGAAATACATGAAAAAACATGATTGCAATAACGTTTTTCGTGTATTTCCCATTTTAAGTGTAGAAGGATCCATTGAAAGTATGCAACATGAGTACTCCTTGGATGAGGAATTAAATTTTGCATGCAACGAGTACTCCTAGTCTAAATTTGAGTAAAAACTTTGGGATATAAGTTGAAAATACTAGTTGAAAAAGTAGATTTTTCTTTTTTCCCTCTAAATTTTGATGATGTAATAAAATATTATTTTATTATTTCCACTATTATTTTATAATTTCCTTAGCATGCCCATTTTAGACCTCAACATTTCCCTAATGGTAGGACCAATTGATCCATGAGGAAAGAAAGCATATGCACGTACATCATCACCACAACAGATTATCTCACAAGACAGGTTGAGGCAAAGACGATGAATAATTGTAGCACAAACATGGCTGCAAAGTTTATTTTTGGACATATTTTTTCAAGGTATGGCTGCCCAAATATTTTGATGAGTGATAGAGGATAAAATTTCCCAAAAAACACTATTGAATCATTGATGGATGAGTTTCAAATGCATCACAAAAAGAGTATACCATATCACCCTTAGGAAAACGGAACGATCAAAGCTTTTAATAAAATTTTGGAGAATGCTCCGACTAAGGTATGCAACATCAACAGGGATGAATGGGATTTGATAATTCCTGTAGTATTATATGCACATAGGACTATCTGTAATAATTTTATGGATCAGACTCCATTTAGACTGGTGTATGGATAGGACGCAATGATGTCGATGCAATATATTGTGCCTAGTCTCAAAATTGCAGCTATTACAGATCTAGTGAGCAACGATATTATGGAGGAACAATTCGAATAACTGTTCGTGCTGGAAGAATATAGGTTCATCGTTGGATTTCATCAACATGTGCAAAAGGAGAGGGAAAAGGCCTGGCATGACAGGCATATTAAGTTGAAGACTTTCAAGAATGGATACTCAGTTATTTTGTATGACATTAGTTCCTGGGTAAGCTGCAAATGCATTGATTATGACCATACATAGGAATATCTGAGATGGTGGCATAGTTTAGTTCACAAAGTTGAATGTCAAGTTGTTTCGTAGACTTGTCAATGGAAGTAGGTTAAAGTTGTATAGGGCCGAATCCATCCCTAGGGCTTCCTATTCACTATATGGCTGGAAAAGAGTCTTAGTGGTACACGTAGTTGAAAGAGAGCACCAGACTATAAAATACTCTGCCAAAGGAAGGCTTTGTTGAAGAGGAAATGTTGCACAGTATATCGAAAAATGGCGCAGTTGGAAGGAACCATGCCAAAGGAGGAAGCAATGTGACAGAAAGGAGGGCCTAACGAATTTCATCCATAATATGATGGTTGGAGCAGGAACAATTGATTTGACAAGGAATTTTTAATTAAACAAAGTGGGAGGGATGCATTTAATGAGCATATCTGGGAAAATCTACTGCCAAATACACATTTATGAGGTGAATATGAAATGGATCATGAAGTTTGAATTTCAAATTATTTATAAATATGGCATCCTACTCCACATTCGTACACTTTACGCTTTGAGAATTATACTTGTGATTTTTCACCTAAGTAAGAACTGAGCGATTCACTGCATGTCTAGAAAAAGTTTCAAGGAGCTTGAGATGGAAGTTCTCATAAGAGGGTTAAGATACATCATGACTATTACACCACAATTTAATGTAATAGGGTCAAGGTTTCCCAAGAAATAGCTTTCTATGGGAGTAGTGTAGCTGAGGAAGTCGAAGAAGCCCATAGTTCGACAGTCGCCCAGGAATAAAATCCCCAAAGAAAAACCGATTAAGGCAGGACATGATAGATATAAGTAGTCGATAGATGTTGAAGAATCCAAATAAGATGTCATTGCTGGGGTATTTTAAGACATCGATGTAGAGGATGTGGAACCACCTCCAGGTTACCACAATATATGCCACCACGGAAGTCAACCACTGTGAAGCCTACTAAGGACCCAAATGTGGTAAAATTCAAGATATTTATGCCATTACTGTCGGAGGAAGTACCTATGGAGGGAGTCTCTTAGGAAAAAGTTCCAAAGTTGCACATGGAAGACTAGGATTTCAATTATCATAGTAAATATCCACAGTTTGAGCCAAGAAAGTACCTGTAGGGAGTTTACTACGAAGAAGTCAGAGTAACAAGGGTAGAGCCACTTAGGTGGGCCACAGGACTTTAGCAAGGAGGGATGTTGAACATGTTATACGTTCCTAATTTTAGGCACAATACTGTCAACACCATTTTTGTTCGATAACTACTAGCCCTCATCCATGGTGATTTTATTTGGCTAGGTGAAAGAGTCACGATTTATGAGATGCTAATCTGTCGGATCGCTATGCTATCATGCCAAGGATTGAAACCTGCCGACACAATTTTCAGAAAGGATTGGGACAAGAAGGTGGCAGAAATGATGAATAAGGACTATGAAATCACAAATTGATCCCAGGGGTACACCAACAGTTCCATTGAAAATCAAGCTATGCATTTCATTACACATATTTTAGCTAGGAAAATTATGTGGAAGAGATGCATAGAAGAGGTGCCAACACCCATAGTATCTTTAGCTACATAATGCAGCAAAGGAGTCCAGTTCAATTGGGCTAGGTAGTTATGTAGAGAATTTTTGGATGATTGCAGAGAAGCATAGGAGTGTTAGAAAATTAAATATTACAGAGCAATGCAACACATAAAATATGCGGAAAATACAAGCACACAAAAAACACATAAAACCAGAGAGACACAGATATACGTGGTTCACCCAGTTTGGGCTACGTCCACCCCAAATAGCCAGTCCTTCCTTTATATTATCCAGTAAAATGAAAAGACAAACCTGCGTTAGGACAATCGTAATATCCTCTCGTTCTTCTCACAAGATCCCTCTCGCCTTCTCGCTCCGACATAATATACAATGCACAAGCCCGCAATACAATGCCCTCATAAAAGCGAGGGGTTGCCTTCTAGGGAAAAAAACCCTAATCTAAACAAAATCCCCCCCTACCGTCAGATCATTTGCCTAATGAACAGTCCAGATTGACTAGAAATTACTATACTTTTACAAGGCAATTTTACATCTGTTTTTAGCTTCGGGGGCGCTGCCCCCAAAAACCCCCGCCAGGGGGGGCTACGAAAAGCGTTGCGCCCCCCCTGGACCCCCCACGGTAGCGATTAATTACAGGCGGCATTGCTGCCCCTTTTAAGGTATAGGGGTCCAATGTTGTGATACAAAGTAAACAATATAATCAGGCTCCATACCCAACAATCTACCACTTGGAGACTGATTGTAGAAACTCCACCGCTGCTTCATTTGCTAGACAATGACTCCTCTTTGGACTTGGCTATTCCTCATCTTCATCATCATCCTTGAAGACCAATTGAAGCTGAGCACATTCTTAGTTTCTCCCTGGTTACAACTTTCGTTAGCATATCTGTAGGATTCTGGCTAGTGTGTATCTTTCCAGCTTCAACTCTCCATCTTCCAATACTGACCGTATGAAATGGTACTTGAGATGTATGTGTTTAGTCCTGGAATGAAATGTTGAGTTATTTGCAAGATGAATATCACTTTGGCTATCACTGTATAGCGTCCCCATATCATGCTTCTTACCCAATTCACCCATAAACCTTCGTAACCCAATCATTTCTTTACTAGCCTCTGTAGCAGCAACATACTCTGCTTCTGTTGTTGAAAGTGCAACAACACTTTGGATTTTTGAAACCCAACTGACAGCTGTTCCACCTACAGTAAATACATATCCTGTAGTGCTCCTCCTGTTATCTCTGTCACCTGCCATATCTGCATCAACATATCCCCGTAGAGCAATGTTTGAACCACCAAAGCATAATGCTTGATTTGTGGTACCTCTCAAATATTTGAGAATCCATTTTACTGCCATCCAATGTTCTTTTCCTGGATTATTCATGTACCTGCTTACAACTCCCACTGCATGTGCAATATCAGGCCTTGTGCAGACCATTGCATACATTAAGCTTCCAACTGCTGATGCATATGGAACTTTAGACATATAATCCATGTCTTCTTGGGTCTTTGGGCACATCTCCTTGCTAAGTTTGAAATGGCTAGCAAAAGGTGTACTAACTGGTTTTGCATTCTGCATATTAAATCTTTTTAACACCTTCTCTATGTACTCATTCTGAGACAGTGTTAATTTGCAATTTTTCCTGTCTCTAGTTATCCTCATACCAAGGATTTGTTTTGCAGCTCCCAAATCCTTCATTGCAAATGAATTTTCCAATTTTATTTTGAGCACATTTATTTCCTGCATGTTAGATCTTGCAGCAAGCATGTAATCTACATACAATAACAATATAATATAGCTGCCATCATTTTTCCTTCTTAGATAAACACAATGATCAGAGTGACATCTAGTATAACCTTGTTCAGACATAAACTTGTCAAATTTTAGATACCACTGCCTTGGAGCCTGTTTTAACCCATACAAGCTCTTCTTTAACCTGCACACCAATTTTTCTTTCCCTTTTACCTCATATCCTTCTGGTTGCTGCATGTATATCTCTTCCTCCAAATCTCCATGGAGAAATGTTGTCTTTACATCTAACTGTTCAAGATGTAAATATTCCGCTGCTACAAGACTTAAGATATTTCTGATTGAATTCATCTTAACAACAGGAGAAAATATTTCATCAAAATCAATACCTTTCTTTTGTGCAAACCCCTTCACCACAAGTCTAGCTTTGTACCTCTGTTTTCCTCCATCTTCTTCCTTCAGCCTGTAAACCCATTTATTCTGCAATGTAGTTTTACCTGCAGGCAACCTGACTAAGTCCCAAGTCCGGTTATGCATTAAGGAGTCCATCTCTTCTTCCATGGCTAGCTCCCACTTCTTCCTGCTTTCAACCTGCATTGCTTCTTCATAACATTCAGGTTCACTAGAATCAATCAACAATAAATAATATAATGAAGGAGAGTATCGTTCAGGGGGTCTACTTATCCTGGTAGATCTTCTAACACCACTTTCAGGTGTTTGAGGTGCCTGTTGCTGTTGTGGTGGTTGCTGCTGCTGTGGTTGTTGATTATTATTATTTTCAGGCACCTTTACTTTTTCAGTTATCTCATCAAGAACCGTGTATTCCTTGCTTTCTTTTTCCTGTTTCTTTTCCTGTAGCTGATTCTTATACAAGACCTTTTCATTGAATATTATGTCTCTGCTCCTAATGATTTTGTGATTTTCATAATCATATAAGCGATAACCAAAATCATTAGCACCATATCCAATAAAGGTACATTTCTTTGATTTTGCCTCAATCTTTGTTCTATTTTCTTTATTAATATGGACAAAGGCCTCACAACCAAATGGATTTAAAAAAGAGTAGTTTACCTTTTTACCTGTCCATGCTTCCTCTGGAATACCACCATCCAAGGAACTTGAAGGCCCTCTGTTTATTAGATAAACAGCAATATCTACAGCATCTGCCCAAAATTGCAAAGGCAATCCTGCATGCAATCTCATGCACCTTGCACGCTCCATGATTGTTCTGTTCATCCTTTCTGACACACCATTTTCTTGTGGTGTTCTTGGAACTGTCTTCTCTCTACGAATTCCATGCTCTGAACAGTACCTATCAAACTCTTTGCCGCAATATTCACCTCCATTGTCTGATCTGAGACACTTCAACTTCTTTCCTGTCTCAATCTCAACCAAAGCTTTCCATTTCTTGAAAGTATCAAATACATCAGATTTATTCCGAATACAATAAATCCATGTTTTTCTAGTTGCATCATCAATAAAAGTAACATAATAACGAGAGCCACCGAGAGATGATACCTGAGCAGGTCCCCATACATCTGTATGCACAAGCTCCAATTTTTTTCTCTTCTTTTCTTTCCCAACTCTGAGAAATATGACTCTCTTTTGTTTTCCATAAATGCAATTCTCACAGAAATCCAAATCAACATTCTTCAAACCTGGCAACAAATTTCTTAAGTGAAGAATCTTCATTCCCTTCTCACTCATGTGTCCGAGCCTATGATGCCATAATGCTGCATCTGCTCCTTTGGAAGTTAAAGCATTAACAGAGTTAGAAATACCATTGCATAAATACAATGTACCAACCTTTTCACCTTTTGCTATTACCAAGGCTCCTTTGGTGACCTTCCAAGTTTTATCTATGAAAGTTGTCACACAACCTTCACTGCCTAACTGCCCTGTTGAAATCAGATTTTTCTTCAGATCTGGAACATGCCTTACCTCCTTTAGTAGCCATTGGTTTCCATTTTTTTTTTTTACAAGAACTTTACCCATTCCAAAAATTTTACAAGGTTTATCATCACCCAAAAAAACTTGTCCAAAATCTCCTTGAACATAGTCATGAAAATATTTCTTATCAGGTGTGGCATGGAATGAAGCCCCTAAATATACAAACCAAGAATCAGTAACATTTTCAAACGAAAGAATCAAAGCATCTTGTAACACATCACCTGTCACATTTGCTTCATGATTGTTTTCTTGCTGTGTGTCTCCTTCTTTTCCCTTCCGAGATCTACAGTCTTTCTTCAGGTGTCCTTTCTTTCCGCAATTCCAGCACACTATCCCCGATCTAGACTTGGATCTACCTTTCCTTGATTTACCGCGATATCCCGAGCTCTTTCCTCTTTACATTATTATTCCGCTAGAATTTTCACTCAAAGCATTACCTGATGTCTCACTAGAGCTTTTCCGTCACATTTCCTTGCTAAGGATAGCATCAACAACATCATCAAACTTTAAAGTACTAGATCCAGAGACAGAGTTACTAATGGCCATTAATAAACCATTCCAACTCTCTGGCAATGAGCACAATAATAACAGAGCTCTAACTTCATCATAAAAGTTTACCCCTACAGAACTTAATTGACTGGTAACTGTATTAAATTCATTTAAATGGTCTGCAACATATCCACCTTCTGACATCTTCATATTAAATAGTCGTTTCATAAGAAATACCTTGTTTGAGGCCGAGGGTTTTTCATATAGTTTCACCAACATCTGTATCAAACCCTCTGTTGTTGTTTCCTTCGAAATATTGAAGGCGACGGATGCCGCAAGGCACAACCGTACTGTTCCGAGTGCCTTTCTATCGAGAATGTTCCATTCCGCGTCTGTCATGGCCGCCAGATTCTTTATTTTTCTGCTCAATGGTAGGTACAGATCTTTCTGATACAGATAATATTCCATCTGCATCTTCCACAGTGGGAAGTTTTGGCCGTTAAATTTCTCGACCCTAAACTTACCATCTTCCGCCATTGCTCCCACTCGAACCAGGAACCCTTCTTTCCTGTGAGTTTATCAGCCAAATATACCTTCGGTTCTGATACCAGTTGTTAGAAAATTAAATATTACAGAGCAATGCAACACATAAAATATGCGGAAAATACAAGCACACAAAACACACATAAAACCAGAGAGACATAGATATACGTGGTTCACCCAGTTTGGGCTACGTCCACCCCGAATAGCCAGTCCTTCCTTTCTTTTATCTATCAAAATGAAAAGACAAAACCTACAGTAGATCAGCTATAATATCCTCTGTTCTTTCTCATAGTCTCCCTCTCTGTTTCTCGCTCTGAGAATACACATACAATGCATAGCCACAATACAATGCCCTCATAAAAGCAAGGGGTTGCCTTCTAGGGCAAAAAACCCTAATCTAAACATAACTTCTACCGTCAGATCATTTGCCTAATGAACGGCCCAGATTGACTAGAAATTACTATACTTTTACAAGGAAATTTTACATCTTTTTTTTAGCTTCGGGGGCGCTTCCCCCGAAAACCCCCACTAGGGGGGGTTACAAAAAGCGCTGTCGCCCCCCCCCCCCCCCTGGAGCCCCCACGACAGCAATTAATTACGGGCGGCGTTGCCGCCCCTTTTAAGGTATAGGGGTCCAATGTTGTGATACAACGTAAACAAGATAATCAGGCTCCATACCCAACAAGGAGTAGGGTAATAAATTCCACTTTGTGTGGCTATTTCTCTTTATTGCACTAATGGTGTGGAAAAATCCAGATGAGTCACAGCTCCCCATTATGGACCAAGACATCTGTGAGGCTGCGAGGTACCCCTCACTATGGAATTCAAAGGAAACAACAAGGGCGATGGAGAATAATGTTTTTTGGGTTGGTTTTGAGATGAGTCTATGCACAATGATTAGTCGGAAGCCAAGGTTATCACCAAGTATTTTTGAAGGATATCGCCAGATTGCCGATTTTAAGGCATATTTTCACCATGTTCACATCTTCACAAAGAAGGATTATGCAGAAGTATGGTACAAGCTTCTATACTTAGTGAGTGAGGATGACATCATTCACATAGTCAGTAAATGACCAATTTACTGGTTAACTCCATCCACGGAAGGGGCAGAGACAGAGCAGGCAGGCACCAGTGGAGTGAAGAAAGCTACTGCAACTGGGAAGCTAGCCAACGAGAAAGACAAGAAAGTCACCTTTGAGGCTAAGACAAACATTGAAAAAGAAGTCGAGGAAGAGACTGAGAAGGACAATCAGGAGATTGGGGGTGGTGATTTGGGTGGCGATGACTCAATTTATGATCTAGAGGACCCTTCCTCCCCCTTTGTTCTTAGGAGGCAGCTTAAACTCAGTGGAGGAGGTACGCGAAAGAAGATAAAGTTTGATAAGTCAGCTTGAGGAGAACCGATGGTCCTCACTAAAGGGGACTTCAACGAGATTATTGATACAAACCTACACTTCATCACAGATCTCTGGGGAAAAATTGAAGACTAATACAAGGGAATCTAGGTAGTGGTCCACAAGGGCCTCAAATAATTGTAGGTGTAGACAAGTGTAGTTCAAGCGAGTGTAGCCCAATAAAGCATGTTTCAAGCGAGCATAGACCAAGTAAGAGAGGCACCATTAAGCGTGATTATATCATGTCTAAAGGTGGCAGTTACTTCTGACATTATAGCTCTGTAGATCCTTGTGGGAGCCCTATATTTTGACACTACTGAACATCAAGCACAAGCATCACTTTGGCATAATACTATATTGAACCTTGCTGCACTCCTGCCAAAATAATTGCACGACTTCCACCAAGGATTTGCAGACGAATTGCAGATCCGAGAGTAGCATGACTTGCTGATTATCCAAGATGTAAAGTAGGAATATAAGTGGATGGCAGAGCAAGGTGATTTGAAATGTTCTCTTCATGTAAAATAAGAGTTAATACATGATATAAAGGATACTCAATGATCTAATTATTTTCATTTTCATCATGTATAATCTCACCACCTTGTGTCAATTGATAAGGTCAATCATTGGATGAAGAAATTGAATAACATCGATTATATCCATCACAAGTAGATGTATTGCAAATGGAATAGCACAAGGGATAATAATATGAAGAGGAGGTTTTGATATGGAAATTTTCTTCTATTGGATCAGATTCCATATTTAATTTGGTCTTATCAACATCTTTTGGAGGAACCAAAAAATCAGAAGATGTACCTAGGAATTCATGATGACATACATAAATATATTCATCATCATCAGAATGATTGTTTCCCATGGCTATGGATTGATCCAAAGAATTGATTTCATTTGATTCAATACCGAGATTACTAGATTGAAAATCATCCAAGAATGTAAGCACGTCAACCTCACGTGGAGGATCTTGAAAAAATGAAAAAATATTGAAAGATATTCACCTTCTTGCTCCTCTGCCCATGTAATGTGACTTCCTTGTATCTAATCGCAATTTGAAACAACAACTCAAAAATCATGAAATTGTGAAAAACTAGCTAGTGGAGTGGATTGATCGGGCAGATCATAGTAGAAAGAGTCATGGAATGTAGATGATAGAGGATAACATAAATCTAAATAAGATTCAAGGATATATTTATGAATAACAACATCATCTTGCATAATGGGGAATTTAGTCTTCACCATGGGCTTCATGGGCCATTATGGGATTTCCTCCATTCAATCTGAGTCATGAAAAATGAAATAAATATGAGAATATGGTTGAAGAACAGGATTTTCATACATTCAAACTTCATTACCATTTCACAGAGTAACCCTCATCGGAATTGGAAAACAAGGAGGAGAAAGAACAAAAGGAGTAGTATATTCCTCCTCTAAAATTAGAGGTGTCTCATGATTCACAAGAGTTGGGGAAGAGGAAAAATCATGGGGTTCAGGTTCACCATGCAAAAAGATAACAATAAGTGCTGAAACTCTTGTTTTGAGAAACCCCAATCCATATGTTCTTCAGGAAATCCATAACAAATGTGAAGGGATCAATTAGAATAATCCACAACTAATTCATTAGGCTTCATTTTTAAGTGATTGATTCTCTTAAAAACGTCTCAACAATTTTACCTATCAAAATCTTGATGAAGCTCGTAGAGGAAATGATGAAGAGAATGGATGGAAGCAGGTGGAAATATATGGCACCATCGATTAACATGCCCTTCCAGGGTGAGGACAAAAAACACATAAGAAAACTATTGATCATCGATTTCGTAAGATTCACAAAATTTAAGAAAATAAAAAATGGGAGTGGTTATAGATGTTATATCCTCAACATCTATATTTAACTGAGAAAAGTGATAGAGAGGCTCGTTAGGGATTGAAATTTGAAAAATGGATAAATTAGAGAAACACCCCGGGAGTAAGATTTAAGGATGAGCCATTTTAGATAAGAGGTTCAAAACAGATTCAACAGGTACAACTTTTCATCTGGCCCTCCTTCTAGTGCAATTGTTGACGATTCTAGAAATCCGTCAACCAAGGCATTTCACCAATGTGAAGTACCAATTATACCTCACACCATTTGGATAGGAGCCCCATTCGAAGTATTGGCCTCGTTGCCATGTATTATTATAGATTTTCATTGTCTCTAACTTCCAGAAAGAGATAGGAACACAGATGTGTCTTCAAAAAGTAAGCAGGTGTGCCTGGTGAGTGTTCGGTGGTAGGTTGTCAAATTTCTTCTACTGCAGAGGAAAAGAGTAAAGTGAGCCTCTAAGAGAGAGGTTATAGTACACCCAAGTAGATATACACACAAAAAATAAGGATTTTCCTAAAATCCAACATAATAGTCCATCAAATATGTGATGGTAATTACAACCGATCAATGAGAAAGCTCTGTCTAGTATCATGAGGAATAGTCTACAAGGATGGGACAACGATAAAAACCATTTCAACATATTAGTAATAAGATAAGTACTAAAATAACCAAAATAGTGTAACTACTTTAGCACAGATGAAAGCAAACATGAAATAAAAACATCCGCATAATATTCTTACAAATATTCATAATCCATGCATGAATAATGTGTTGGCCTTGAAGGTTTCTGTTATTAAGTAAAATTTCTGAAATGCATGTATACAATGAACATCCCTAGCTCCAATAGTGGAGAATTAGAGCCACTCCTTGCTCCACAAAAGATATAGTTTGTCTCTCTAATGCCTTGTGGGAGGAGCCAAGGTGAAAATTTCTTTGCTCATACAATGAGGGCGTATATATAACCAAGAGGTGATAATTCACCTTCCTTGTGACTCTTTGACTACCATATGGAATATTTTACTTCCTATGAATTTTTGAATTTACATGACTCTTCATATTTTGAATGTTTCCTTTGGACTTCCACTTTACAATACATTTTGAATAGGTAATTACATAATCCACTATAAGGATGTGGCATATGATTACTTGTGATAGAATATGACTTGACATTGATGACATGGACTTCATGATGATGTGACAGTGCCAAGTTTTCCTTCTTGTTTCTTCTTTCTTTATGTCTTCTTGAAAATATGGTATATGTTCTTCTTATTCCTCTTCCTTATGACATGAAGATGGGAAGTATTCCATGTGATATGTATCTTTATCTTCTGTTATAGTCTGTTGTTCCTTCACATTCTCTCCTTGTGATTATCTTATCTCTTGATCTCCATATGTTTCTTCTAGCATGTCCTCCTTCTCCATATCCTTCTTCATCATATTGCTATAACATGATAAAGTACCAACGTCTGCAATTCACTCATGACAAGATGAAATCAGTTCGATAAAACCCTAGTCTATGATGGTGCATATTGATCCACTAACTAAGTTGGAATTGGGTGACAGGATGGGAAAGATGGTCAGTAACTACACAATTGTGTAGCTCAAGAAATCAACAGTGAAGCTTGATCCTTGAGACTACACAATGTGCAGCTCAAGTTGGAGTGAGGAAGAAAACTACACAATCTGGGAAATTACTATGAGAGACTGAGGGTATGGTCTCTAGATCAGGGTGTTGTGTAGTCATGGTGAACAGAGGAGCCCAGGTGATTGCATAATTGCGCACTTAGAGTGCTCAGGGCTGAGGCTTGAGCCTTGAGACTGCACAATGTGTAGTATTGAATAGGCAAGAGAGAGAAATTTCATAGTTTTTGGAGTCAGTGAGCTAGGCCGAGGGATTTTGCACTATTTAAGCCAAATTTACAGTTTTGGGAAGCAAAAAAAGACTGGTGATTGTGCAGTTGCACATTTCAGGAGCTTAAGGTTTGAGCTTGAGCTCATAGATTATGCAGTGTGTAGTTGGGGTCAGGCTAGAGAGCTGAATTGCACAATTTTGGAGGCCAAGTGTAATATCCCAAATAAGGGATTTCTACAACAATGAGAATATCTTAAGATATTCTAAAGTTGGAGATCGTCAATACATAAACATAAGCTGGAAATAGAAGTGAACATAATAATACCAAAATTTATGGAAACCATAGAGCCATTTTATTATTTAAATCAATAGCAAACATGTACAATACAACTCAAATGATCAAGGAAAACAAGCCTCTCATGAATACATGTGAAAAGATGGAATGTTGCTCTATTGCAGAATGCTCATGAATATGGACTGCATAGTCATAGAAGGTATACTGCTACAGGGAATGAAAAATAACATACATATGCATATATATGGCTCATACAACATTGGGAGTGAAGATCTATGCTCCCAAGCACTACCTCAAGACAATCCTGGAAGGATTGGCTGAAACATGCAAAAATGAAAAATGCCAGAGTTGCAGGGTAGCAGCTGCAACTCAAGAACTGGAAATGAGTGGATAAGGCTGAAGATGTTGCATCTAATGAAAATAACTCCTCCAATGGATCTCTCAAGTGAAAGGCTGATCCTATCACTGAATATCTCACCCTCCAAACAATCTGTAAAGGCCCCACTACAAATGCTCACTAGAAATAACGCAGTTACTAAATGAAACTACGCTGTAGGGGCAAGGGAAAGAGTTGGCCCAATTCCAAGATCTGAAATCAGCTACAAATTCTTCCAAACTGATCTCTCAAAGGAAAGAGAGCCTCCTCCTCTGAAAAACAAGTGATGGAAGTGATGTTGTGAACCCTCATTGCAACACCCTACAACACAACATTATTCTACTATAGAAATAACGCTGTCCTGAAGGAGGATGCTTGGCCTCAAGCCTGGATGTGAGGAAAATTAGTACAACTCCTTCAAGAGGCCCCTCAAGAAAGGAGAAGTATTCCTAAATAGGAAATCCTTGTGCTAAGAATCACTACAACTCTACTAAACATCAGGAAAATGCACAATGTCTGAATAGACAATGAAATCAATATTCCAATTCATGAATAACAATGGCTGCCTTGATCTCCTTTTAAACAAGTGAAAGCTCTCTCTCCATGGGTACCACTCATTAGGGTTTCCTCCACCAAATAACCCTCTTCCCATTCATACTGCGCTGTCTATCAAAGGGTTCTCCACCTCCTCTCTTAGCACCATTGACTTGGTCAAGCTTGAACTTGTCTCCATGAAATTGTCCTCTTTCACACATAAGGGTGTAAAATCCAGCTCTTATGTCTATCCCTTTTCACATTTGAGGGATTTTATTCATGTATTCAATAGGCATGGGCTTCCTTACCCATTTATTTGGCTGCTAGGTGATAAAAACAAAATTTTAATATTCCATTTAGCTGTGTGCTAAAATGGGAATATTACACCAAGGCTCTAGATTTAGCATTGAAACTGTGAAGTGTAAATTCCTAGGGGGAAGGAACCATGTAATGAGCAGTTTCAAGAGCTAAGGTTACAGCTTGAGGGATGAGACTACGCGGTTCAGGAAGGCTGGATGAGGATACATCGCTAGGAATTTTCAGAAATTTGGCTAAATGTGGGATGAATGAAACTGATGTGAATGGTGATAGGACTTAAATGTGATCACACACTTAGATACTCGAAAAAACACATATATCATCTAGAAAACATGATCACTTACTTCCCTTAGTGCGAAAACATTTGCGACAAATTACGACAAGTGTGAAACTAAAGATACATTTTGGGACAATAATGACAACACTTGTGAAAAAAAGCTTAGAATTTTGGAAATGAGTGTGACAGATGTATATATTGTAAGATAAATTCATTTTCACAAATATAACCTCTTGAAACCACCAAAATTATTCACATCGTGTGACACTCAACATGCTAAAATACTATTATTGCTATAATGCGAATGACACTTGTTATGTGTGAAGGACTGTGAATGTAACGCATGCCAGAGAAAAAATAACATGAAAATGACACTAATTAGAGTGAAATAAAGTGAAAGCGACATCCAAAAACATGAAAATGACACTCATGAAAACAAAGGTGCATGAAAGTGATAGTTTTCAAAACTCACCGAAATAGAAGTGAAAATGTAGCTAGAAGAGAGAAAACGTCGATGTCAGTGTGCACTGACTATCGATATGGATTGGACATCACACATGCTCAATATTGATGCATTGTTCCATTCTTGGTCAAGATTTCATAAAATAATGCACTCATGAACCTATTACAGGCTGTGACCAAGTACTCTCGACACTTCCAATCCATGAAGGGAGCTCAAAAGCATCAAATGACCATGAAGTTATTACAGAATGAACAATGGCAAGATCCACGAAAGGCTCCAAAATTTTAGTTTAAGAAAAAATTTGGAGTGTGTTTTTCGCGGCAACAACAAGTGGTTGGAAAGAGTTTCTAGTTGGGGAAGAGCCAACATAAGGCCTTTGAGGAGTTAAAGATGAAAATCAGTGATGCACCAATTCGTGCATTACCAAACTTGCAATATCCCTTCGAAGTGGAAATGGATATGAGTGTGTGTACTATGGGATAAATGTAGATGTTAGGGGGGAAGGTTGGTAGGCCAACATTTTGAAGTGTTTCATGGGTATTTTATCAACTAACCTAGCTACAATGAAGAGCACTATATCCTAGTATAAACTCTCAATAATTGGAAATTATATATAATAGGAAGGGAAATAGTCATCAATGTAGATCACCAACTGATACAATATTTGAAAGCCTAGAAAAAATTACAACAAACTAAGAATTATAAGTAGATGGGGTTTTAATAGTAGTTTCACTTAGTTATCAAGTATAAGAAGGGAATAAAAAATAAGATGACTAATATACACTCAAGGAGAACAACATAAAAAATCACATCTTGGGAAATATGATGAATGTGTATCCTTTCACGCATAATAAATACAAAGGCACATATAGAGGATGAGGACTTCAGGGACATGTCTAAACAAATATGGTATAATATTCCTCTGGACAATGGGGATATCGTATTGATTACCATCTCCATAATATGTTACATAAATATATGGACAATTTGTGTGTTCCTAAAGGTGAACAATTACAACTAATCAGAGAGGATCACACCTCCAAAGTTATGGAGAATTGGTTTAGGGAAGACAATTTTCATTTTATAGAGGTATATGTACTAGCACAAAATGTAAGAATATGTATCTAGGTTCATAAGAATATGCATTATTTGTTATAAAACCAATCCTAATAATACGAACCAATGTTTATAGTATTTATTATAGGTACATACTCATCCTTATGGAAAATATGCCATGGATTTTGTGGGATTTTTACCAAAAAATAGGAAGGGACATGACCACATGTTCATGGAAGTTGATAGGTTAAATAATATGTGCAATAATCATGCCATATAAAAGGGCCATAAAATGGCAAATAGTCGAAAACCTATTCATTGAACAAGTCTAAGTGCACTTTGGGATATCAAGTAGCTTCATTTTGTAGGGAGGAACTACAACTTTTAGTTAATTTCGGTCTATGTTGTGGGAGATGACCGACATGAAGTTAAATAGGTATACAAGTAAAAAATTTCAACATGAAAAGGATGAAGAGTGATAAACAAAGGCTCAGTGAGGCAGATAAATTAATTACGATGTTTATTTCTTGGCTTGGCAGTGTAAACCAAGCGCTCTTCGCTTTAGGTGTGCTTGTGTGCAAGCTATGTGTTAATTTTAACTAAGCCCGGACAGTTGTATAAAGAAAAATAAAAAATGTTGAATAATTGTAAATAAAAATGAAATGAAAGTAAAATAAAGAGCTAAAATATGCATAAATTCAACCCACAAGATGGGTTCCCAAACAACTAATCTAATAGGTGGGTGAAATTGTCTCGAAACACACAAAACAACCTAAATATCTAAGGTCTAAGGGAAAGGGATCTAATGACTCTGATCTACTAGAAAAGGTGCAGAAAAAACACCAACAAATGAGAGGGAAAACTGTTGTAAAATGGGAGGTGAAAGGTTAAAACCATAAGGGAAAAAGGGGAACCCTGAGGGAGAGACCAAACAAAGAAAGAGAGGGGGTTTTGGATGGAATCATAACTGATCAAAAGGAACCTAAAAGAAGGATAGATCAGACCCTAAACAATGGCTGAAACCGTTGCAAAATATTAGACTACCTACTCAGCTAAACCCCTCCAAGAAAGGTGGAAGCGTACTGAAACCTTAAGGGGCTTGGTCTTACTTCAAGGAGACAAACTGATCATATCCAGGCCTAAGATGGGCTGAGATAGAGGTCAGAAAACCCTGAGCAATGATTGCGGCAAACCTTTATTGTCATACAAAAAACTCATCAAAAAGTTACAGCTCGTAGGTATTGACTTGTAAACTCATAAAATTGCAATTTCTAGGCTGGCATCTATGGTTTCAGGTGGAAATTGCATGTTTTGGGCCAAAAAGTGTGAGTCCCAGATCTGAGATCCTCGTGCAGCATGTTGTGGAAAACATTTTCGTCTCTAGCGTGGCTGATACCTATTACCTGCGGAAAACACCCGAAAACACACGGAAGTTATAATTTTACTATTTTAGGGCATAAAAGGTAAAAAACAACATCAAGGGACTAAAAATAGCTGAATAAAAACCCTATTTACTGAAGGATTTGGTCATGCACGGATCTGAATAAAATGCAGTGCAGTCGCCAATTATTAGCGTAAATTCCTAACGCAAGTGTACGAAAAGAGCTCACTTTAGCTGCATGTGACAAACATCCCTAACAACAAATATGGATGCTTAACTTCCTTATATTTGCAATAGATAGTCGAAATAAATGCTGCCATAAACTCGATCTGTGTATTAAAAGTTGCTAAACAGTAAAAATAAATAAGAAAATGTTCCATACATCAAACGGAAAAGACAACATATAACAGATTTTATATGTATTAACACTTGAGAAGGGAACAAAGAATTATGTTACCAATCCCCCTCAATGGGATGGGTTCTTGGTTGTCCTCAATGCTTTAGATCCAAAAGTTTCTCTCTCTCAATGGTGTAGAAAACTCAAGACATGTTGAACTCTATGGGAGCTCAAGAAGCAAGAAAATAGTAGCAGCAATGAGAATGATCAAAGCGCGACAATGAAAGTGATAAAAGTGAATAATGAAAGTAAAACCATACTATTTATAACAACATATTGAGTTATTCTTGATAATGGCAAATAATAAAATATTACTAACCAAGATCTCGATCTAACTGCTTAGAATATTTTATTATATTTTTTTGTAAGGAAACATAATTTAAATTGGTTAAATACCTTTATTTAGAAAGAATAAACAAATATATGATTTATTTATCATTTCAAGAATGGGGTTAAGGAATAATTTAATAAATAATGATTTGTTTAATTATTTCTAGGTGATTTAGTCAAATTTAACAAGGAATAATAACTAAATAATATTTTAATTAATTATTCCTAGAGAAAAATAGGAAAAATAACGATTTATCCACTTATTTCTCATTAATTTGGTTAAATATGACGAAGAATATTATTTAAAAAGTGGTTTAATAATTTATTCCTAGAGGAAAATCAAATAAATAAGGATTTGTTTAATTATTCCTCATGGGATTTCCTATTTGAACTAGAAATAACTTAATAAGATATGGTTTATTACATTATTTCTTATAGTGAAAGAAATTTTACTGTGGTAAAATTGGTCTTACATGGTGTACTTCCATCCATCTAATTGTAAATGGTTAGATGACCAAAAATTGGTGTAACAGGGACTTCCATGTTCCACCTGACCATAGACATGGTTGAGCCAAATCTCACTTTAGTCAGTCACCCCCGTGCCATATTCCAAGCATGAATGTGGGATCTCATCAAACACATCAATCACAACTAATCCAATGCTTCTAGATGGAAAACCACCTCAACCCTCAACTAGTGATTCCACCTCACCATCGTACATCACAACCATCATGGATTGGTCTCTATCCAAACTATTCTAGGGCTCCAGTGTGTTTGTTCCAACCAAGGCTTCTAGGACTAGTAAGTCAACCCATAGTTGTCTATCGGGCTTCCCGAGCGTTTGTCGAACCAAGGCTTCCAAGAACTAATAACTAAACCCAACAGCTAAATGAATCATGAGAAACAACCAGAAACAATCAATGGAATAAGCCCACAATTCCATGGCTATCCAATAAATTGCAAGGCTAGGAAAATACACTTGCATACACAAGGCATGCCAAAAATAGGTACGAAAACATAAATGCAACTTTGTACCTACACTTAAAACCTGTTGTAGATTCTGATTTCGATGCCCTATTTCACTTTCCTACTCTTCCTTTACTTCCTGAATCAAAATATCCAAACATTACACACTCTCCAAGAGTGCTCCAATAATAATCTATGTCCAAGAGTATGAGAGAGAGAGAGAGAGAGAATAGAATGAGAGCCATATGTGTGAGAAAAATATTGCCAGTTGATCCTCAAAAGCCTTTTTATAAATGACGCCTCTAATTTCTTAATTTTCCATTATTTTCCTTCATTTTCCTTCTCACATGTAACATGTGACCTTTCATCTCCATTTTCTCCTATTTTCCATTATTTTCATAAATAAATTTCTAATTAATGCCTCATGCCTTTCCAAAGCCTTTTCCTTTGCCTTTGCAAATTTACCTAGCAATAATAAACCAAATGAACACCTGCTAGGATGTTTTTCCCAACATTAAGCTTGGAATACGTGTCCCATCACCTTGGTCTTATATTTTTTTTACACGAATTTTCACCAGGTATGTTACAAAACCCTCTCCCTAGGGGGAACACCGTCCTTAGTGCTCAATCACACCTATATACCAGAAAATCACTAAAAGCAAATCATATTGCCTATGAACTTTCTAACATAGCTTGTTGCATTATTTATAATGAAATCCTTCTTAAACATGACAATTTCTATGAAGCTCCTAAAATATAAGAAAAGAGAGATCAATTCTTTAGAAATCATCCACTTCGAAGGGGAAACCTCCTTTACATTACATAAATGAACAATTCTTGGATGATACAAATGAAAAAACCTCCTTTCTATATATAGGAGCCCATGGGGTCACAATGTAATCCTAGCCAACATAAAAATAATAATGTAAGGGCACAACAATAATAATAGTGGATTTTATGGGGCACAATAATAATAATATAGGGGCTAGACAGGTACAACAATAACAATAAGGGGGCTATACTAACAACAATAAGGGACTACACTAGTAATATAGGGACCTAACATGCCCCTCTCCTTCCAAAAAAGTGTTGTCCTCAACACTTGAGTAGCTCCGGATGCTTCTGTATAAAACTCTCATCCTTCCATGTGGAATCTTCAGTGGGTAAGTTCTTCCACTTGATGAGATACTCTGAAATTGATCGATTTTGTAGTTGTCAAGTTCTTGTTTCCGTGACTGCTTCAAGTTTCAATATGATTTTTCCTTCTTCATCAAGTTTTGGCAATATTTTTTGAACTAGAATTTTGTCACATATAACCTTCTTTAAGCATGAAACACGGAAAACTGGGTGCACTTGAGAAGAAGTAGGTGTTAGCATAGTTATTTTCTAAGTCTCGAGTCCATTTTATTTTATTTTTGTTTTTAGGATTAGACTTTGTAAATTTCAAAAAAAATTGGTCGCTGCCGTAATTTCCGATAGCGCCTGTTTTAGCCCTTTTCGGACAATCTGTTTTAATTATTTTTATGTATGTTTTTCTTTTAATCTGATGCTACCAGAAATTCTGGTAACTTCCCCTATTTTTTAAAAATAAAAGAAAAAGTGCATCCGCTTTGTGTCAAGCCATGTGTTTTAGTTTATAATACGTTTAAATTTTTTTTATTATGATTTTAATCACATGATAGGATTGATATCCGGCCAATCATGTTAATTTTAAGTCATGGCATACGTGTAGTGTCTAGGTGTCAATCCACAATAACAAAGCCAACTATTGATCTCATCCTGTTTTTCAGCCGAGTTAGTCTCGTTTCATGTCAAAGTACGTGATTTTTGAATGGAAAATATCGTGGATCTAGAGGTTTAATGCAGTGACCATTTGGCTGGTCATGCATAGACACTGCAAGAAATTTAGGCCAATAAATCAACATGCAATGGAGGTGACTCCTAGTCACAGATCCTTTTATTTCAAGACACCTGTAGCATGCCATCTGAACCTACACATCCAACAAAAGACTGTAATATTCCTAAATTAGCATGCAACTAATAGGAATATTGATTTTTTTCTTTTAGGACCTAGTAGATGATTAAATGGGGAAAGAGACACATACTTATCTTGAATAAGCGTAAAATCCCTCTTGATGTGAAAATGGATCATAATAATAACTAGATCTAGCACTCTCATGTGTGAACAAGGCATAATGAATGTGGACAAAGTCAAGTTTGACCAAGTCAACAACATTAATGTGGGAGGAGTGGATCATCAATAAAAATAGCTCAATATGAATGAGGATCAGTTTAGAAAACTATATAAGAGCTGGATTGAATACCATTAGGTGTGAAAAGGACTAGAGCAGTTTGAAGAGGTCAACCTTGACCAAATCAAACAACCCTGTTATGGAGGAGTGGTATTGATGAAGGTACAACACAATTTTGGAGGGAAATTGATTGTGTGATGGTGGAAACCCTAATGAGTGGGACCCAAGGTGAGAAGGCTCACATTGTTTATAAGGAATAGGATGGAAACCATATGGGGTAGCTTATGAATGATATTTTGATATGTTTGTTTAGAATTTTTCTCTCTTCACCTGTTTAGCTAAGATTGTTGGTGTTGTATAGCACTGAGGTATTCCTGTTTAGGAATTCCATATCTTCCCTTGGAGTAGCTCTTGGGAGAGACTTGATCTATCATTCCACACATCTGGCATTGGGGCCAAGCTTTAGTCTTCAGCTACAACGCAGTTTCTACAGAATATTGTGTTGTGTTGCAGTGGAGGGTTGAGAAACCCACTTTCTGAGTTGGTTTTACATAGGAGGAAGGATTCTTTCTTCTGAGAAATCAATTTGGAGGGTTCTTGAGTTCATTTCATATATTTGGCAGTAGGCCAATACATTTCCATCACCTACAGTCTAATTTCAGTCTAGAATTGTGTTATTTTGGAGGGTAGCTTCAGTAGGGGATCTTGTGGTTCTTTTGGAGAGTTTTCCTATGATTGAAGGGTTCATCCTCTCATGGGGGAAAAAAATTGAGTAGATATACATCAGATCTACATTATTTCAGCCTTCTATAATCTTGTGCTTCAATTTTCATTGATTATTCAGTCTTAGTGCTGAAGATCACCATTTGTAATTGGGTGTATTCCTAGAAACCCTTTCTGGGTTCTCTTGGATTTGTATAAAGGAGACTAGATCTCAGTTTTTGGGCCGTATTCATTAATATAATATTAGATATATTTGTCTCTACAATTTCTTTATATAAACCCTCATTAGACTACGTTGTCTCTTTATGCAATAATTTCATATTGCAGTAGTTTTGGGGTTTTAGCAATTTTGAGCCATACAAGGTGTGGGAGGCTTGTTTACCTAGCCTAATTTGATTTGTTTCTAATCTCCTCTTGGATTTAGATGTCATATTTTCATATCTAATGGATCCAAGGGTTGATTTTGATTTTTATAGCATATATTTCTGAAAATGCGTTTTTGATGCATGTCTTGCTGAGTTTTCTTCATTTGGAATATTACAGTGGTATCAGAGCATGATATTTGGCTTAGCCTGTGAATTTGAAGCCAAGATGCTATAAGAATAAGAAGAAATCTAAAATGGTGAAAGGAATGAGCTTGGTCTCATCACTTTTCATATCAATGAAGAAGCTCTCCAAGGAGGTTAAGCAGAAAGAAGAGAAGATAAGTAGTGAAATTTATAGAGGGTTTCAAGAAGAGGAGGGGCCATGTACTTCCTATTCTCAAAATAAAGAACCAATGTTGCAGAAATATCCAAGGCATTAAACCTTTCCCTTTCCTTTTGACGAAGAAGACAAAAATCATGGAGAAGGAGGGCACTTGGAACATTAGATCCTAAGTGGATACCTTGCAGAAAACAAGTCTCAACCTACAGATTTTAAGGAGACTCTAGCTCTTCCTCAATTTATCCAGCTGGAAGAAGAAAGGAGGCCCTAAAATAATAGGATAATGAGGGGCAATATATTTCTATTTTCTACTTTTGATGGATCATCCACATGTACAGTGGAGGCTTGGGTGATGAAGCTAGATGCATTATTCCTACTACATCTAGTGGTAGAAAGAGAGGTTGTTGAGATCTCAGCGTTGAAACTTGACGGTAAAGCAATAATTTGGTGGTTCAGCCATGTGAGTCATGCAAGAGTGACTAATTTTGCAGATTTCACTCAAAGGGTGATCAAAATATTTGATAAGAAGAAATCAAAAGGGGAGGAGCCTTTAGCACCACTTGAGGAGATTTATATCATCACTGGTACAACTATGGAGGAGAAGCCATCATCCTCAATAGTTGGGGAAGCCAACACATTGGAAGAAGGAACCCTTGTAGCCTTACAAGGTGTTCCCAAGCTTCACCAAGGTATGCATGAATTTCCACTTTTTTTCATTTCAACAAATCTTATGGAGGGTTGTGGAAATCTGTCTTTGCATGAGCTAGGATCAAAACATATTGTTAATTTGGAGCAACATACTTTTACTACACTTTGCATCCTTGAGTTGATCAAGGAAGGGATAAATAATCATCCTAATGAACCATTATTAAGTTGCACATAACACTTAGGGTGTGGACTTGTGGAGGATAGGATGAGCTTTGTCCTAAACAATCCAATGCAAAACTCTATGTTCAACATTGAGCTTGAGCATGAGATAGAAGATACACCATTGAGGAGGTTAAAAATGTTTTCATTAAGAAACAATGAGGAGTTGGGGGCCCAGCTATCATTAGAGCATTCTAATGACCATTACACTTGTATGGGATTGGATGAGAAGTTGATCAATGAGAGACACTTTGTCTTTCATCATTGTGATGGATCTATTGGGATTAGCATGGTGTAGGCCTATGAGGAGGTTTTGCCTCTAGTACACTTGGATCTTTATGGATTCAAGAGATTCATTGGTGTGGGATCTTCTCTAGGATATCTCCAAAGGGTTTCATTTCAACATCCAATGAAATTAAAAGGAAGAAATCTGATTTGGTAGGATGGTAGTCTTCATTGGAGGAGTACCCAGATGGAGCATGGTAGGAGACATCCACATGTGGATGAATGGGTGTAGATGGTGAGCAAGAGGTTGGTGAGCCACTTGCATATTTATGACACTAGGCAGCAGGAGGCATGGCTGCATTGGCTACTCTTGAAATAGTTTGGCCATCATGTGATATGTCCTTCTCCAAAGGGCGTGTTGGTGGAGGAAACTTGGCAGGGCACTTGCATCATATGGTAGCAAGGAGTGTGGATGCATTGTGTTGATATGACATCCTTCATGTCAATCATTATGTTTTCACCACATGATTTGTATGATGGAGGTGTGAGGGGGCAACAAGAATTATTGTTGTTGTGGCTACTCTTGGTGGAGTATGGGCAGAATTTCTCCCATACTTATCATAATATTTCTGGAGAAAGGGATGGCACATTCAAAGTGCAAGGAGGCTACCCTTCAGCATTGGAGGATAAGGAGGGGTTTCCACATAGGGAGAATATTTCCCCACATAGCAGCATGATGGTGGATGAATTTGGCATGTGAAATTTCAAAGAAATGAGTCATGGAGTGACAAGAGCCTTATCACTAAGGCCAATAGCATTGTCACTTGGGAGTATGTTTCTATTGATGGAGTGTTCCAAGGGGAGTATGCATCCTTTAATTTTGCAGAATTTTATGAGAAGATTCTCATGGGGGGACTCATCCATGGACCTCACTTTAAGCCTACTCACTAAGCATGGTAAGAAACATATTTTTGTACTTATTGGGTATTTCATTGAGTATTTACATTATCTCACAATCTATGTACAGTGCATTGCTCCATAAGAGGGAAAGCTTACTTTTGGGTTACATGGTCATTCTAGGACCAACACTTATGATAATAACCCTTATCTACATGAATTTGGGAAATTTTGTTGTTATTTTTATTATGCTCAGCTGATATATATTTCTGCTTACTACCACATAGTAGATGAGCAAACATGCACAACTAGTAATTTATTGGAGGAAAACTTGCCACATGATATTCTCAAACAACAGTTGGAAAGACTGTGTTGTATCCACTTGAGTACCCATTGGTATCATCCAAATTTGCACATAACCTTCAGTAATTTCTAATTTGGATGCCATACAGTGATGATGTGCCATTCATTTTGTATGGAATGGTTTGGGCCATCATGATTCATGAAATTAGAGAGAGGATATTTGAAGATCCAATATTCATCTTGCCACTTGAGGGCAGCCTTATTGCAGCCCAAGATCGAAATATACTCTGCACTTATCATGAGTGGAGAGAATGACAGTGTGGGATAGGCCATTTTGTCTACCATGTTCAATTATTCAGCCCACGTACATTGTAGGAGCCAAAGGTGGAGGAGATTTTTCATGTGTTACCATTCTGGAAGGTGGCTCATTTTGTATGGATGATAGCTTGGGGATGGGAGGTTCACATGGGGATGATAAATCCCAATACATATCATATCTCATGCCTCAAGGAGGGCTCTAGACAGTAGATTGTTTCCTCCATGGATATTTTACTTCTTCACGAGGATAGCTCTTTGGGATGGTTACCAAAAGCTAACTTGCATATTTGGGAGGGGAAATTTGGAGATCTATTGATGAGACAAAATCTTGTTCCTTGGAGGAATTTATCATATGTGGATGCTACAGGGAGAGGAGAGGAGGCTCTTCAGTTCTATCCTTGCAGTTTCTTGTCGACAAGCAACATTTGGGAGGGGAGGACTATAATATTCCTAAATTAGCATGCAACTAATAGGAATATTGATTTTTTCTTTTAGCACCTAGTAGATGAATAAATGGGGAAAGAGACCCATAATTATCTTGAATAAGAATAAAACCTTCTTGATGTGAAAAGGGATCATAATAATAACTAGATCTAGCACTCTCATGTGTGAAAAAGGAATAATGAATGTGGACAAAGTCAAGTTTGACCAAGTCAAGGGCATTAATGTGGGAGGAGTGGATCAACAATAAAAACAACTAAATATGAATGAGGATCAGTTTAGAGAACTATATAAGAGCTGGATTGAAGACCCTTAGGTGTGAAAAGGACTGGACCAGGTTGAAGAGGTCAACCTTGACCAAATCAAACAACACTGTTATGGAGGAGTGGTATTGATGAAGGTACAACGCAGTTTTGGAGGGAGATTGATTGTGTGATGATGGAAACCATAATGAGTGGGACCTAAGGTGAAAAGGCTCAAATTTTTAATAAGGAAGAGGATGGCAGCCATATGGGGTAGCTTATGAATGATATTTTGATATGTCTATTTAGACTTTTTCTCTCTTCAACTATTTAGCTAATATTGCTGGTGTTGTTTAACACTGAGGTATTATTGTTTAGGAATTCCATATATTCCCTTTGAGTAGATCTTGGGAGAGACCATATCTATCATTCCACACATCTGGCATTAGGGCCAAGCTTCAATCTTCAGCTACAGCGCATTTTCTACAGAATATTGTGTTGTGTTGCAGGGTGTTGCAGTGGAGGGTTGAGAAACCCACTTTATGAGTTGGTTTTGCATAGGAGGAAGGATTACTTCTTTTGAGAGATTATTTTGGAGGGTTATTGAGCTCATTTTAGATATTTGGTAGCAATCCAATACATTTCCATCACCTACAGTGTAATTTCATTCTGGAATTGCGTTATTTTGGAGGGAAGCTTCAGTAGGGGATCTTGTGGTTCTTTTGGAGAGTTTTCCTGTGATTGAAGGGTTCATCCTTTCATGGGGGATATACTTTGAGAATATCTGCATTAGATCTACATTATTTCAGCCTTCTATACTCCTGTGCTTCATTTTTCAGTGATTATTCAGTCTTAGTGCTGAATATCACCATTTGTAATTGGGTGTATTCATAGAAACCCTTTCCTGGTTCTCTTGGATTTTTATAAAGGAGGCTAGATATCAGTTTTTGGGCCATATTGATTGATATAATATCAGATATATTTATCTCTACCATTTCTATGTATAAGCCCTCATTATATTGCGCTGTCTCTTTATGCAGTAATCTCATATTGTAGTAGTTTTTGTGTTTTATAAATTTTGAGCCATACAAGGTGTGGGAGGCTTGTTTACCTCACCTAATATGATTTGTTTCTGATATCCTATTGGATTTAGATGTCATATCGTCATATATAATGGATCCAAGGGTTGATTTTTATTTTTATAGCATATATGTCTGAAAATATGTTTTTCATGCATGTCTTGCTGAGTTTTCCCCATTGGGAATATTACAAAGACCATGACTACCATCACATGGTGCATACTACAATTAAGGATACTTACCATAATGAGAATCCATTGCATGGGGTGATGAACCATTGTTTCTATTTTAAATCACTAAGAAAGGAGGAGTACCAGTTCTGAGCTTAGTTGTTGGAGAATGAGTTTTTTAGAAGTGCAGCTTGAGGAGGAGTCTTAGATTTCAAACAAGATTTCAGAGGAAGACACAGAAACACCCATTAGGTTATCTCTTCTAGCTTTTCCAACTATTATATTTTAGCATAATGACTTATTAATTACTTAATATGACTAAAATAGGAGGAAAGATAGAACGAATTGAACCACAAGGTGTTGACCTAGTGGATTCAAATTCGAACGTGAGAAGGTTTTTTGTCCAAGCAGGGTGGTATCCTCTGTGCTCAAGACTGGGAAGCTCTCACTTAGGAGTAGATCAGAAGTTTGAAAATTATTTCAATGGAAAGGAAGCCACAGTCTATGGTCTTAAATTTTAGGTATCATTAGATTCAATTGCTGAGGCATTAATTCTTCCACAAGAAGGAGAAAGGTGTTTTAAAGGTCACGTTATCACTGGAGGAGACCTCAATAGTTTCCTTAAGGATGGAAATAGAGATGCCAATTGGGCAAAAGGAATTCCTAGTAGCTGTCTCAAAAATGAATGGGCAGAAGTTGTTAAACTCATCAAGATTTACCTCACTTGCGAAAGGAGGTATACAACAGTGTCTCTTTATCATATGAGATTTCTGTTTCATATTGCAGGTATGAAGACCCTCCATTTTCCATACTTTTTGCTAAAGAGACTGAAAAATATGTTAGCTAGGATTCAAACACATACTATTGGTTTAGAATATAAATTGTATCATCAAGCTCTCATCAAAGTGTTAGTTGAAGAAGAGTTAAGGAAAACAAATCAAACATGGGACCATTTCTTGTTTTATAGGGTAGGCCAACCTGCATCTAAACCTCCATATTCACAACAACACTCTCAGCCCGCAAAAAGAACCAAGAGGAAAGCTAAGAAGGAGAACACCCATAAGGCTAAGAGAAAAAAAGAAAATATTTCTTCATTGAAGGTTGAGAGGAAGTTGGAGAAGGGAGAGAGCTCGTCAATCAATAAACCCATGTCCATGAAAATGGTGGCCCCCATTCCCCCTTTTCCTAATGTCTACACTAGAGCTCGAAGAGGAAGCTCTGCAACTGCATAAAAATATAAAGCACAGGTGCTACCAGAAATTCCAGAAGGAGATATTTAGTAGAAAATGTAGAAAGAGTATCAACCCACAAATTCAGGTGAAGAAATCCTCAAATATGCAAGGTATGATATCAATAGAAAGAAAAATAAAGAGGAGGGAAAACCTGTTACTAGTACTATAAAAAGACATACCAGAGATAGAAACAAGTTTAGGCTCATGTCCAAGGCTCTGCACAATCCAAGTTTATTGACAGAGGTCATTGATATAGAAGGGAAATATGAAGGGTTACAGGCAAAGGAATCCAAGAATAAATATAAAAACAAAACCCCTTCAGAGTGGCAAGCAGAACCCTAAAAAAGAAGAAAGATCCAAAAGGGTTCAAAGGAGGAAAAGGCCATTCTCAAAGAAGTAGCCATAAGAACTACAAGATCAAGATTAGTTGTTGACAGCAAGTCAGACTTGGACAAGCTTGCTGAAGCTACAACCCACATGGAAGAAAGCTAAAATGGTTTCTTGATAAAACACATTTTTTCTTATCGAGTGAAATTTTGAACAACAACTCATATTTCAAATTGTATAAGTCTGCATAGGTGTTCAGTGTTTTGTGTGCATTTTTAAAAAATAAATAGAGCGCTAGAAGAAATTCCGATAGCATTAAATTTTTTGTGTAGTTACAGGTTTTTACTGGAAATTCCAGTAGCGCCTGTTTTAACTGATTTTTGACACCTGTGAGCAAACTTTCTGAGCCAGTTCAGGAAATATAAGGACTCATAACCAAATGGATATAACAACTGATGGTGATATGTGGTTATGAGGTTGTTGGAGGTCATATTTAATGAAGAGACATGGTTATTTAAGAACCAAATAAATAAGGAGACAAATCAGTAGAAAAAGGGGCAGCATGTCAACATACTTAGCGGTTCAACCCAGATTCTCTTCTATTCTTTCATTTAAATTTGTCTTTTTAGTTAGATTTTGATGGGATATGGTTTTAATGTCCTATGACACCTATGAAATGTTAGGAGTAGTGTTTCATTCCTTTTATAAGAGATGGAGTTGGTGCCTCTCTTTTAATATATACCATTTGTAAATACCATTTCCAGGTTGGATGTTGATCTACCTGAAGACTTAATATAATTAAAATAATTTTTTCACTTCATGCTGGATGATTTTGTGACTCAAGAACCATATAATGTATGATGCATGTTCTTTCTTTGTTAATTTCTTCTAATTTATGAGTTGCAGCAGCTAGTAAGGCGTGAGTAGGAAACTGTTAAAGGATTTAATAGTAAACTATCTTCTTTCCAGCTTCTTGCAAATCATATATGTGTTGTAGAACATGTTAGTGAATATTTCATAAAGGATTTGTGAAATAATTTATGAATGTAATATTCTTTCTGAATGTTGTTTACTTTGCATGAATAGAGTTTGTGTAAAGAGCCATCATTATAGTTGTTTGAGTGATTTAGGATATGAATATTTCCTAGAATGGGTACTAGATAATCATTTGTTACACTCTTCTCCCTCTACTAAAAATTTACCCATACAATTTATACTTTCCACAACTTTACAAATACATGAAAGTCTTAAATAATATAAAAATCATTTCAAAATATTTGATAAGCCATCCCACCTCTCAAATTAAAATTTGAAATGAACTATGTTGTGTAAGGCTTGCTCCTTTTTCAGTCGAGTACTGACTCCTTGCACTAACAACATGAAGCTCCAATTTGGATGCCATAGTACCAATATTTTGCAACACCTTGTAAGGACCATAGTTCTTTGGTGATAACTTATTACCCTTCATAGCTTGCTTGAGGGACATTTTTTTGTATTGTTGTAGCCGTAAAAATACCCAGTGTCCTTCATCAAAACTTCTCTCGATACAATGTTGATATGCCTGTTGTTTCATTCGATTTTGTGCCAAATTTAGGTTATTATTTAAGATTTGGAGAACTTGTTGTTGATGCTCGACGTGATCTTCGACTTCTTAAACCTTAGAATTTTATCTTAAAGATGATGTGATGGCTGGTGGATGATATCCATAAAGTGCCATAAATGGGGTAATTTTTTCTGCAGTATGGAAGGAAGTGTTATACCACCATTCAGCCAGAGGTAACCACTTGACCCATTGTGTTTGTTTCTCCACATGACACTATTTCCTTCAGACTTAGGTAAAATTGTGATAAAACCCATTGAAATCTCCTCCCAATGTGGACCTAAAATGGATCAAGGTTGTAGAAGACCAAGGGTCTTAGTTGTCTCAAATTTATTTTTCTCACAAACCAAACATTCTGCGACAAATTTTTGAATATCATATTTAAGGCCATGCCAAAAAAAATATTTCTTCACCCTATGGTATGTTTTTAAAAATACTGAGTGTCCTCCAAAGGGAGAGGTGTGAAATTACAAAAGAGTCATTTGTTTTAGTTGGGAATTCCTATAAATATATAAGCGATATTTGTACCATCAGGAATCATTTTTCCAACTAAATGTATCATATGTACTAGGATCTTGTTGCAGCTTTTGAATGAGTGTCCACATGTAATATTACTAATTTATCATGAAGCTAATAGGAATATTAATTTTTCTCTTAATATTTAGTTAGATGAATAAATGGGTAAGGAGGCCCATAAGTTGCTTAAGTAGGCATAAAATCCCTCTTAATGTGAAAAGGGATCATGTTAATAACTAGATCAAACATCCTCATGTGTGAAAAAGGCCTAATATGTGTTGAAAAGGTCAATTTTTACCAAGTCAACACATTAATATGTGAGGAGTGGATCATAAATAAAGACAGCTCAGTGTGAATGAAGATCAATCTAGTTAGTTAGAATGAAGACACCTTGGGTGTGAAAGGAAACAATGCATGGAGACTAAGTCATGGTTGAATAAATCAAATGTTGTTGTAAATAGAAGAGTGGGACTAATGGAGACAACATAATTTTGGAGGAGGAGCCTTGCATGGAAGTAACCTCATGAATGGGTGGGACCCATGGTGAGGAAGCTCATCATCTATATAATGGAGACAATGGAAGCCATATGGGGTATGATTGAAGATATGATTTGATAATTAGGTATGTTTAGAGTTTTTGCATGCTTCAATTGTTTAGATAAATTTTCTGCACTGTTTAGTTCAAGGGTTTTCTCATGCGGGAATACCCCCCTTTTGCCTCGAGATCTTGTTTAAGAAATCTGAGAGGAGCTTTTTGGACTTCATTTCCACTATCTGGAACTTGGTGAAGAAGTCACCTATAGCTAAAGCACAGTCCCTTGGAGGATCTACGTTATTTCACATGGTGTTGTAGTGGGAGGGTTTAAACCCTTGTTTTATGAGCTAGTTTCCCAGGAGGACGATCAACCTTTTTCCTGGAAAGCTAGTATGAGGAGCTAAAACCATTTCTTTGTATGATCAACCATATTTATGTAGTCCTTTGGTCATTTTGTGTGATTTAGCCATATATTTGCAGCATTTACCTCTTGTACTTCATGTTTATCAAGAAACCCTTGTTGGGTCATCTTGGATTTTTGTAAAAGAGACTAGATCTCTGTTTTTTTAGCATCATTGATAAATATATGAGCAGATCTATTTTGTTTTTTATTTCTGATGTATAAACCCTCAAATAACCGTGTTTTCACTTTCTGCAGTAATTCTTTGTTGTAGTAGTCTTTGGGTTTCAGTGTTTTTGGTCTATTTTGAGAATGGGAGGCGTGTTTAACTAGGCTATGATGATTTGTTTCTGATTTAATTTTGGATTTGGTTGTTATAATGTCTGATATAAAGGATCCATTGGTTATTATGAACTTTTATTACACATATTTCTGAAAATGCATTTTTTATGCATGTATTGTTAAGTTTCCCATTTGGGAATATTACAGTGGTATCAAAGCTTTAGTTTGGCTCAGCATGTGTACTTCAACTATTATGGAGTCTTCTCATGGGAAGGAGGAGATATACAAAAGGAATCAAAGCAAACCCTTACTTTTTGAAGGGAATAATTTCTCAAAACTTCTTCTTCAAACTCTGCATGGCATCAGAAAAGACATCAAAGAAATGAGGAGGGAAAAACATGAATATCTATCAACAAGATCTATACATGAGGAAAGATCTAGTTCCTCATACTATGGGTGTAAGAATTCAGCCACATCATCAGATTTACAACGCTCTACTAGCCATATGTTCATGACAAGTTAGATGGAGGAAGAAAATATGCCAAATAAGGAGACTCTTGGTGATTATTTGCAAGAGTATGAGTCTCAATCAAAGGGGTTCAAAAATCACTTGAACTTCCAAGGGTTTTGCAAGATCAAGGAGGAAAGGAGTACAAGGGGAAAGTAGCATGGTGTGGGTAGATTCTTTCTATCTAATTTTTATGGATCACCTAAATGTCTAGCTAGGGTTTGGGTGGAGGAGCTAGACACCTATGTGCAACAACATCAAGTTTCAAAAAATGAAGCCATCAAAGTAGCAGCGCTGCATTTTGAAGGTAATGCTTATGCTTGGTGGTTTTTTGAGTCCTTTTCATTAAATAATGAAAATACATCTACTTATGCAAAGTTCATTAGAAAAGTATTGGGAAGATTTGATGAAATATTTCATGAAACATCTTTGATCGAGAAAATCAAACCAAAACAAACAAAACCTTTGCATGGGTTGGAGGCACCCATAAACCCAACTCCATTTCAGAAAATCATTGAAGGGGATGAAAAATTGTATGATACCTTGACTAGGGAAAAGTCCCCATTCCATGAAGGGCTTTCTTCTTAAAGGAAAGACATGGAGATTCATCCTTCAAAGGAAGGCCAAGATCTAAGGTCTCTCATTGTTGGTGAGGCATTCTCAAATATTAAAGAAGAGGAAGAGAAGGCTGGAGGGAACATCGTTGTCATATCAAGAGCACATCTAGTACCTCATGAAGAAGAAGATGGAGCATTGGCTCCAAATAAAGAAACTCTTGCACGCTTGCAAGGAGTTCCAAAGAATCTCACATATAGGGATCTTGGTATAGTCCATGTGTAGTATGTGCCATCATTGTCAAATGGTGAGATCTTGAAGATAAAAGAAGATAAAGGAGAGAGTAAGCATTATATGATGAGGGGCACACACCCCTCTTTATTTTAGAGGATTGATACACAAAGGAGGAAGGAATATTTGTGCAGAAAGGGCGAGGACAAATCTGTCCACACACATGTACATCCTACTCTATGCCTTGATGTCTCTTTGCATGGAGGAATTCCACCAGGGAGGCCCCTTTTTTGGATGAAGAATAAAGTGTTCTCTCAACTTGAAGCAACATTGACATATTTGGCTAAGGAAGGAGCCTTAGGAGAAACTAGCACAACGTAGTGAATCTTTGATGGGATCAAAGGAGATGTAAACAATTTTCTGAAATGGACATTTCTATCTCCCACTCAGTTATTTGCCCTAGAAAGAGAGGATTCATAAGTTTATGATGACATGAATATAGTTTCAAATGGCCACTTCATATATTTTGTACAACCAATGATATTTTCACACACAAAGAATATTTCTGAATATGACAAGAGGATATCAACACTCTTGCATGCATGGGCCAAATTAAGGAAGTTTCGGAAAGAAAAAACTTTTCAAGGAGAGGTTGACTTCCATCTGCTTCAATATTGTCTTGAGAAAGATTAGCTGCAAGAGAGGAAACAAAAGAAAGGTGATAGTACTCCAACATGTGACTTTGGCATCAAGCATGTCAAGGAAAAGAGCCATGTTATGACAAGAGCTGCATTTCAGACTTCATAGCGTTGTGATTGTTGGGAAGCGTAGATCCATATTGGGAGTCCCAACTCTTGATGGAATATTCCAAGAACCTATTCACATGTAAGGTTCTTGATGGGAAAGTTTTAGTCCCCTAAATTGCATTCTTTTTTACCATTCTTCCCTTCCCAAATCATAATCATTTACCCTGTTTTACCTATCTTATGTGCCCTCATCCTACACTAGTGCGAGAACGATGACACATTTTGCATAAAATTCATATTTTACAATTTTTTAACTCATCTTAGCATTTATTAACTACCTATTACGTGATTTATTACTTATAATTACTTTCGTAACTTATCGCTACCTCCTATGCTATTTAATAGATGATCACTTATCTTCATTGCTAATTCTTAGTGCATAACAGATATCACACTAGCACCAGTGCTGTGAATCTTGGCAGTGAATCTGGATCACTTGGGTTGCCGCCTATTTTGTATACGATCAATTAGGATACATCCGAGGGCATCCGAGCCCCAGCAATGATAGCAATAGAATCGAGAGTAGGTGAGATCGTACTTAAGAGAGATGAACATCTGGAGATAGCCGCGGCCTATTTTGTTAAAATTAATTTAATTTTGAAGGCCGAAAGCTTATTCTACAATCGATTATGTAATTTTTTATAACAATTTCTGAAATTGGTTATGTAATGGTAAACGATCCTTTTGGCCTGCGGCCAAAAGGATCTATATAAGCAGAAATGTAAATAGGAAAAAAAGTTCAATTTTTTTAAGAATCGAATAGATCAGAGAATAGAACCAAGAGGTGGTAACAAGACTGTCTTGTGTTATCGCCCAAATCCAGGCTGGATATGTAATCGCGCATGTAATTGCTTAAGGATCTAATAAGAAGAGCTCCACCTCATGTTTTGTACATTTTATCTTTTGGCTTAAATAGTTGATGAGTTAATTCTGAGTAGCATTTTCATTTGAAAGGGAAACACGTTGTTTGGATAAGGGTCCAGCCAATCCAGCACGTTCTCCCTCCTTGTTGTTCTTGTAATTTATGTTTTAAACTATCAAGTGTGATTTAATTTGCAGTATTTGAATTTCTGTTTGAGTGGAAGTAGATCTGCTGCGTGAAGTATTCAAGTTACTTTTTGTACGGTTGATTTCTTTCCCTTGCCTCGTTCGAGTAGGAGGAGTTACCTGCCCCAGTGCACATTGGTGTGCTATTCACTTTCTACATGATTTGGTTTATTTCCATTGCCTGGTTTGAGCAGGAGGAGTTACCTGCCCCAGTGCACGTTGGTGTGTTATTAATTTTCTGCATGATTTTGTTTATTTCCTCTGCCTGGTTCGTTCTTGCACCAGTGCATGTTGGTGTGCTATTTATTTTCTGCACATTGGTTTGGTTTCTCCCTGGTGCAAGCAGGAGAACTGTTCTCGCACCAATGCTAGATAATATGATGTAGCAAGCCTTTCTAGCTTACTTCTAACAGCTTTCTTGATTTCAGTCATATCTTAATTAAAAAATATCGTTTTCTTATTTTCTATAGATATTCATATTTACTGATATATGATTTGGTTTTATCACACTGCAGTAATGAATCATTGATTTCAAGGATCAAAAGTTAAAGTGCAAGAAGCTCGGATCGAGTACAAGAACCAGTTTCTTGGTATTGGATCTGAGTGCCGTGGACTTGAGAAATTTCAAAGCCCTTGCACAAAGAAAAGCATTTTTTAGTAAAGACATTACTTTACACTTTCTGCATAAATCGTTGTTCCTGCACTAGTGCAAGATCGATTTTCGCAAGAAGGATATATTTACATATGCAGGATTGAAGGGGCCCATTTGTTGAAAATTGCTAAGGTGTCTTTGCTGAAGGAAACAAATTCTCAGTAGCTAATAAATATTTAGCTAGAGTGATTGCTCCTCTTTATTTTTGAATCTCTTTTGCAAGTATATTTCTTCTTGTTCTAGCCTCAGATTGTTTTGATGGTTTGAGTTTACTCTTTCTTCTCTAATGTTTGATTTTGAAATTCTTCTTTTGATAAGTATGAGTTGATATTAGAAATATTCATACCATCTCTGGCATTGCCTGTGCTTCGTCTCTAAGTTTACGAATCCCCCGGGTTGACAATTAAGTGTTGAGGATTTTTTACTTAAGTGTAATTCCTACACCCTACATTTTGGCGTCATTGCCAGGGAGGTGACTTGATTTGGTAAGAATTTTCTGATTGTATAATAGAGGTAAGTTTCCTTTATTTTTGCAAGTATTTTTGAAGGAGTTTTTACTGGTGTTGATTGATTTCTGACAGCATTTTTACTAGAAATTGTTTTGATATTTTTATTTCTTTTTTGAGATGAATGCCTAGGAAAGGTAAGAGTTTGAAGCCCATTAAGGGCTAAAATAATTCTTCTCACATTGGGTCTCCTTCTGCAAGCAGGAAGCCCAATTCAATCCAAACCCATCATGCAGGAGCAATCCACCTGGATTCTGGTACTAACAGCTTAGGTGTGGATCAGCCTGTGGAAAGCGGTACAAGCAAGAAGGAAACAATGGCAAACCAAGGAGATCATTTGGAAGGGACTGGTGACAACCAGTTAAGTGAAGGAAAATCTACTTTTGTGTTTCCAATTGTGGATCTTGATACTGTGTCACAGATGAAGAATATTCCACCGTCAGCTCTCCCTCATTTCCATGGTAAAGTTCATAAAGACCTTGAATCTTTTCTATTTGAGTTCGATATTTTGTGTAGAAGTTATGATTATGAAACTGAGGCTCAGAAGTGAAGATTATTTCCTGTTACCCTCAAGGACTCAGCTTTACGCAGGTTTATGGGTTTAGGAGGAAACACCATAACTTCCTAAGACCAGATGAGGAGGGTATTTTTGTCTAAATATCAAGAATATTGTAAAAGTCGGGACATGCAGGATGAAATTTTTACAATCATACAAGATGATGATGAAATGCTTGAAGATTATTTGGAAAGATTTATGTATATTTTACAAAGGTCAAAACTTAGGCTTGATCCCAACACTATTATAACCTTGTTCTTAAGATGACTTACTGATAATGCTAGAAACAATTTGAATCTGTTAGGACAAGGTGATATTTCTCAGCAAACTTTTGATCAAATTTGTGAATTATGCTGGAAATTTTCAAGGAATCACTATAGATCCTATAGAGGAACTTGAAATAAAAAATAGAAAAACTGAATCTACTGATGCTATGATTATTGGACTAGAAAATGAAATGGAAAACATGAAAATTGATATAATGAACACTGTTACTAAACAGTTAGACTCTTTAAAATTTCAACAAAAAATTATGAAGGAACAAGAGTCATTATGTATTTTATGTCGTAAATGTAGAGACAATCATCCCCCTAAAGAATTCCCTCTTAACTTGAAAGAAAATAATAAGTGTGCTATTTGTGCAGAAGACCACATCACAGAAAAATTTCCCTCTATACCTGGACTTAAAGCAGTATTTACAAGGGGGAAGCCTGAAGCTAAATAATTGTATGCTATGGGAGCACGAAGAAATTGGCCTTAGGTAGGTGCAGGCATGGCTCCTAAATTTCCTCCACACTATTTTGGTTATAATCCACATGCATATTCATATCCTAACTCTCATCAGCAGTGGCAGTATGGAAATCAGTATCAGCATGGGAAACCTTCCCAACCATGGTAACAGGGTTGGAAAGGCCCAACTCATTCTCCATATTCCTACCAGCCACCTATGCAACCATATCCATCAACACATGTGCCTTATCCAATGCCTCAACTTCTGAGTTAGACCACCCCATTACCTTTACCTCCACCCTTCTGACCTCCTCAGTTGCCTGCTCAACCTACGCCCAATCCTAATAATAATAATAAAGCAGTGCAAATGATCCATGTAACAAACCTGTCGTTGCCATTCGAATACTAGTCTATTCTAGTTGGATTTCATGATATTTAATTAAGATCAGGAAGGACTGTAATACCAAAAAATTAGAAACATCCTATGGTGATTGTTGAAGATAAAGGGGAAGAGGAAACTCTTAACCATTCTCCGAAAATTGTCACTAAGTAGCCCTTACCCTCTGAGTCCTTGCCATCTTCTTCCAACTAGCCTCCCTTTCTAGAGAGGCTAGTAACGAAAAGAAGAGAGCCTGTTTCTAAGACTAATTTGGCATCGAAACTATGAAATATTTTCATTGAGATACCTTTGATCCAAGACATTAAAGAGATCCCCATCTGTACCACTATTATTAGGGAACTCTGTCTTAATAAACCCGGGAGGAATATATTGGAACCCCAAACTATTCAATTTTTTGGTAGGGCAGCAGAGTTAATGAAGGGATGTGTGTCTATGGAAAAATATACTGATCCTAGAAACCCTGTTGTCATAATTCAGATTGGTAATGTCCTTGTCTCTAATGTTCTTATAGACCTGGGGGCAGCCATTAATGTAATGACTAAGAAAACCATGGATCAACTTCGGTTATGTCATCTTCACCCTACTCCCACTGTGCTTGAATTAGCAGATAGATCCAAAATTAAGCCTGAAGGAGTATTGGACGATGTGATCATCTCATTAGATTCTTGGGAATATCCTACTGATTTCATTGTGCTTTAGCCAAAGAACCTGGTAGGAGGACATCCCTTGATCTTGGGTCGACCATGGCTTGCTACAGCCGATGCATATATTGGATGTCGTTCCGGAGATATGTATATTTCACATGGAGATTCTAGGAAGAAAGTTACCTTATACCCCCCCTGCTAGATCCATTCATGACCTTCGAGACACTTTATGGTTCAACCAAAGCAGTGATGAGGAGACTCGGTCTATTTCTCTTATTCATCATTATACTGGGTCTTCGCAAGAAGATGAGATTCAATATTTCCTGAACAATCTAGACACCATGCCTAACTTCGAACCTTTGAGCTAGATTTTTAGCCTAGATTTCCAAGAAAACCATAATTCTCATTCTTTTATACTGCTTGTTGGGTCTCAATCTAGTCTCCTAAACTGAGCTCATTTAATTGTCAACCAGGATTTGTAAACTGCTGAAGTGAAGTGTACTGTATGTACCTAGGTGCTTGTTTCCTAATGCGTTGTGTGTAGTGTTTATGATGTTTTTGGTCTTTTGTGATGATTTATGATGTTTTTGGTCTTTTGGTGGTTTTATGTTTGCATGAAAATGCCTAGAAAGCTAGTGGAAAGAAGCTGGTGATTAAAAACAGAGTTAAGCCTAATTGATGGAATGACAAATGGCAAATGCAATTGGAAACACTGAAGCTGAATCTAGACTATGACTAAATAAAAGCAAAGCTTGATAATGACTTTCAAACAAATGATTCAAAACAAAAACTAAACTTGAGAAATGATCACTAAGTATGCAAATCCTTTAGATGAACAGTGAAATAACTAACTTACAATGATGCAATACTTTTGTCCTTGATTAGAGATTTGAAACATAATTAGAGGAAAAACATTGTTATCATCATAAGATCTCCTATTCTAGAACTAGCTCCTATCTCTATTCTGCAATTTAATTGAATGTCACAAAACCTTTACTCAAGAGTTATTGATTTCTTTTCAAAGTAGGCTTTTGAGGGAGGACTCTGTTTATAAAATGATAAGGAAATTGCAGAGATACTTCAGGCCTTATAGTGATGTTGTCTTCTGTTCATGTGGTTATGGATCATTTGTAGATTTTAGAACAAGAAGAGGTTTGTGAATAATGAAGGCTATCTTGTTAATCCTAACAACTGAAGTAATCTATTGTGCAATGGATGACAATTTGAATATGAAGTGCAAGTGCAATGGGTTAATCTAAGAATGAACTTAAGATGCCACTAATCTAAAACAATGTTGAACTATAAGTCATCATCAAACTTGAAACAAAGTAATTGAACATGAGTTAAATGCAATGAAACTCCAGAGCATTCTAACTATGCTAACATGCATTATTCTATGAAGTTACACAATCTGTTTGTTCATCATTAGTGATATTTTGGAAGAGTTCCTTCTTTTGGAAGAGGTAGAACAATTATGACTGTGTAATTGAGTGCAATTGTAAGCAAATAGACTGAAAGCGAATGAAAAACTAAGATATCATATCCATACCCTACTCGTCATTATGATGTCTTGGGCAAGCGTTTAAGAGCAAGAACAGAGATGATACTTAGTACAAACACACAACTAAATCATTCATTATCACGGTCATATCTTGAACTTCTTAAGAATTTCTTGGAAGAGTTTCTTCTTGTGGAAGAGTGATTAGAACAAGTGTAACTGTGATAGTGAATAGCAAAAACTACAACTAAATCCTACAGTACTATAGCTATTCATCATTCATCATTATAATCTGTTGGAAGAGTGTCTTCTTGTGGAAGAGTTAGAATGAGTACGACTACAGTAGCTAGTTAAAACAACTACAAATTTAAATGCAAAACGTAAAGGCAACTAGGAAACTTATCTAATTTACGCAAAATAAATCCGTGAAAGAGGCAGGGGCCCTCTACCACTTGACGGCATTCAACTCCAAATTAAATCACGCCTTCAAAATAACTTTGTCTGCTCCATTAAAGATGAAATAGTTTGAACATAACACTCTGCGTCTTCAGGAATGTAACACAGAGTCTAAACAAAATCTAACAACAAATCTAACATAAAATCTCCCCCTAGCTCTCGGTCTCCCAAGAGTTTATAAAGCAAATGCACATAACAATAATTGCAACAATTCAGGAACACTGTCTTTCCTTATCGGAATCACGTTAGGACTCTTTGAAGTGGCTGCGTGAAGAGGAAAAGACATCTGGACTGAGACAGTCCTAATAGAAGTCTTCCTTCCTAAATGTGTTCCCCAAGTTCAAAACCATACCCAGAATTCGTTTCTTCCTCCATGATGAGCAACGAACCATGCAGACATGACGTGGATCATGCCCATATGCGGTTTTTCTCAAGAGGCCACCTGGAACATACTCAAACATGAAGGCAGCTGCAGAATCACCGGTTAGCTACGGAATGTCTGCATTCTGCAGCTAGTTCTGGTCAAAATGCTTTACAATGGAAAAAATCACAAAATTTAACAAGTCAGTCATGTAAATCGTTCTAGAAGTAATTTTAACTATATTCATTGATCAATTGGGTCTAAGATAGCAATGGACAAGGGAAAATGAGGTAAAATGAAGTGAAGGAAAGCACAATTTTGAGGCTCAACATACCCCCACTGCTGTCTCTTTGCATGTCCTCATGCAAATTATCCTATGAACTCAGAGGCTTCTGCAAGGACATCTAATCCTCTCTTTCTCCTTTGTCTGGAAGCTAGAGATCTTCTGGGTTTTCTAATAACAAGTTTGAACCTTAGGTTGGTGAGTGCCCTGATCAGCTTTTTGTTCCTTTTCTTCAACTTCTCATTGGTCCTCTCCACTTTGTCTATATGCAGGGATAAGGTTGAGTTCATTTCAGTTTTGAGCTTGACTTGATCTTTGAGAATTTCATTCTCATTTTTGATGTGTCTATTCAGTAATTCCAACTCATACCTATCCCTTCTTAATATATCTATTTCAGACAGTGGAGGACTGGGGGTTCTCTCTCTTCTTTCTGAAGCTCTCCTCTCTAAAGTTTCCACATAGTCATAAATTTCCTGTTGAGAAGGGTCAATTTCAGGGGTTCCTTCATAAAATTCTTCTTCAATATCTTCTTCCATGGATGTTTCCTCATATTCTATATCAATCACCCCTGTTTGTTTGATTAGTGTTTTCTTTAGTTTCCATTTGAGTCTGTGGCTTCTCCTAGGCTGAGAAGATCCTTCTCCTTTCTCCATGGCAGATTTCTTGATTACCTTTCCTTCCTTAAGTTGCCTCTTGATTTGGGTCAACTTCTCTAAAATGATTTCCTCACTGCTCTCTTGGACTGGTATGTCAATTTCAACTTTTGAAGCCCTCCATTTCCTACTTCTCTTTGTAGTCTGTGGTTCAGGTGATGGTTCTTTTGCTTCTTCAAAATGATTTCTTATTAAGAAATCATCCCATGTATCATTTTTTTTAGCTAGATGATGCTCAATCAAAATTTTGACCAAACCATGATGATATAGAGTTGTCTCTAAAAATTGAACTCTTCTCTGAACACAGGAAGCCATCTTCTTCAGACTTTGAAGCAAGAAATATGGTAGGTTTAAGTCTTCCCCCAGGAAATGCATCATTAGTCTAATGTGGTAGACATAAAATGTTCCATATCTACCCTCACATGTAATAAATTTTTGCAAAAGAAGTAGTATGTTTCTCCATTTGTTTTTCAATGCAGAACTGGGAATTCCTTTCTTAAATACACTGACATCCATACCTGGTGATTTTAAAATTTGTTTTCAGGAGTCATTGTGGAATTCTCTATTTTTAAACCATCTCTCTCCAGTTCTGAGCAACCCTGTAGCCTCTGCAATGAAAACTTCAGTGACAGTAAATTTTACATCACCCACCTCAACTTCGGTTCCTTGAAATGATCTTGCAAATGTTTTAGTGACTTCCTTGTGGAAGCCATTAAATTTTTCCAAAAATTGAGGCCATCCTATTTGTTGTAACATTTCTTTGCATTGTGGGTAGCCTTCTAAATATTTTGAACCCACTGGTTCAGTCCTTACGATGAAACCCATGATTTTTTTCTTCAATGTTCAAATTAACACTCTTCTACCCACAAAACAATGAATTTCACTTTCGGATTGAAATGGCTTTAAGTTCTGAATGGAAATGGTTTCAATTTTGGAATAACATACCTCTGATTTATAGTGGAAACAGCTTCAAAACCTCGGGCTGATATGCCTCTGTTGACAATTGAACTTTGGATTGATACGTCTCTGTTTGATAGTGACAACTGGCTTCAATTTCTTCACTTCAATACCTTTGGCTCTTGGTAGCAAATGGTTTCGAATTCAACACTGCAACACCTCTGTCTCTGGTAGAAAAAGGTTTCAATTTCAATTAATGCAACACTTCTGTCTCCTAGTGACAAAAGACTTCAAACTCCACACTGCTACACTTTTGTGTTTATAGTAAGAATGCTCAAACTCTGCCCACAGTGATACTTTGTATACCCACGGAATCAAATGGCTTCAAATTCTCACGCTGTTATGCTTTCAAATCTACCCTTTTGCTCTGCTCTGAGTTTACAATGCTCAACGCTATTCAAACTGATATCCTTTGGCTCTTCTCTCGGTGATAATAATATCTCTGTCTTCGGAATGGAATGCCGGCTACAGAATGAAGTTATGGCAGTGGTCACGGAATGAAGTAGTGGAGTGAGGTGGAGGGAATGTATTAATGATTGAAGAGACGGCGGAGGATTTTACGACGGCAGAGGAAATCATCATTGAATGATTTGGTTAAGAGACGTGGAGAATTCAAATTCCTCGGCCATTTTTTTAACCGCTTAAATGATATCGGATATGAAATTTGAAATGGAAGATTTTAATCCAAAGTCTGTAGAGGGTTTGTTGGTGTTGATCAATAAAAAAAATTAAAACAACCTTTTCGAACAATCCATAACTAAACTATGCTAAACTTTTATGAAATGCCATTATAATTTAAACTTGTTACCTCTGCCTTTCATTTGATTTTTATAGCCTTTGTCTTCTTGTTCACCTTTGGAGGAGTCTTCATAATTTTCTTGATGCTTTTGATTCATGAATACACTGGGTCACTTTGTTGCAATTCTGATGTCTGCTGGTTGATGCCTTCAGGATTTATAGCTGCGGAAAGACTGTCTGGCTGCAGAAAGGCTGATCAGCTGCAGAATGTCCACTGAGTTGCAGAATGTTCCTGTAGAGCACTTTAATCATGAAAATGGAGTGTTTTTGGAATATGGGTGAAATGTTATGTGGTATGAATGAAAATGGATGATGGATTATGATATGTATGAAGTGGATGATGAAATGGAATGGATTCAGTTCATGAAATGGAGTGAAAGAACATAAGAACTGTACTGCAATTCATGACATGTTTTATTCACTTACAGTAAGACATCAAATTTTGTATTTTGTCATGAAAATGAGATGGATGGAGGATGGAATGAGATGAATAAAATGTGGAATGGAGTGAAAGATGAATGGTGGAATGAAATGGAGTATGGATGAATAAGTGGATGGAGTGAAATGAAATGAAATGAATCATAAGCACTATGGAACTGAACTTATGATTTTTTTGTAACAGCTGCTTGTAAAAACAAAAATGGGAAAAGTTAGAGTGTCAGAGAGACTCTGATTTTCACTCTATCTTTTCTGTATAAACATGCCAATCAATGATTGGTTTTCATTTTTATACCTTTTTTTTTTTTTTTTTTAAATGACTGCTTCAGAAAATTTAATCAAGTTGATGAAGAAGAGGGACTCTTCTTCATTAACTTCACATCATTACTTCCTTGGAACTTCTTGACAAACTCTTCCCTTGAGAGTGGCTTGTGGTAAAGCTTCAGTCTATGACCATTCACAAGAAAAGTGACCTTTTCTTCATCTATAGTTCTGATTTTGACTGCCCCATTATCAAAAATTTCAACAATTTCATATGGCCCCAGCCAATGTGTCTGAAAGTTTCCTTGAAAATCCTTGAATTTTGAATCAAACAAGAGAGCCCAGTCACCCTCTTTGAATTTCTTCTCCTTGATAAACTTGTCATGCCATCTAGCCCTTTGCTGTTGGACTAGACTTGTTTTCTGAACTGCATCTTGTCTGATTTCATCCAATTCATTAAGTTGCTCCAGTCTATGCTTTTGTGCCTCCGTTAGATCAAATCCTAGCTGAACTGCCATCTTGAATGTTTGAATTTGAAACTCTATGGGAAACAAAACTTGCTTTCCATAAACAAGCTCATAAGGAGTATGGCCTGTTGTGTTTCTCCATGTAGTTCTATAGGCCCACAAGGCTTCAGGAAGCCTATCTACCCAATCTCTTCTATGTAAATGAACAGTATTTGTTAGGATTCCTTCAATGACCTTATTAGTAGATTCCAATTGACCATTTTCTTGTGGATGATAGGGAGTAGTTTTTCTATGCCTGATTTTGTACCTCTCCATCATTTGCTCCACTAGCCTTGATGTAAATTGAGCTCCTTGATCTGTAACAATTTCCCTTGGGACACCAAAACGAGTAAAAATATCCTCAAAAAGAAAAGTAACTACGGATGATTCATTAGCAACAAGTAATGGTTTAGCTTCTACCCACTTAGTAACATAATCAGTGCAAACTAATATGTATTTCTTTTGTCTTGATGGAGGACTAATAGGTCCTACAAAATCCAAGGCCCATTTTTCAAAAGGTTCAATGTGTACCTGAGGTTGTAATGGCATCTCACTTGAAGGAGAAGGTTTCCCTACCCTTTGGCAACTGTCACACCTTTTTACATACTCCCTTGCATCTTTAAACAAGGATGGCCAATAATATCCTAAATTAAGGATCTTATAGGCTGTCCTCTTATCTGCAAAGTGTCCGCCACAAGGTTCATCATGACATGCCTTGAGAATTTCAGGCATCTCATCTTCATGAACACACCTTCTAATAATCAAATCTGGACCTGTCTTGTACAACTCATTAGCGACCCATAAATATCTTGCACTATCATTAATGATTTTTCTTTTATCCCTTGCATTCATAATTGAAGGAAATTTTCCTGAAACTAAATAATTGGCAATATCAGCAAACCATGGAGTTTGAGTAGAGATTGCAAAAATATATTCATCAGGAAATTGATCTTCAACCGGAGTGTCATCTTTAATATTTTGGATTCTAGACAGGAAATCAGCCACAGTGTTTTGTTTTCCAGGCCTATCTAGAATAGTAATGTTGAATTCTTGCAATAGTAACAACCATCTTATAACTCTGCCATTAGTGATTGATTTATTCATTAAGTATCTAATGGCAGAATGATCAGTGTGAACAAAAGTTTCATAGCCTGTTATATAGTGTCTAAACTTGTTTATGGCATGAACAACAACTAAAAACTCTTTTTCAGTTACAGTATAGTTTAACTCTGCAGGAGTCAAATTTTTACTGGTATAATAGATGGCATAGGGAATCAAATATTTCTGTCCCAATACTGCTCCTAGAGCTGTATCGGAAGCATCTGTCGAGATATGAAAAGGTAACTTCCAGTTAGGTCCCCTTAATATAGGTGCTTCAAAAATTTTGGTTTTCAGGGTTTCAAAAGCTAACTGGCAATCAGAAGTCCACTTAAATTCACAATCTTTGGTGAGTAATTTGAAGAGAGGAGATGCTATTTTGGTGAAGTTTTCTATAAATCTCCGATAATACCCTGTAAATCCCAGAAAAATTCTAACATCTCTTTGACAACTTGGAATGGATAGGTTAGAAATAACTTCAACTTTCGCCTCATCAACTCTAATCCCATCCCCTGAAATGTGGTGCCCTAAAACAATACCTTCAGTGAACATCATAAAACATTTTTCATGACTAAGAGAAATGTTTGCTTCTTGACATCTTTTTAAGACTTTTTCCAAGTTTTCTAAAGCATCTTCAAATGTGTCCCCATAAACTGTGAAATCATCCATGTACACCTCTACACAGTCATGTATCAGATCAGAAAAAATTCCTAATACTGCCCTTTGGAATGTTGCAGGTGCATTGCATAACCCAAATGGCAATACTCGGTAGGCATAGGTACCCCAAAGACAAGTAAATGTGGTTTTATCTTGGTCTTCAAGTGCTACTTGGATTTGATTGTAACCACTAAACCCATCTAGGAATGAAAAGTACTTTTTGCCAGCTAATGTATCTAATACTTGATCTATGAAAGGTAAGTGAAAATGGTCTTTAAGAGTAGCTTTATTCAGTTCTCGGTAGTCAACACACACCCTCCATTTTCCATTTTTCTTAGGCACAATCACTAAAGGAGAAACCCACTGACTATCTGAAATAGGATAGATGAAGTTAACATTTAACAATTTTTGTAATTCTTCCTTGACAATTTCCCTAAGATTTGGATTCATCCGTCTTTGAGGCTGTCTGATTGGTTTGCAATTTGCCTCTATATAGATATGATGAGTACAAGTCTTGGGACTTATCCCCTTCATGTCAGTGTATTCCCATGCATATGCAGAAGAATGTCTCTGTAATACTTTGATTAACTCTTCTTGTTGAGATTTTTCTAGGTTTTTGTTTATGTTCAAGGTTTTGCCTGGAAAAATTTCACTTCTAGAGCTACCAAATTTGTCCATAGAATGAAGAGACATATTCCTAGATGACAAAAACTCAATATTGGATCCCTCTTAAAATGATTCATGTTTTACTTGGAGAGGATTCAAAGTTTTCTAGAGTATTCAGAATTTGATTATCTTCACTAATTTCTGAAATTGTGAAGAGTGGTTGTAAATATTCTTCATCCTCTATCCATTGAGTGTCATCTAGATCTGTAATTGTCCTAGCTGGAGGATATAAAGTGAATTTCTTTGTTGAACTACCATTAGAAATATACATATCACCGAACCTACAACTAATAAAAGCATCAGTTGTAGCCAACCAAGGTCTTCCTAGTATAACAGGATGGCCTCCTAGATTATTCTTAGGAGTTAGGATCATGAAATCCACAGGGTACTCCCAAGAGTCTAGGGACACTGGAATATCTTATATTACCCCATCTGGTCTGATCACAGATCTATCTGCTAATTGTAATAATGTGGGTGTAAAGAGAAGATTAGGAAGTTTCAGTTTGTCCATGATTTGTCTACTCATGATATTTATTGCTGCTCCTAAGTCAACGAGTGTGTTTCGAATTTCAATTCCGTTGATGTGAATTTTGACAACTGGATTTCCTGGGTCAAGGTACTTTGGAATAGTAATCTTGCCCATCATAATGTCTGCTATTTGTCCTACCAGTTGAATTTTCTTTGTTTCTCTTATTCTTTTTCTTGTTGTCTTCATACTCAACTCCTTTATTGTTTTGGCTAAAATCAGGATTTCCTTGATGGTTTGCAATAATGGAATTTTAATGCAAACATTTCTCAATTCATCTAAGAAATCATAATTAGGCACCATGATTTGTTTTCCTACACCTTTATCAATTTGTAATCTTTCCGGAAAGGGAGGTGTAGAAGTAGATGTGGATGGTTGCTCTAATACAGGAGTTGGATTTATTGGATCTTTTTGTTTCAGTTTTTCAATGTTTTGATCTTGAAAGGATGTATCTTCCTCAAGACTTTTATTAACCCGTAGGGAGTCTTCCTCGGAATTATCTTGTTCTTGTATGATCACAGAAGGTTTCCTCTTCTCAAGTATCCTTCCAGACCTAAGTTGAACATCACTAAGGTCTAGAGGAGTAATTAAATAAGTTGGAAATTGTTGACCTTCTATCATGTATGTATTTTGAGGGTTCTTATTATTGGGGTTTGGTATGGGCTGAGCTGGCAATTGATTGGATTTTTGAGGGAATGGTAATGGAAGTGGTTGATTTTGATGTGGTTGGTTCTGATGATGTTGTTGAGGATTCTGAGGATAAAAATGTGGATATGGTGGATAGGATGGTGGATACTGATAATATGGAGAGTATCTTCCATAGGGACTTTGTGTTCCTTGTGCCCAAGATTGAGATTGATTCTGAAATTGGGGCCAAGGTTGCTGCCAAGAATTCCAAGGTGGAGGTTGATTATACATTTGATCATGGAATCCTTGTGTCTGAGGTCCCTGCCAAGGTCTTCTAGATACAAAATTAAGAGACTCTGTGGAATCTGTAGGAGTTTCTTCCTGAAAAACAACCTTGAGACCAGGAAGAGAAGGACAATCCTTGGTCTCATGCTTCTCAGAACAAATGACACAGGTTTCTACAACTTTTACATCCAAAGGACATTCTCTTAAGGCATGTTTCTTTCTACATTTGGGACAAAAGATTGCCAAGGCATCAGATTCAGCCTTTTGCTTGTTTTGTATCTTGAGGGTGTCTATTTGTTCACTAAGACTCCCTAAGATGTCAGACTTAAAATCATCAAGCATGTGTCCTATTTCTGATCTACTTACTATCCCAGAAGCAGATTTACTTACCCTTGCAAGAGCAGGATCTCTTGGACCTTTGACAATTTTGGATTTCCCTCTGGAAAGGTTGATAAATAACTCAGATATTTCAGGTAATGTAAGTTGTGATATATCCCATTTTCCCATCATATTTAGGATATCCAACCATTCATCCCTAATTTTTTTCAACAAAAGATCTTTTAAGGTGTCTTGATCTAGATTTTCCATTTTTTCCCTTTTGATGTTGTAATTAAATCTTTCCAACAAATCTTCTAAGTTTTCATCTTCTTTTTGTAACATCTTGAACACTTCTTCCTTATGATTAACCGGCATACAATAATCCAAGTATCTCTCTAGAAATGCTTGTTTCATGTCTTCCCATGTTCTAATAGAGCTATTGATTAGACTCATAAACCACTTCAATGCTGCTCCCTTCAGAGTTGAAGGAAATAATTTCAGTTTTTTAGCATCTTGTAAGTAGTCATAAGTCCTACACAGCACTTCAAATTCGAATAAGAAAGTTTCAGGATCTTCAGTTTGAAGTCCATAGAAGTTTGGAAGGACAGAGGGCGAAATGTTTTTCATGGTTGTATTGGTTTCTTCATCAATTATAGGGAACCCAAAAGAGCTTCCTATTTCTCTTCTACCTCTTCCTCCATCTGCTCCTCTACCTCCTTCTCCTCTACCTCTACCTCTACCTCCAAATAGTGTGTGTTCTCCATTGAAGACTCCTCCTCCTCCTTCTTCTGCCATAGTTGACTCTCCTGTGGAAATGAGAAAGGTTTGTGTTCTTAACGAGGCTTTTAGATTTTCTTCTATGGCGGGTTCGGTGGATGAAGTGGAAGGTTTCTCTAATGGAATATTTGACCTTAGATCTTCTAGAAGTCCAGGATCAATAAAGGATGGAAGATGGGTTTGAGTTGAAGGTGTACTAGCTCTGGATCTAGATGAAACAAGTGATGTTCTAGAAATCAAATTTCTGCCTCTGCTGCTTATAAATCTTCCCCTTGAATCTCTCTCCCTACGCATAAAATTGTTTTTGGATGCTAAGAAACAAGGGTTACCTAGTTTTCACTTCCCCGGCAATGACACCAAAATGTTTGGTCTCAATCTAGTCTCCTAAACTGAGCTCATTTAATTGTCAACCAGGGTTGGTAAACTGCTGAAGTGAAGTGTACTATATGTACCTAAGTGCTTGTTTCCTAATGCGTTGTGTGTAGTGTTTTTGTGATGTTTTTGGTCTTTTGTGATGATTTATGATGTTTTTAGTCTTTTGGTGGTTTTATGTTTGCAGAAAAATGCTTAGAAAGCTAATGGAAGGAAGCTGGTGATTTAGAACAGAGTTAAGCCTAAGTGATGGAATGACAAATGACAAATGAAATTGAAAACATTGAAACTGAATCTAAACTATGACTAAATAAAAGCAAAGCTTGATAATGACTTTTAAACAAATGATTCAAAACACAAACTAAACTTGAGAAATGATCACTAAGTATGCAAATTCTCTAAATAAACAGTGAAACAATTAATCTTACAATGATGCAATACTTTTTCCTTGATTAGAGATCTGAAACATAATTAAAGGAAAGACAAAGATCTTCTATTCTAGAACTAGCTCCTATCTCTATTCTGCAATTTAATTGAATGTCTCAAAACCTTTACTCAAGAGTTATTGATTTCTTTCCAAAGTAATCTTTTGAGGAAGAGCTCTGTTTATAAAATGATGAGGAAATTGCAGAGGTACTTCAGGCCTTAAAATGGTGTTGTCTTCTGTTCATATGGTTATGGATCATTTGTAGATTTTAGAACAGGAAGATGTTTGTGAATAATGAAGGCTGTCTTGTTAATTTTAACAACTAAAGTAATCTATTGTGCAGGGGATGACAATCTGAATGGGAAGTGCAAGTGCAATGATTTAATCTAAAATGAACTTAAGATGCCACTAAGCTAGCACAATGCTGAACTATAAGTCATCATCAAACTCGAAACAAAGTAACTGAACATGAGTTAAATGCAATTAAACTCCGGAGTATCCTAACTATGCTGACATGCATTATTCTATGAAGTTACACAATCTGTTTGTCCATCATTAGTGATATTTTGGAAGAGTTCCTTCTTTTGGAAGAGCTAGAACAATTCTGACTGTGTAATTGAGTGCACATGCAAACATAAAGGACTGAAAGCAATGAAAAACTAAGATATCATATCCATATCCTACTCGTCATTATGATGTTTTGGGCAAGAGTTTAAGAGCAAGAATAGAGATGGTACTTAGTGCAAACACACAACTAAATCATTCATTATCACGGTCATGTCTTGAACTCCTTAAGAATTTATTGGAAAAGTTTCTTCTTGTGGAAGAGTGATTAGAACAAGTGTAACTGTGATAGTGAACAACAAAAATTACAACTAAATCCTACAATACTATAGCCTTTTCCCATTCATCATTATAATCTTTTGGAAGAGCTTCTTCTTGTGGAAGAGTTAGAATGAATATAACTACGGTAGCTGATTCAAACGTATAAATTCAGAATGCAAAACGTAAAGGCGGCTAGAAACTTATCTAATTTACGCAAAATAAATCCGTGCAAGAGGCAGGGGCCCTCTACCACTTGACGGAATTCAACTCCAAATTAAATCACGCTTCAAAACAACACGGTCTGCTCCATTAAAGATGAAATAGTTTGAACATAACACTCTGCTTCTTCAGAAATGTAGCACAGAGTCTAAACAAAATCTAGCATCAAATCTAACATAAAATCTCTAACATAGCTCTCGGTCTCCCAAGCCTTTATAAAGCAAATGCACATAACAATAATTGCAACAATTCAGGAACACTGTCTTTCCTTATTGGAATCACGTTAGGACTCTTTGAAGTGGCTGCGTGAAGAGGAAAAGACATCTGGACTGAGACAGTCCTAATAGAAGTCTTCCTTCCTAAATGTGTTCCCCACGTTCAAAACCATACCCAGAATTCGTTTCTTCCTCCATGATGAGCAATGAACCATGTAGACATGACGTGGATCATGCCCATATGCGGTTTTTCTCAAGAGGCCACCTGGAACATACTCAAACATGAAGGCAGCTGCAGAATCGCCGGTTAGCTACGGAATTTCTGCATTCTGCAGCTAGTTCCGGTCAAAATTCTTTACAATGGAAAAAATCACAAAATTTAACAAGTCAGTCATGTAAATCGTTCTAGAAGTAATTTTAACTATATTCATTGATCAATTGGGTCTAAGATAGCAATGGAAAAGGGAAAATGAGGTAAAATGAAGTGAAGGAAAGCACAATTTTGAGGCTCAACACCGATGTCTTTGACCACTCCTTTGAGTATTCTGGAGCCTGATACTACTCTTGTTGAGATTAGTCCTGGTAAGTCTTTGCATATCAGTTCAGATTTAGACCCATCTCAGCAAGAACAACTTGTGAATTTGTTGCAAAACCATCTTAGTGCATTTGCTTGGGGCTATGAAGACATGAAGGGTATCCCTCCTGAAACTTCTACACATAATATCTATATTCAGGAAGGAACCCGGCCTATCCGAAAACCCCAAAGATGAATGAATCCAGCTCTAAGAGATGTCGTGAAAGAAGAAATACAAAAACTTTTAGATGTTGGTTTTATCTATCCTATTTTTGATAGTCAGTGGGTCTCTTCATTAGTGCCAGTGCCTAAGAAAGATGGAAGGTGGCGTATGTGTATTGATTATCATGAATTAAACAAAGCCACTCTCAAAGATTACTTCCCTCTCCCTTTCATTGACCAAGTGCTTGATACCCTTGCAGGAAAGAAATATTTCTCCTTTTTAGATGGTTTCAGTGGCTATAACCAAATACAGATTGCACCCGAAGATCAGGATAAATCTACTTTTACATGCCCATGGGGTACCTTTGCTTATAAAGTGCTTCCCTTTGGATTATATAATGCTATGGCTACCTTTCAAAGGACAGTCTTGGCTATTTTTTCTGATCTTGAATTTGTAGAAATTTATATGGATGACTTTTCTGTGTTTGGTAATTCTTTTAAAGAAGCTCTTGAAAATTTGGAGAAAGTACTTCTTCGTTGCCAATAAGCCCACCTTGATTTGAGTCACAAGAAATGTAGATTAATGTGCAAAGCAGGAGTGGTACTTGGCCATCTAATTTCTGACAAAGGTATCCAGGTTTATCCGGCAAAGATCGAAATCATTTTTCATCTTCTTGCACCCAAAACTCAAAGGGAAGTAAGAGGTTTTTTAGGACATGCTGGTTACTATAGAAGATTCATTGAAATTTTTTCTAAGATAGTTGCTCCTATTTTCTGACTTCTAGCTAAGGATAGTGAGTTTTCTTGGTCCATGACTTGCCAACAGTCTTTTGAAGCATTGAAGGAAAATTTTGTATAGGCACCAGTTTTGAGAGGTCCAAACTGGTCCCTGCCCTTTCAAATTTTTTTCGATGCTTCAGACCTGGCTGTTGGCACAGCTTTGGGACAAAAGGAAGACAAGAAATCCTATGTTATTTATTATATTAGTAAGAATTTGTCTTCCACTGAATTAAACTATATTGTTACAGAGAAAGAGTTTTTAGTTGTAATCTTTGTAATTAATAAGTTCAAACGCTATATCACAGGATATGAAGTATTTGTTCATATTGATCATTTTGAAATTAAATACTTGATGAAAAAACCATTGACTAGCGGTAGAGTGACTAGGTGGTTTCTATTGTTGCAGGAATTCAAAATTATTATTGTTGATAGACCAGGAAAATCGAATGTTGTAGAAAATTGTCTTTCTAGACTAGATAATCCTGGTGACGTAACTCCTGTTAATGATGATTTTCCAGATGAACATATTTTTTCTATGTCTACAGATTCTCCGTGGTTTGCTGACATCACCAATTATTTGGTTACTGGAAAAAACACCACCTCACTTGCACGCCCGTGGAAAGAGGAATATTATTCAGAAAAGTGCTACATACTCCTGGATTCAAGGAGACCTCTTTTACACTGGTCCATATTTGATTATCAGCAGACGTGTAAGAGAGGAGGAAGTGTTTGACATATTTAAATCTGCTCATGATGAACCTTGTGGAGGCCACTTCGCTGACAATCGAACTGCATATAAAATATTACGTTCTAGCTACTTTTGGCCTTCCTTGTTTAAGGATGCCAAGCAGTATGTCAGGTGATGTGATAGTTGTCAATAAATCGGCCAACCTAACCAAACCAATGAAATGCCTTTATATCCTCAAGTTATGATTGAGACATGTGAAAAATGGGCTATTTATTTTGTAGGGTCAATAAATCCAACATCATTAGGTAAAAAGCATATTTTGGTTTGTACAGATTTTTTTACAAAATGGGTGGAAGCTAAAGCTGTTTCTTTTCCTACGGAAAAATTTGTTGTTGATTTTCTCTTTTCTGAAATCTTTACTAGATTTGGTGTGCCTAGAGAAATTGTTTCTGACAATGTTCCGTAGTTTATTTTTAATCTGGTACAGGGAGTGATGGAGGAATACAAGATCTGACACCAGAAGTCTACACCATATCACCCGCAAGAAAATGGCTAGGTGGAGTCTACAAACAAGGTGATCGAGTCCATTCTCACAAAGATGGTGAATATGCATCGAAAATATTGGGTTGAAAGATTACCAGAAGCTTTGTGGGCATACAGAACCACTTGGAGAAATAGTACGAGGCACACACCATATGAGCTGGTATACGGAAAACAGGTTCTATTACCGATTGAGTTACAAATCAAAACTTTCAGAACTACAGTTCAGCTAGGAATCGATCTCTCTGAGGCACAAAAACAACGTCTTCTTCAGTTAAATGAGTTAGATAAATTTCGTAGAGATGTTGTTCAAAAAAACATATTAATCCAGCAGCAACTGAAAAGGTGGCATGACAAGTCCATTTAGAAAAAGTAGTTCCAACCAGGTGATTGGGTACTCCTTTATGATTCTAGATTTAAAATTTTTAAAGGAAAATTCCATACATGTTGGATGGGACCATATGAAGTAATCCGCATATTTGAGAATGGAGCTGTAGAAGTCAAAACTATTGATGGACAGGATAAAATATTCTTGGTAAATGGACATAGATTAAAGAAATATTTTCAACCATTTGCCAAGAAATATTTTACACGGCAAGTTCAGCAGCAATTTGGAACAGTATTGGTAAATGGTAATACCAACTTCTTGAAAATTTGAATCCCTCTTCTTCGAAAAAGATTAACAAAAATAAAATAAAATAAAAAGAAAGAAAAAATAATTTCCTGTAATTATGAAAATCAGTCCGCTGACATGATTGCAGAAGGATCAACCTGAAAACCAACTTGCTGGCGGGAAGATAAAAAATTTCTAATAAAAAGAGAATTTTGCTTGATCTTTAGATGTGCTAATAACCACCGAAGTAAAAGTAGGTTCAACAGAACCAACCTTTATAAAATTGGGGTAATTAACATGGATATTTTTTTTCCAAGTAACGCTTAATTCTTATTACAGTTATTTTTTTCTTGCACCAGTGCAGGCAGACCTTCCAGAAAATTTTATGCCTTTCTTCATATCCCATTTCATAATTTTCCCTCAGCTTTCTTCTCGGAATCCTAGTATAATTAACCTTCCCATATTCTTCTAAATTCACCCTATCTGCTTCGAAGAAATCCCACTTTAACCCTGAAATTTTTTTTCCCTATCCCACTCCTATTTTCCCTCTTTTGGTACTTTCCTGGAATCCCTGTGACAGAATTCCTTCCCATTCTAAAATTTCCTTTTCCCGCTCCTTTATTCCCTCATGAAGTTCATTGCAAGATCTTACATATAAAGAGCAGAAGGTTGTGCTATGAAGCATCAAAGGGCGAAGCAAAATTCAGAATAAGTTAAAGAAATAATGTCAAATCCAGCCTATATTTTAATTCTCTGTCTTAACATTATGCTTGCACTAGTGCAAGCATATTGTCCTATATGATATGAGCAGAAAAGTAACAGCAGAATGATGTGATTTACGCAGTGCAAAGATCAATACAAACATACACCTTATCAGCAGTAGTACAAATTATCATATGACATAAGAAAGTATTCATGATGATAAGTTATATGATGTTCTTCATATCATTGATAAGTGGTTATACTATTATATTACTTAGGAGGAAATTAGTTGAAAGTACAATTTTTTTTTTAAGTAGGAATCCTGATCTTTTTAAATGAATGCTAAGTTTTTTTGTAATTATGAAGGAATGTGAAATCGTGTAATCGTTATTTGCATATAATCCACCCCATTCAGCCATAATGTGAAATTTCCTTCACACATAACTCCCCTCGCTCCTACCTTCATTCCAAACATCTCTTCATTATTGTACATAACCTTTAAACTGTCATCGTACATACCAATTGAGCCTGACCAGAAATGATGAGTACCTATGACAGGTAAATCAGAGAGACGATGGACGAACAGTTAAATCCTTATTTATGAAAGTTGATCCCTTGGTGTTGCATGAAAGCCTTAGAACTCATCGTTCATAGCCGATAGCAGCAATGCCGCCCGTCCGAAATGAACCCCTGTCTCTCAGCAAGATAGAGAAAACTGCCGAATTTCACAGTTGTCTTCCATTGTTGCGGGAGTCAGGATTTCTACAGTTCCTGCAGAATTTCGATGGGTATGACAGGGATGTCACCTTACAATTTTCAAGAAGTTTTAAAAATTGCCAAGAAAGGATTGGGCCACTCAAGTTCAGAGTCACGAAGAAATTTGTAGCAGTAGCAACAAGTCTGGAGAATACAGGGGTGGAATGGTTCAAGAACTAGAAGCTGGAAGGTAAACGATGGCAACATTTTGTCACGGATAAGAAGATGGAGGTCAATTGGAAACACGGAGTTCCACGAAAATCCCTGCTAGGTCAATGGCAGGATCTCCTATTTGTTTTTTTGAAATTTGTGACCTGCGAAGGGAGATATACCTGTACCCTGGTGTATCATTTCAGACTGCTACAAAATTTTGGAGGCTGACACATTCGTTGGAGGATGAACTTCCCCTAATTTTTGCTCAAAATTTTGGAGAAAAAGGCTAGAAGTGTACAGGATGGAAGGGAGGACCAGGCCGATGCACGATTATACAACCACGACCTGATAAAAATCCTAGTCTTAAAACAACTAGAAAGAAAAGGTACGACATGGGAAGAGCTATTAAAATAGCTGCATGAGAAATCGGTAGCGGAAGAGAAGACATAGGCCCCTAGTACAAGAAAGGGCCTGAAGAGAAGCAGAAAGGGAAGTCCTTCTCGTAGTAGTGTGAAAAGGAGGCAGACAGAGAAATAAACAGAAGGGAAGGCTTTGTCTTCCACTAAGGAAACAGCCAGCACACTTGATGGAGAAACACATTCTACACAGGCATAGGCCTCTAAGAATGACAAGCTGTCGGTTCTTGCAGATGTGGAAAATATTGCACAAATTGGGGACGATGTTCCACTGGCAAATCTTATTAGAAAACCCCAAAAGAAGAGGAAATTTTTGGATGTAGAAAAAGAACCACAACCCCCACAGGGTATGGAACCCCATCTTGAACCGGTACAAGAAGAAGCCACGACCCGGGAAGAAGAACTAGAAATTGAAGGAGGATTTGAAGAAAAGGAGGACATGGAAGCACCCGAGGAAGAAGAACCTGAGGAAGAAGACTTGTAAGAGGAAGAAGAACTGGAAGAAGAGGAAGAAAAATTAGACGAGGAACCTGATGAAGATGAACCAGAAGAAGAACTTGAGAAAGAGGAACCGGAAAAAGAATGACTGCAGGAAGAAGAGTTCCTTGATGTGACCATGGTAGATATAGGAGTTCTAGAGTCAGTGACAGCCCCTGCTGAGACAGAGGAAGGAAAAGAGTTGGTGACTCCTGTTGCTCGCATAGCAGAATTAGAACTTCAAGTACAAAACTTATAGCAACTTGTGACCAAAGCACAAGAGGAGAAGGAACAAAGCAGAGGAGAATTGATGGCAGAGCTCAAACAAAAGAAAAGTGAGGTTAAATTTTGGAAATATCAGGCTAGATGTTATTTCAGGCAGTTAAAAAAGGTTTCAAAGAAGTTAAGGCATATCAAGAGGAATAAGGCCGAAATAGTGCAGCCTGAGGACAACATGCCGGAACAGGACTGATTTGGAGTATTCAAAAATTTTGGCTTTTTTACAGAGGTAAAAAAAAAATTTGTGTGAGGGTACACAACAGTTTAGGGATAGGAGGATGTTAGTCCCCTAAATTTCATTCCTTTTAACCATTCTTCCCTTCCCAAATCGTAATCATTTACCCTGTTTTACCTATCTTATGCGCCCTCATCCTACACTAGTGTGAGAACGATGACACATTTTTCATAAAATTCATATTTTACATTTTTTTAACTCATATTAGCATTTATTAACTACCTATTACATGATTTATTACTTAGAATTACTTTTGTAACTTATCGGTACCTCTTATTTTATTTAATAGATGATCATTTATCTTGATTGCTAATTTTTAGTGTAGAATAGATCTTGAACTAGCACCAGCACCGTGAATCTTGGCAGTGAATCCGGATCACTTGGGTTGCCACCTATTTTGTATACGATCAATGAGGATACATCCGAGGGCAGCCGAGTCCTAGCTATGACAACGGGTAAATAGAGAGTAGTTGAGATCGTAATTAAGAGAGACGAATAGCTGGAGATAGCCACAACCTATTTTGTTAAAATCGATTTAATTTTGAAGGCCAAAAGCTTATTCTACAATTGGTTATGTATTTTGTTATAATGATTTCTGAAATTGGCTATGTAATGGTAAACGATCCTTTTGGCCTGTGGCCAAAAGGATCTATATAATTAGAAATGTAAATAGGACAAATAGTTCAATGTTTTTAAGAATCGAATAGATCAGAGAATAGAACTAGGAGGCGGTAACAGGACTGTCTTGTGTTATCGCCCAAATCTGGGCTGGATATGTAATCGCTCATGTAATTTCTTTAAGGATCTAATAAGAAGAGCTCTACCTCATGTTTTGTACATTTTATCATTTGGTTTAAATAGTTGATGAATTAATTTTGAGTAGCGCTTTCGTTTGAAAGGGAAACGCGCTGGTTGGCTAAGGGCCCAACCAATACAACACATTATCCCTCCTTGTTGTTCTTGTAATTTATGTTTTAAACTATCAAGTGTGATTTAATTTGCAGTATTTGAATTTTTGTTTGAGTGGAAGAAGGTCTGTTGCGTGAAGTAGTTAAGTTAATTTTTGCACAGTTGATTTCTTTCCCTTGCCTGGTTTGAGTAGGAGGAGTTACCTGCCCCAGTGCAAGTTGGTGTGCTATTCAATTTCTGCACAATTTGGTTTATTTCCCTTGCCCGGTTTGAGCGGGAGGAGTTACCTGCCCCAGTGCACATTGGTGTGCTATTCATTTTCCGCATGATTTGGTTTATTTCCTCTGCCTGGTTTGTTCCTGCACCAGTGCATGTTGGTGTGCTATTTATTTTCTACACATTGGTTTGGTTTCTCCCTGGTGCAAGCAGGAGAAATGTTCTCGCACCAACGCTAGATAATATGTTGCAGCAATCCTTTCTAGCTTACTTTTAACATATTTCTTGCTTTCAGTCATATCTTAATTAAAAAATATTTTTTTCTTATTTTCTATAGATATTCATCTTTACTGATATATGATTTGGTTTTATCTCACTGTAGTAATGAATCACTGAATTCAAGGATCAAAAGTTAAAGTGCAAGAAGCTCGGATCGAGTACAAGAACCAGTTTCTTGGTATTGGATCTAAGTGTTGTAGACTTGAGAAAGTTTAAAGCCCTTTCACGAAGAAAAGCATTTTTTAGTAAAGACATTACTTTACACTTTCTGCATAAATCGTTGTTCCTGCACTAGTGCAAGAATACTGCACTAGTGCAAGATTGATTTTCGCAAGAAGGATATCTTTACATATGCTGGATTGAAGGGGCCCATTTGTTGAAAATTGCTAAGGTGTCTTTGCTGAAGGAAACACATTCTCAGTAGCTAATAAATATTTAGCTAGAGTGATTGCTCCTCTTTATTTTTTAATGTATTTTGCAAGTACATTTCTTCTTGTTCTAGTCTCAGATTGTTTTGATGGTTTGAGTTTCCTCTTTCTTCTCTAAAGTTTGATTCTGAAATTCTTCTTTTCAAAAGTAGGAGTTGATATTAGAAATATTCATACCATCTCTGGCATTTCCCATGCTTCATCTCTAAGTTTACGAATCCCCCAGGTTGACAATTAAGTGTTGAGGATTTTTACTTAAGTGTAATTCCTGCACCCAACAACAAGTGATGGATAGGATGTATAAAGTGGTTGATGGAGTCATTTATTTTCATGATCAGATCTATTTGGCTAGAGACTCCAAGCTCAAGGATAAACTACTTAATGCAACCTATGAGATCTTGCTTTCTAAACCCAATGGATTTATCAAAGAATACTGTACCATCCTGGAGGGATTCATGTGGGAAGATTTCAAGAAGGAGATGCAATATCACATGAGAAAGTGCATATATTATTTGCTAGTTGAGGAGGAACATGGCTCTTGGGAAGAGTTATCATTTCCACCTCCTTATTCGTTGGGTGTGAGGAGGAGCTCATCCATGAGCTACCGCACTGATTCAAATCAAGTATATCGTAAGAATTGTATTTATGAACATTATGATGTATTTACTATATACTTGAATTTTCTTAACACTCATGTATAGGGCATTGCTCCTAGAGGGGGCACCTTTTCTTATGGGCTTCATAGGCTACTTGAGGCCATGAGAAATGGTGATTTTGACCATTCCCTAGAATATTTTGGGGAGATGATGTACTCTTCATGGTGTGATTCATTAACACCAACCATCATACACCTTCTCCAATCACGCAAGAAGGATGGGGCAACAAACAAGTGGTGGAAAGAACAATTGTTATATCATACTTTACGGCAGTTAGGAGAAAATTTGTGCTAGTTGCACATGAGGGACCATTATCCTTCTCCTTTACTACATATGGCAACTAGCATGACTCTAATTATGATTCCATATTCTGAAAATGTTCTTATCTTTGTTGGGAACATGGTTGGAGAGAAGACACATTGGTTGGTTGTGTCCTTGGGGAAAGAAATTTCCCATACCTTTTTCACTACATGCTTCAAGGGGAGCATGGGATATGATATGGCCACTATAATAGATCACTTTTTTCTTTATGAGGTAGGCCATATGATTGTTTAGAGCACTTGGGACATGCCTCTCATGAGAATTTGGGAGGAGCTTTTGTATGAATTACCAAGATGGGAGGTGATTCATTTCATTTGGATGATAGCATAGAGATGGGAGTCTCTAATTGGGAGTGAAGTCCCCTATGATTGTCATCATTTCTACCTTGAGAAGGCCATTTCTCAGCAAGAATTTTTCCATATAGAACTTCCATTATTTCATGATGAGAGCCATTTGGTTTATCCACCAAAGGCCAACTTACACACTTGGGAGGAACCATTGGGAGACATAATTGTTGTAGCATATATGAAGCAATGGTGGAGACTATTGGATGAGGAGGCCACAAGAGGAGGAGGGGAGATTTTTAAACGCCCTTGCAATTTCTTGAGGACAAGCAACATTTGGGAGGGGAAGCCTATAATATTCCTAATTTAGCATGCAGCTAATAGGAATATTAATTTTTCTCTTAATATCTAGTTAGATGACTAAATGGGTAAGGAGGCTCATAAGTTGCTTAAGTAGGCATAAAATCCCTCTTAATGTGAAAATGGATCATGTTAATGACTAGATCAATCATCCTCATGTGTGAAAAAGGCCTAATATGTGTGGACAAGGTCAATTTTGACTAAGTCAAAAACATTAATATGTGAGTGGATCACAAATAAAGACAACCCAGTGTGAATGAAGATCAATATAGGTAGTTAGAATGAAGACACCTTGGGTGTGAAAGGAAAAAATGCATGAAGACTAAGTCATGGTTGACTATATCAAACAACGTTGTAAAAAGAGTGGGACTAATGGAGACAGTGTAATTTTGGAGGAGGAGCCTTGCATGGAAGTAACCTCATGAATGGGTGGGACCCATGGTGAGGAAGCTCATCATCTATATAATGGAGGGAATGGAACCCATATGGGGTATGATTCAAGACATGATTTGATAATTGGGTCTATGTAGACTTATTGCATGCTTCATCTATTTAGCTAATTTTTTTGCACTATTTAGTGCAAGGGTTTTCTCATGCGAGAATACCCCACTCTTGCTTGGAGATCTTGTTTAAGAAATCTGAGAGGAGATTTCTAGACTTCATTTCCGCTATCTGACCCTTGGCCAAGTAGTCACCTACAGCTATAGCACAATATCTTGGAGGATCTATATTATTTCACATGGTGTTGCAGTGGGAGGGTTTAAACCCTTGTTTTATGAGCTAGTTTCCCAGGAGGAGGATCAACCTTTTTCCTGGAAAGCTAGTAGGAGGAGCTACAACCATTTATTTGTATGATCAACCATATTTATGCAGTGCTTCAGCCATTCTGTGTGATTCAGCCATATATATGCAACATTTACCTCTTGTACTTCATGTTTATCAAGAAACCCTTGCCGGGTCATCTTGGATTTTTGTAAAAGAGACTAGATCTCTATTTTTTTAGCATCATTGATCAATATATGAGAAGATCTATTTTGTCTCTTATTTATGATGTATAAACCCTCAAATAACTGTGTTGTCACTTTCTGCAGTAATTCTGTGTTGCAGTAGTCTTGTGGTTAAGTGTTTTTCGGTTGTTTTGAGCATGGGAGGCATGTTTAACTAGGTTATGATGATTTTTTTCTGATTTCATTTTATATTTGGTTGTTATAATTTCTAATCTAAAGGATCCATGGGCTGTTATGGACTGTTATTACACATATTTCTGAAAAATTCATTTTTTATGCATGTATTGTTGATTCTCCCATTTGGGAATATTACACCACACTTCTTCATCATTCTTCCATTCATCCCTTGCTTCAATTATCCAATCTGGTTGGATAATAGAAATGGGAGAAATTAATTCTTCCACCTCTTCATCCTTTCTTGAGAGTGTATTTGCAATAACATTTAACTTCCCTTTTTTGTAGATGATTTCAAAGTCATAACCCAACATCTTTGTGACCCATTTTTTCTGTTGTTCTGAAGATAGTCTTTGTTCCAAAAAGTATTTAAGACTATCATGATCAGTTTTTACCTTGAAGTGTCTTCCCATTAGGTAAGGTCACCATTTCTTTAGTGCATGTAGTATTTCCAACATTTACTTCTCTTAAATATCTTTCTGTAAATACTTTCCTTTGATTGGATGACTTTCAAAAGAAATATGTCTTCCTTCTTGCATTAAAACAACACCAATTCCATTTCCTGAGGCATCAAATTCCATAATAAATGTTTTTGTGAAGTCTGGCGTAGCTAAGACTAGTGCTAGGCACATTGCCTCTTTAAGATGTTCAAAGGCCTTAGTTTCTTCAGGATTCCATGAAAATGCATCTTTCTTCAATATTGTTGTTAGAGGTGCTACTATTCTCCCATAATTCTTAACAAAATTGCGATAATACCCTGTTAACCGAAGAAATTCTCACAATTGCTTTATGTTTGTGTGGATTTTTTATCTAGGTGGATATGGTGGCCACCCGCCTATTCCACTTGGGGCCCCATCATTGTTTCTTTCAGTTTTTTTCACAAACTATTTTTAGCATTTTTTCGGGTCCTAAACTTCTGGAGCCGTTTTGAGGCCCCAAACGGAGATATTATGCTGAATTTATGTCCCCGGGAAGTTGAAACACCAATTTACCCAAATGGGGCCCATAGTTTTGGCGCTTCATCTCCTAGGGTTAGGTTTTTGGACGTTTAGAGTTATTCATTATTTCTACATAATAAATCGACCCTCAAGCCTCATTGTAACATAGTTCATAGGTCTGTAGCTGCCACATCTCTCCTCAGAGATTCGCTACCAGCGCCCTAGCTATTTTATTTCCATCATGTTTGTAAGCATATTTCTGTGATTTGATATTAATGAAATGAAGCCTTATTTCCATTGTGTTTCTATTTTTATGGTTATTTCTGTATTCTGTTGCATTCCTGCATAAATCCGGATCAGTGGTATCAGAGTGGTTTACTTTTTCTTGATCCTTCTTTGCATGTCCCCAACGAGGTCGGGGTATAAGGAGTTAGGGCTCGATCTGGTGGAACCTTTGCAAGATCAGACTCGCAAACCTCGACGGATGACCATGGGGGATGAAAATAAAGATGAGAGAGCAGGAGATCCTATCAAAATATTGCTCAAGGAGGCCTTCAAAAAGCAAAGGAACGTAAAGATGGATAAATTTTCCCAGATCCTTCAACGACTGCCCATCGGCAGCACATCTGCATCCAGTAGCCACTCTGGAGGTGCGAATCCCTTTAAGGTACAAGTAAACTTTGACATTCCCATATTTGAGGGTCAAATATATTCAGATGCCGTAGATAGATGGTTGAATCTATTAGACAGATATTTCTCAGTTCATGACTTTTCCGACTAGGAGAAGATTATTTTTTCACTCCTCAAAGCTACCCCCCATGTCAAGGACTAGTGGGAAACCTACTGTGAGAAAAAAGGATGAGACAAAAACTTCTCTATTCTCAGCCATACCCACTTGAAATTCTTTTTGAGATGCCATCAAGAAACAACACTATCCCATGGGGAGCTATGAGGACACGTACATACAATGGACCACGCTGCGGCAACAAAGGGATCAAGATGTGCATGAACTAACGAATCTGTTACATACCCTGCGCACAAAGTTGGGTATCAAAGATTCAGAGAAAAATTTAGTGCTAAATTATCGCGGTTGTCTGCACATATACATTCAGTAGGAAATGGAGTTCCTCAACATCTCCTCACTTGTTACGCAATACCAGTATGCTACCCAGATTGAGAAGAAATTAAAACAAAAGAAGAGAGACTTTGGATCTGCGAATCAAAAGCAAGGGAAAGGTGCCCCCAAACCACAGAACAAAGGACAAAGCCAAGGCATGGCAGCCTAAGACATCCTACCAAAGACACAAGCGAAGAACAACACCGCGAAGCCAAAGAAGGACACGGGAAAGTGGTTTGAGTTCCATAAGAGCTCCACTCACAACGCAAGTGAGTGTCGGGCCAAGAAGTCACTGGTGGCCGAGATGAGGGCTTCTAAGTCAAATGCATTCTCTGACTCTGAATCAGAACCTGACAATGTGAATGAAAAAGGGAAGCATATTATTGATGCGGAGCCCAATGCCACTGTTGCCACTACGAAGATCCAGAAGGAGGAACCATAAGATCTAGAGGAGGTAGAGTGTCTCTTCCAATCCTAGATGTGGGTAAAGGGTTCCCCAATATGGTTCATTACATACAATGGGAGCCAAAAGAACCTCATTTCAGTAGATGTCGTGAATTGGATGGGCTTTCCGACCACAGCGCACCCAAAACCATACACCATCGGGTGGTTTCACCAAGGATGGGATCGTCGCATCAGCCAACAGTGTCGCCTTACCTATAGCATCAAGCCCTTCATGGATGAATTATTGTGTGACATTGATCCTATTGATGTTTCTAATGTATTATTAGGCCAACCATACTTGTGGAAGTGACATGATGTGTATGAGTCCTAGCCTCGAGCTGTTATTGTTACTTTGGGAAATAAATTGTACAAGATACTAGAGGTACCACAACCTCCCACTATCTCTTTGGTTACTACAAAACAATGCAGTAAGCTCATTTCCCAAACTAGGAAATTTGTTTTCCTGATGATCCACCCCCAAGGAAAGAAGAAGACTGTGGCCACGACCTCCAGACATGGCTCCTCTGCACGACAACAAAAAATGGACAAGGTTGTGGAGGAGTACAGGGACATCTTCACCTCACCCACAGGCATGCCTCTACACTGTCAGGTCAAGCACTCCATTGACCTGACCCCAGGTGCACTGCTACCCAATGGACCAATATATAGGTGCTCTATTCTGAAGAATGATGAAATCAAGAGGCTGATTTAGGAGCTGCTGCAGAAAGGTCACATCTGGCCAAGTTCATCGCCCTGTGGGAGCCCTATCATGTTGGTATAGAAGAAGGATGGGACTTGGAGACTTTGTATTGATTATTGGGCACTGAACAAGATCACTGTCCAGAATAGGTACCCGATCCCACAGATTTATGACCTTCTGGACCAACTCAAAGGGGAAAAATATTTCAGTAAGATCGACTTGAAGTCTGGGTATCACTAGGTATCAATTGAACCCTCTGATGTGTGGAAGATTGCCTTCAAAGCCAAGGAGGACCTTTTCAAATGGCACATCATGCCTTTTGGATTGAAAAATGCTCCTGCAACCTTCATGAGGTTGATGGATGACATCTTAAATCCATTCACCAACTCATTTTTAGTCGTATACTTGGATGACATTTTGATCTTCAGCCAGACTTGCGAAGATCACCTCCACCACATTCGAGAAGTCCTCCAAACACTGCGGAAACACAAGTTGTGTGAAAATTTGGAGAAGTGCACTTTTGGCATGACCCAGGTTCAATATTTGGGATACATTATTGATGAAAGGGGGGTGCATGTGGATCTAGCCAAGATGCAAGTCATTCGGGATTGGCCAACCCCAACCACCCTAATAGAGGTTCACAACTTTCTGGGTCTTGCTAATTTCTACCGCAGTTTCGTGTTGGGATTCTCTCATATCACTTGGACCTTGAGTCAAGTCACCAAGGGAGGAGCAAAAGAAAAATTATGTTGGTCGGAATCTCAACAAAAGGCATTCGTAGAATTGAAACATCGCCTATGTTCTGCCCCAGTTCTCACATTACCATACTTGCAACAACCATTTGAGATTGAGACAAATGCCTTTGACTATGCTATTGGGGAAATTCTTACTCAACAGGGGCATCCAGTGGCATATCACAGTGAGACATTGTCCGACATAGTTCGAAAGTATCCCACTTATGACAAAGAAATGTATTCTATTGTGCAGGCTTGTCGACAATGGAAGCATTACATTTTGGGGAAGGAGACAATCATCCACATAGACCACCGACCCCTGCAGTTCATACAGACACAAGGCAAGTTACAGAATGATCACCATCAGAAGTGGTCCACATATCTGCAACAATTTAATTTGAACATCAAGTACAACAAGGGTAGCACCAATAATGTTGCAGATTGCCTCAGCCAACCACTGAACATGGCCATAACCATCTTTATCAACTCTTGTGGGCATGAGACTTCTGATTGGCCACTTCTCTACAAGAGTGATCCAGAATTCAGATACACATACAAGGCACTCTTGGGGGGTATGCAAGCTTCAAATTTTCACCTCCAAGATGCACTATTATGTCACCTAGGACACCTTTTTGTTCCTTCAAGCGAGCATGCCAAGATGATATGGGAAGCGCACTACAGTTGAGTTGCTGGGAATTTTGGGGTCGAGAAAATAGTGGCATTACTGCAAAATTATTTCTATTGGCCGAACCTTCGACAGGATGTCAGGAAGTTCATTAGATCCTGCACTGCTTGCACCATTGCCAAACTGACCATGAAGAAGCAAGGGCTTTATACTCTACTACCTACCCCTAGTTGACCTTGGGAATCCATCTCCATGGATTACATGTTAGGCCTTCCTTATACTAAGCATGGAAATGATTTTGTTTTCGTGGTCATCCACAGATTCTCAAAGATGGCCATTGTGGTGGCCTGCAAGAAGAATATCACACCAGAAGCCACTGCTAAACTCTTCTTTGAATGAGTGTGGGTGCACTTTGGAATCCCACAGTCTATCATATCAGATCATGATAGAAGGTTCCTCATCACATTTTGGTCCAGCCTCTAGTCAATGTTGGACACCAAGCTTACCAAGTCCACAGCTTTCCATCCCCAAACTGATGGCTAGACAGAGGTCATCAACAAGATGATTGTACACATTCTACGAATGTACAATTCAAAGAATCCACGCACATGGGATGAGAGCCTTCCCTATGTACAACACAGTTATAACTGGCCTCTCCACAAGTCAATCGGCCACATCCCCTTTCAGGTGGGCTTGGGATTCCAGCCACTATGTCCCATTGACGTAGCCATGCCATTTGTAGCTACTCAGGCTGATTCGGCTCATGTCCAGTTTGAAGCTGACAAAGAAAAAAAATTCATCGAGCGCATTCAGCACATCTGCCAATAGGTTCACGATATATTGGACAAAGCCAATGCTAAGTACAAGCAATGACATGATCAACATCGTGTGCCACACAACTTCCAGGTGGGCGAAAAAGTGTGGCTAAATTTGTAGAAGGAGCGCCTCACTGGACCCCACTACAAGATTCACCTGCTATGATATGAGCCATACACCATCACCAAGGCTATAGGGAATAATGCCTTCAAGCTTAGTATTCCACCATTCCTTGGTCTGCACCCAGTATTCAATGTATACCGCCTTCATCCCTACTTCCCACCTCTATTGGACACCTCTAACATTGCAGAAGAACTCACACCAAAAGAGTTAAACCCAGATTGCATGGAACATGCCACCACAAACTGTATCATGGACATGCAAATAAAGAACACTCGCTGACAGAAGATCCAACTGTATCGGGTTGTCAAAGCTGACCAACTCCTGCACCAAGGCAAGTGGTTCACTAGGGACCAAGTTCAACAGAAGTTTCTCATCTCATGGAGGAACTCAACGTAATGGGGACCATTGCTTCCTAAGGGGGGAGGAATGATCCAAGTGGATATTAATGGCCACCCGCCTATTCCACTTGGGGCCCCACCATTATCTCTTTTAGTTTTTTTCACAACTTACTATTTTTAGCAGTTTTTCGGGTCCTAAACTTCCGAAGTCATTTTGAGGCCCCAAACAGAGATAATATGCCGAAGTTACATCCTCGAGAAGTTGAAACACCAATTTACCCAAAAGGGGCCCATAGTTTTGGTGCTTCATCTCCTAGGGTTAGGTTTTTGGATGTTTAGAGTTCTCCATTGTTTTTCCATAATAAATAGGCCGTCAAGCCTCATTGTAACACAGTTCAAAGGTCTGTAGCCACCACATCTCTTCTCATAGATTTTCTACTAGTGCCCTAGCTATTTTATTTCCATCATGCTTGTAAGCATATTTATGTGATTTGATATTAATGAAATGAAGCCTTATTTCCACTGTATTTCTATGTTTATGGTTATTTCTGTATTCTGTTGCATTCCTGCATAAATCCGGATTGAATTTCCATTCCTTGATGGATTTAATTTTGTTAGGGTATACCTTAACACCCTCCTGAGATACAATATGACCCAAATATTCCACCTCTTGTACTCCAAAGAAACATTTGGAGGTTTTTTCATATAATTGTTTCTCCTCAAATAGTTTGAGCACCCTGTCAACATGTTGAACATGATCCTTCCGAGACTTGTTGTAGATTAGTATATCATCAAAAAATACTAACACAAATTTTCTATGGAAGGGTTTGGAAATGGAATTCATCAACCCTTGAACTGTATAAGGTGAATTGATAAGGTCAAAAGGCATGACCAAAAATTCATAATGAACCTCATGAGTTCAAAATTTTGTTTTCAGAATATCTTCAGTCTTCATTCTAGTTTGATGATATTCTGAATGAAGATCCAACTTGGTAAAATAAATTGTTCCATGTAATTCATCCAATAATTCATCAATCATAGTAATGGGAAATTATTATTTAATAGTGAGCTCATTGAGATCGCCATAATACAGACACATGCACCAGGATCCATCCTTCTTGTGCACCAATACTATTGGAGTAAAGAAAGAACTTTGACTAGGTTAAATTATACTAGCCTCTAACATTTCTGCAATCATACGTCCAATTTCTCTCTTTTGGACATAAGGATATCTGTAAGGCCAGATGTTTGGAGGAAAAATTCCTGGAATCAAATGAATAAAATGATCATGATCACAAATAGGTGGGAGTCCTTTTGGAGTTTCAAACACCTTGGAATGATTTTCCAAGACTTTGGAGGTCTGTAGAAATATATGATTTTGATGTTGGAACTTCTGGTGAGCATAATTTTGAAATTACTCCTTGTTGTTCTTTCTTAAGAATATTTTTCATGAAATTTGACCTTATTATCTTTCCCATCTTCCTTGTGATACCCCGTAAATCAAATTCCTTTCCTTCTGAAAAAATTTCAAGAAAATTTCTTGAAAATGAAAATCTATCGTCCCCAAAGATTGTAACCATTGTACTCCTAGTACAACATCAAAACCTCCCATTGGAATGGAAAGCATTGGACTATTCAACACATATTACCCTATGGTTAGCTTGATATTATGGCATTTTCTAGAGAGATTTATAGTTCCTCCATTTACAACCATCACTTGACACTCTAGTGCTAGGTATAGGAAGATATGTAATTCTTTGGCTACCTTATAATGAATAAAATTATGGGTACTACCTGAATCAATCAACACTATTACCTTTTTCCTCTTGATATGTCCTTCTATCTTGAGAGCTTGAGGAATGGTAATTCCTACCAATGCAGTACAGGATATGGTCAGAATCATTTCTTCTTTCTCTAGGGTTGGTTCCTAGAGTATATCCTATTATTTTGAAGCTTCTTGTTCAATTTTTCCTCCTCTTCACAATCTATGTAAAATAATCTCTTCTCAACACACTTATGACCTTTAGTGTATTTTCTATCACAACTGTAGCAAAGCCATTTTTCTCTTTTTCCTTCCAATTGTTGTGGGTTCATCCTTGTAGGTTGTGGAAGTTTAGGAGTAGCAACAGTTCCATCTTTATAAATGTGAGTAGTAGGCTTCCTTGTCACCATAATTTTACATTCAATTTTTCTTGGCAACCTAAATGCCTTCTCCAATGATTCAAGTTCCCAAAGGCGAACATCATGTTGGATGTTATCCTTTAAAGTACCTATGAAGACATCAATCTTGTATTCCTCTAGAATATTAGTTACCCTTATATTCAATTTTTGGAAGTCCTCAATGTGCTCCACCACTAAACCATTTTGTTTCAGATTTATCAATTGGCTAAAGAAGGTGTTGCTCTTTTTATCCTCATAATGTGTTATCATTTCCTCCGTAAAAATTGACCAGGTGAAAAATATTTTATGGGATAAAAGCCATCGATACCATACAAATGTATTATGTTCTAAATATAAAGTTTCAGTGTGTACCTTTTGTGTATTTTTCACATTATTGAGATCAAAATATTTCTCCATCTGTAGTATCCATGTTACGAGATCCTTGCCATCAAAATTTCTCATATCAATATTTGGAATATGGTGGGTCTTCAATCCAACATTAGAGTTTAGGAAATAACAATTAACACTTATTTTGTTCTCATCATTCTTTTCCTCTACTATATTTTCTCCATTAGGAATCATTTCTTTTATCAACTTTGTCAAACCTTCCTTCAAACCTTCCTTCAAACCTTCCATGTCTGCTGTTAGATCATTCTTCATGTATTCCATGTTGTCTTTCATTTTTCCTTCCATGTCATCCATGCCATTTTTCAAACCATCCATCATAGCTTCCACACCTTTCTTCAAACCATCCATATTAGCTTCCACGCCTTTCTTCAAAACTTCTATTTCATTTTTTTTTTCTCTTTGCGCGAGCAAAATTCGTTGCACTTGCTCTTGTAATTTTGATATATCATGTTGCACTTATACCTCTTCATGAGTCATAGTAGAGCCTTATGAGGGCTTAATGGGAATTGAATTATTTTTAGGGGGGATTTTAAAACCCAATACTAATATCTATACTTCAATATGCCCTTGGAATCACTTCAAAGTGATTTTTCAAGCAAGACTTATGTAATTTGGAAAAATAAATACACACCTTTTTCTTTCTTTTGAGGAGCTCGATATTGAAATTGATGTACCTCTGTAATTTCAGATCCCCGAGATTTTATCTTTAGTCCTTTAGTATCCCTCTAAATCTTCTTTCCAATGCCACTAGTTTGACCTGATTTCGATTCTTCAAGGTAAATTTATGCCTAATCTCCCACAATGACCTAATTATGGAGTAGTTCAGTAGAGCGAAGTTGTACGTAATGCCAAATGTTACTGTTTCTTCTTTCGGCTCTGAAATTGGTACACAGGACACTACAGTCCATGTAGTATCAGACACTTTTTACAGAATTCCAATTTGATGCTGAGAGAGAGAGTGTTATGACGATTTTCCCAAGGTCACCTCTTTGAGATGCAATTTGGGATCCTGAAAAAACCATAACTTCCACATATCATATCTTTGAAAATATTGCGAACCAATATCTAATTTTTTTACACAATGTTCCTTAGGATTTATTCCCAAATGGGGTTTTGTTTTAACTTCCGAACCTTCGTAGAAAAAAAATTATAGAAAAAATTTCAAGATGACATTCTTTGAAGTAGTGAAACTGTAGAATCCAAAGCTCTGATACTAAATGTTATGAAACCATATCCTAAAATAGAAGAAAAGAGAGATCAATGCCTTAGAAATCAACCACTTCGAGGGGGAAACCTCCTTTACATTACATTAATGAAAAATTCTTAGATGATACAAATGAAAATACCTACCTTCTATATATAGGAGTCCATGGGGTAACAATATAATCCTAGCTGACCTAAAAATAATAATGTAAGGGCACAAAAATAACAATAGTGGCTTTTACGGGGTATAATAATAACAGTTTGGGGGATACAAGGGTACAACGGTAACAATAAGGGGGCTACACTAACATAAATAAGGGACTACACTAGTAATATAGGTACCTAACAACAATCATACCATTTACTGGGGTTTTATAACATAGCTCATTATGGTATTTACAATAACAACCGCATATACTTATGCACATTTTATTCAAACATCAAATAACCATACTGTCTGTGAATATTTATAAGACATCTCGGTACAATATTTACAATAATATACACATTTCCTCAACCAAAAAATAAAATGATACGGTGTCGATATCAACAACAAGGGAATCAGAGGCTCACACCTCCACCCTTAAAGTAATACTATGATTCAAATCCTTTCTAGGAAGTCCATAATCGACTGTCAAAGTCACACCTGCATCTAATGTCTAGCGCTATAATCTTGCGATGTTGTACTCTCAGTGAACAGTTACCGACTCATTTTTCCAGGGCATATTACAAGGTTAATGTTGGGAAAAACATAGTGATGTGTATCACTAGTGATTAATTAATTTCTATCAAAATTGGCAAAGGCAAATGGCATTAACTCACATATTATGTATGAAATAAATGAAGATAGGACAAAACAAAGGCAAAAGGTCAAAATTTTGCATGAGGAAATTGAAGGAAAAATGAAGGAAAATGAAGAAAATAAAGGCCTAAATAATAAAAAGGCTTCTAAGGATTACTTCACAACCTTTTGTCAGCTTTACCTTGGAACTCTCTTCTATTCTCTCATTCTCTCATACTCTTACACACATATATAAACCTTGGATAATTCTTGGAGCATGCTTGGAGAACTCTAATATTCACTTGGATTGTAGAAAGAAGGAAAATGAAAGTGGGAAATCACAAGGGAACAAATGGTTCAATCGCTACAGATATATTATTTTGTGGGAAAAAGGTTGCATGTGTGATTTCCTTGTTGATTTCTGGATGAATGATAGATGCATGTGGTTATCTGGTTATGTGTTTTCATTGGCATGATGGATTGCCTAGAGTGATAGTGGTTTTAGTCTTGCCTTTAAATTTCCTATATAGCCATGGTGTTGTGGGTTTTTCCATTTGATTTTCCTTTGGTTGGTGCTCATAATTCCTTGTGGTTATGGGTTGGAAAAAACACTCTGGATTTCCTGGAACAACTTGGGTTCAGTTACTAGTCCTGGATCCTAGGTTGGGGAAAACTCTCTTGATCCGTTGGTGGGTTGAGTAACTATTCCCTAGATTAAGGTTGGAAAAATGCTCTAGAGCCCTCGGAGGCTGTCAGTTGAGTTACTAGTTCATGGAGCCTTGGACATATTGGTTAGAAACTGATCTGGTTAGTGATTCCGACTGTGAGGTGGAATCACTTGTTGAGGGTTGAGGTGGTTTGGCCTTTGGAAGCCCTGTTTTGGTATTTCTTGGTTTTTCCATGAGGTCTCACATTCCTTCGTAGAATATGGCACGAGGGTGATTGGCTGAAAGAGATATTTGGTTCAACCCAATATAATTTTGGGTGGTATGTGAAAGTCCCTAAGCTGGTTGGTATTTTTATATGTTAATAAGAGTTTTTCTTCTACTACGATTCATATATATTCGCAACGATTTTCTTGGAGGTATTATGAATGAGTACCCATGGATTATATGCTTGTCATTTTCTATTTATATGTTCATATTATGTGTATCTTCTATGGCTCTTGACATGAATTATTTAGATATTTATCGGTGGAATAATAAGTGTTGTTGTAGCTATGTAGAGGGGGCATAAGGACTTGTTGGTGATTCTTAGAAGAATCTCAAAATTTTATGATCATATATGAATTCATGACATGTACCTTACATGTTTTCCATGTGTTTGAAAAAATGTCTAATTTGGTCTTGTTAATATAGCTGTTGAGTCCTGAATTTGCATCTTTTCCATACACTTTTCCATACCTTTTTCACTCACCTAAACCTCCCAAATTGTCAATATCATGTGCAAAAGGGTATCTAACATGGTTTTTAATTATGTTTTTGTGTTTTCTATTTGATCTATATTTTGTTCATTCAGCTGCGGAATCTTGCCACTTTCCGCAGCTGCTGCAACTTTCCGCAGCTATTTTGTGGAACTATATGCTACAGGTGTCTACAAGGGAAATGAGCCACATGGGCAGGCTAGGAATGACGTGGACATGGTTTGTGTCCTATTGGTTCAAGCAAACTCGTCCAAAGAAGCCGCGGTCAAAGGCGTCCACGTGGAGGTCAACTATGGAGTTTCATGTCGGCCGGACTCTGTTTCGTGGCACATAAACATCCATACGGCCGTTTCTAAGCTTGCGGAGGTTAAATCGACATCTGTGCAGAGCTCTGGAGTTGAATTCAAGCATCCACCTTGCGTAGATTCACTTTCCAACACGGCCATACTCCTATATCCGTGGACGTAGTGGTCTACGTGCTCTCTGCCATCATGAACTTTAGGAGACAGTTACAGTTTATTGTTATATATAGAGCGTTTTCATACGCACATAAGGTTAGTAGTTAGTTGTTAGTTGATAGTTGATGTTCGTGAATGTACTCTGTTATCTGTTAGTTTGCTTTGTAGTGATTACGCAGCCCTTGAGCCGTAACACTACCATTCTGTAATGAACTGCTTGTTAATATGAGAAGACTCTGTTTTTCAACTTAATTCGTGTTTGAGGATCGTTACCAAAGTTGTGTAGAGGGCCCCTGCTCAGCTAAGGTTTTGTGTATTAGTGTACATTTCTCATTTCATTTCTTTTAAAAGTCATTGTATCATAATCCATCATATGTTCATACTTTGTAGTTGTTTCATTTATGTTTATACATTTCCATAATTTCCATTTCATTTCTGTCTTACATGTTTTATGATTGTTAATCACTGATCAGTTTTCTTGTGCGGGTTTTAGGTAGACAGCCCGGGCATTTTTATAGCATTTTGACTAATGACATGAAACTAACATTGTTCTGCTGCTAGTTTGCTTTTCATAGCTTTTGTTTAACTTCAGTCTTGCTTTGTACATTTCAGTTTTGCTTATCTGATTCGGTAGTTAAATTTAGATATATTAAGCTGCTCATAGCGTCTTCAGTTGCCTCCGAAAGCCACAGCTGGACTGATGGTGAGGGACTGCATTATGAAATGTGTAGTTTAGTATTAGTTTCTTTTCTGCAAATTTAGATATATTAAGCTTCTCATAGCGTCTTCAGTTGCCTCCGAAAGCCACAGCTGGACTGATGGTGAGGGACTGCATTATGAAATGTGTAGTTTAGTATTAGTTTCTTTTCTGCAAATTAGATATATTAAATCATGTATGACATCTTCAGTTGCCTCCGAAAGCCACAGCTGGACTGATGGCGAGGGATTGAATCATGTGTGTATGGTTTAGTATTAGTTTACTTTATGCAAATTAAATATCAGTTACACAAGTTGTTTATGATTACTTCCGAAAGTCATAGCTGGTCTAATGATGAAGGGTCAGAAAATGAATTGATGTAATCTGATTTAGATTTATTTTGTTGCAATTTTGAATTTCCTTAACCATAGTTTCTTTTGTGTTTAGTTGGCAGCAAGAATAGTTTGGTTTTCATGTTCACTAGTTTACTATTTTGATTCATTAGATTAGCAACATATTTTCATTTCAGCAGTACACTTTTACTTTCTTTCAAGTCTTGTCATTGTAATTTTCAATTTGCTTTTAAAGTTTCAAGTTGGTAAATCATTATAGGGGATATCACTTCCTTGAACAAATATAACCAAACTTGTTTTCATTTTAGAATTTCCATTTCACCTTAGAAAGACCAAAAAAACGACAAAAGTTAAGAAATAGGTTATCTTGCACATATAGTGCGCCGCACTTCATCAGCTTACGATTCCCGGATTGACAAATTAAATGCAGCAATTTAGGACACACTAAATTGACCAAACATTTTGGCGCCGTTGCCGGGGAAGTGTAACTAGGTATCCAATTTCTTAAAAAAAAAAAACATAAAATCATAAAAGAAGGGAAAACTTGATAACTTCTTGAAGTATGCTCTCCTCTTGCACCTAGTGTGATCTGGAGGATCAGAAAATAGAGTTATTGGTTTAGTAATTTCTTAAGTATGCTCTCTTCTTGCACCTAGCGTGATCTGGAAGATCAGAAAGAGAATTATTAGCCCAACTTTTTAAAAAAAATAAAAAATGACATGCATAGAGCAAGAGATTCTAGGGGAAGGTTTATAGCTAAAGCCAAGAGTTCGATTTTCATAACTCCATCTTCTTCAAGGCATAGACCAAATTCACCACCATCTACCCCTAGCCTTAAGATTCTTGGAAGTCAAGGAACAACTGAATTAGAGGATTCTCCTATACCACCTTCTAAAACCCACTTAGAAAACAAAGAGACTTTCTCTCATCCTTCCTTGGTAGAAGAACTAGAGGACTATAAGGACTCTAAAGAAACTATCATGGAAGAGGAAGTAATAAATAGAGGTGGAGGTAGAAGAGGAGGAGATAATGGAGATAACAATGGTGAAGAAAATGATGGTAGAAATAGGGACAATTTGCTTGGATTCCCTATAGTTGATGAGGAAACTCATGCAACAATGAAAAATATCTCACCATCTGTTCTCCCTAACTTTTATGGATTGCGAAGTGAGGATCCTGAAACATTTCTGTTTGAGTTTGAAGTTGTGTGCCGAACTTATGACTATATAGAAGACTCTCAAAAACTCAAACTGTTTCCTTCAACATTGAAGGGATCTGCTTTGAAATGGTTCATGGGATTAGCCACTCAATCTATTAGGACTTGGAATGATATGAAACAAAATTTTTTGGATAGATACTTGGACTATTGTATGCCCACCAATCACAAGGATGAGGTATTCAAAATTATGCAAAAAGAAGATGAAAATTTGGAAGACTTAATTGAAAGATTTCAATACAACTTGAAAAGAGCAAAGATGAGCAACTTAGATAATGAAACCTTGAAATCCCTCCTATTAAAAGCCATTAGAGATGAATGGATAGAAATTTTAAACATGATGGGTAAAGGAGACATTTCTCAACTCCCATTTCATGATATAACAGAACTATGTATCCAATTCTCAAGGGGAAAATCTAAAACTGGAAAAGGGCCTAGGGATTCTTCTCTTATTAGGGCTAACAAATCTGCAACTAGATCAGTAAGTAGGGCAGAGATTGGTAATATGCTTGATGAGTTCAAAACTGATATCTTAGGGAGCCTTAGTGAACAACTAGACACCCTTAAAATCCAAAACAAGCAGAAAGCAGAAACAGATGCCTTAGCCATCTTTTGTCCGAAATGTAGGAAGAAACATGCTTTAAGGGAATGTCCCTTGGATGAAAAAGTTGTAGAAACATGTATGATTTTCTCAGAGAATCATGAGATCAAGGATTGTCCTTCAATTCATGGACTCAAAGCTGTCTTTCAAGAAGACCCAAATTCAGTAGAATCTCTCTGTTTTGTTGCAAGGAGACCTTGGCAGGGACAACAAACTCAAGGGTTTAACAACCCTATGAATCTTCAAACCCCACCAAATTGGAATCCTTGGCAACAACCTTGGCCCCAACATCAGAATTCATATCAGCCATGGGTACAAGGGATGCAAAATCCTTATGGGAGATTTGCTCAATTTTATCAATATCCTCCATCTTTTCAAAATCAACAAGCTCCACAATTTCCAAGCCCAAATCCACAACTTTCATTGCCATTTCCACAACAACAACCTTCTCAACAAAATAAAAATCCTCAACTCATGCTCCCATACCAACAGAAGACAAATCAACTTCCAGCTCAGCCATTGCCAAATCTTAACAATAAGAATCCTCAAACTACTTATATGGTAGAAGGACAACAATTTCCTACCTATATGATTGTTCCTCTCAACGATGTACAACTCAGATCTGGTAGAGTCTTAGAAAAACCTTCTATAGACATTCAAGAGCAAGATACCTCTGAAGAGGACTCTCTTCAAGTCAATAAGGGTTCTGAGGAAGAATCTCTTCAAAATTCAAAAATTCAAAAAGAAAAATAAAAGCTAACATCCACAACTCCTATAGTTGAGCAACCTGCATCTTCATCTACACCTCCTTTTCCGGAAAGACTACAAATTGATAAGGGGGTGGAAAAACAAATCTTGTTGCCTAACTATGACTTTCTAGATGAATTGAAGAATGTTTGTATCAAGATTCCATTGCTACAAGCCATTCGAGAAATTCCTATTCTATCAAAAACCATAAAGGAGTTGAGTTTCAAAAGACCAGGAAGGAAGCTAAAGGACACAAGAAGAATCCACCTGGTAGGAAAGATTGCAGACATTATGATGGAAAAATTACCATGCAGAAGTATGTAGATCCAGGAAGTCCAATTGTCAAGACACATATAAATGGGATAGAAATTCCAAACACATTGATTGACTTAGGGGCTACTATCAACATTATGAGTAGACAGACTATGGAACAGTTAAAACTTCCTAACCTTATTTTTACACCTACTTTATTGCAACTTGCAGATCGATCGGTTATTAAACCAGATGGTGTATTAGAAGATATTTCAGTCTCCTTAGATTCTTGGGAATATCCCGTAGACTTTATGATTTTGACTCCCAAAAGTAATCTAGGAGGACATCCACTTATCTTAGGAAGACCTTGGCTGGCCACAGCTGATGCTTTTATTAGTTGTAGATCTGGAGACATGTATATTTCAAATGGTAATTCGACAAAGAAATTCAATTTGTATCCTCCAGCAAGAGCAATCACAGAAATAGGAGGCAATGAATGGGTCGATGATGAGAACACTATACAACCTGTCTTTACCATTTCTGAAATTAGTGAGGATAGTCAAATTCTGAACACATTAGAAAATTTTGAGATATCTTAAGAATATGACCCCACACAATTTCAGTTGGAATCTGACATAGAATATTTATCATCAAGACAAATGTCTCTTTACTCTATGGAAGAGTTTGGTAATTCTGATATTGAGATTTTTCCAGAAAAGACATTGAATATCAATAAACATCTGGAGAAGTCACAACAAGAAGAACTAACCAGAATCTTGCAAAAACATTCTACTGCATTTGCATGGGAGTATACTGACATGAAGGGTAATGATCCTAAGACTTGCATCCATCATATCTATATTGAGGAAAACAGTAGACCAATCAGACAACCTCAAAGAAGGATGAATCCAAATCTTAGGGAGATAGTGAAAGAAGAGCTCCAAAAACTTCTCAATGTAAACTTTATTTATCCAATTTCAGATAGCCGATGGGTTTCTCCTTTGGTTATAGTACCTAAAAAGAATGGTAAATGGAGAGTATGCATTGATTACAGGGAAGTGAACAAAGCAACTTTGAAGGATCACTTTCCTTTGCCTTTTATTGATCAGGTATTAGATACATTAGCAGGTAAAAAGTACTTTTCATTTTTGGATGGTTTTAGTGGCTATAATCAAATTCAGGTAGCACCTGAAGACCAAGATAAGACCACATTTACTTGTCAATGGGGAACTTTTGCCTACCGAGTGCTTCCTTTTGGGTTATGTAATGCACCGGCAACATTCCAAAGAGCAGTACTAGGAATTTTTTCTGATCTAATCCATGATTGTGTAGAGGTTTATATGGATGATTTTACAGTTTATGGTAATTCATTTGAAGAGGCATTAGAGAATTTGGAAAAAGTTCTCATAAGATGTAAAGAAACAAACCTTTCATTAAGCCATGAAAAATGTTTTATGATGTTTACTGAAGGGATTGTTTTAGGACATCATATTTCGGGAGATGGGATTAAGGTTGATAGATCGAAAGTTGAAGTCATCTCCAAGTTACCTGTTCCAAATTGTCAAAGAGATGTTAGAAGTTTTCTAGGATTTACTGGTTATTATAGAAGATTTATAGAAAACTTCACTAAAATAGCATCTCCACTCTTCAGGTTGCTTAAAAAAGACTGTGAATTTAAATGGGATCATGATTGTCAATCAGCTTTTGAAACTTTGAAAACAAGAATATCTGAAGCACCTATCTTGAGAGGACCAAATTGGAAACTTCCTTTCCATATTTCTACAGATGCTTCAGATACAGCTCTTGGAGCCGTGTTGGGTCAAAAAGATTTAATTCCTTATGCCATTTATTACACCAGTAAAAATTTGACTCCCACAGAGTTGAATTATACTGTGACTGAAAAAGAGTTCTTAGCTGTTGTTCATGCAATTAATAAGTTTAGACATTACATAACGGGCTATGAAACTTTTATTCATACTGACCATTCTGCAATTAGATATTTAATGAACAAACCTGTTACTAATGGAAGAGTGACAAGATGGCTTTTACTTTTGCAAGAATTCAATATTACTGTGTTGGATAGACCAGGAAAACAGAATACAGTAGCTGATTTCTTGTCTAGGATTCAGAATACTAAAGAAGATTCTCCTGTAGAAGATAAATTTCCTGATGAATACTTGTTTGCGGTAACTATTAAGACCCCTTGGTATGCAGATATTGCTAACTATTTGGTTACAGGGAAACTACCTTCACATTTATTTCCAAGAGAAAAACGAAAGATTATTTGGGAGAGTTCAAGATATTCATGGATTTCTAACGAATTGTTTAAAACAGGGCCAGATCTTGTGATCAGAAGATGTGTCAGGGAAGATGAAATGCCTGATATTCTTAAGGCATGTCATGATGAACCATGCGGCGGACGCTTTGCGGACAAAAGGACGGCCTATAAAATCCTTTCCTTGGGATATTATTGGCCTTCTCTCTTCAAAGATGCAAAACAATATGTCAAAAGGTGTGATAGCTGCCAAAGAGTAGGGAAACCTACCCTTTCAAATGAAATGCCATTGCAAACACGGGTACTCATTGAACCCTTTGAAAAATGGGCTTTAGATTTCATTGGACCTATTAATCCACCATCTAAGCAAAAGAAGTATATATTGGTTTGTACTGATTATGTTACTAAATGGGTAGAAGCTAAAGCATTAGTATCTGCTACTGAAAATTCAGTTGTTCATTTTATTTATGAGGATATTTTTACTCGCTTTGGTGTTCCAAGAGAAATTGTAACAGATCAGGGGAGCCAATTCACATCCAATTTGGTGGAGAAGTTGATGGAAGAATACAAAATCAAGCAAAGAAGATCTACTCCTTACCATCCACAAGCAAATGGTCAAGTGGAGTCCACAAACAAAGTTCTTGAAAGTATCATCACCAAAACTGTTCATCTACATAGAAGAGATTGGGCAGAAAGGCTTCCCGAAGCCTTGTGGGCCTACAGAACTACATGGAGGAATACAACAGGACATTCTCCCTATGAACTTGTTTATGGGAAAGAAGTCTTACTCCCCATTGAGTTCCAAGTCAAGACCTTCAAGATAGCAGTTCAGTTGGGGATGGACTTATCAGAAGCCCAAAAGCATAGAATGGAGAAGTTGAATGAGCTAGATGAGATCAGACAAGAAGCAATTCTAAGAACTGATCTAGTTCAATATCAAGGAACTAAATGGCATGACAAATATATCAAAGAGAAGAAGTTTCAAGAAGGAGATTGGGCATTGTTATTTGACTCCAAGTTTAAAGATTTTCAAGGGAAATTTCAGACTCATTGGCTTAGGCCATATGAGATTGACAAGATCTTTAGCAATGGAGCTGTAAGAATCAAGACCATTGATGAGTTTCAAACTCCTCTTATTGTGAATGGCCATAGATTGAAATTTTATCATAAGCCACTCTCTAAAGAGGATTTTGTCAAGATGTTTCAAGAAAGTTCTGCAATCAGGCTGGTACAGAAGAATTCTTCTTCTCCACCAGCCTAGCTTTTGTTTTTCAAGTTAAAAAAAAAAGAAAAAAAAAATGGTATAAGCCTGAAAACCAATCATTGATTGGCAGTCTTATGCAGAAAATATAGGGTGAAAATCAGGGACACCTGACACTCTCTATTTTCCAAAAAAAAAATCTCTCTTTCATTTCATTTCATTTCACCACCCACTCCATTTCATTCCACTTCATTTCATTTCATTTCATTTCACTTCACTTCATTCCACTTCATTTCATCCATTCCATCAATAAAAATCTTTTTTTTATGACCATTTCCACCTGGTCATCTGTCATTTGTTCATTTCTATTCAACCAAGTAATAGCTGTGTCAGTTTCCGCAGCTGACATCTGTTTCCGCAGCTGACTCCAGTTTCCGCAGCCAGAAGCAGATTCCGCAGCTACTACTCTGTTTTCAAAGAGAATGTACAGTTAGTTGTTATTTCCACAATTATGAAATAAAATGTAGGAGAGAGGATCAATGGAACATTCAAGACACTAATGAAGATCAATCAGTTGAAGACCAAGGGCAAAAGCAAGGATTCCAAAGGTATGAATAAAGTTTATTTCAAATAGTATTGAAAAACACATTTTTATATAGTTTTAAACTATGAGCTCTACCCATTGCGCGCAATGATTATATTGATAGTCCCGTAACCTTCCACGATCTCCATGTTATCCTCTTGCATTTATTCACAAACGGTTTCATCATTGAAATTCCGATTCTCACTCATGTTCCAATATCCCACCGTAGATAATGAGACGTATTTGAGTTGACAAATGACTCTTACAAGCCACATAACTTCATAATCATTGATTGAAACGTGTTCATATTTATTACACAGCCACCAAAATTCAAAACGCGGCCGAATGCATTATACTTTGTTAACCTCTTTGTCGTGTCTCTGTCGTGTTTACAAAACCCCACTCTACTCATTCTCATTCCCTGTTTCACTCCATTTCGTTCCTTTTGCTCATTCTCACTCCCGTATATCTACCCACAGTCTTACTCCATTCCGTTTATGGTACTCATTCTCATTTTTATGATAACATCCCCACAGTATTGTGCTCGATCCTGTGTATTCAGTCGTTCCATTTCCACTTAAACCCTCACAGAGGCAAACTTGTGAAGCATAGAGAAGTGAAATGCGAAAATTATTAAGGGCAGAGCCGGAAGGACCGAAGTTTATAGAGGGATATCCGCAAGCAAAAGAGATGTTGAGGAAAGCTAAATGGCTGCGTTTTATTCAGAAATTCAGGGGTTACCACAGAGAAGTTACGAAAGCGTTTGCAAGATCATTTGATGGCTCGGAAGCAGAAGTTGGAGACCTCAAGTTTTTGGTCAATGAAGCATCAATAGCAACAGCCACAGAGCTTCTTCAGGAAGGAGAACGTTGGTTCAAAAATAAAAGTATCAGTGATGAGGCATGGAGAACAATCCTACGAAATCAAGGTATGGATATCACTGTTTTTAAAAGAGCAATCCATGTGCATGCAATAAAAGAAGAATGGGCCACTTTACTACTAATTGTTCAGAAATTTATTACATGTGAAGGTCGTTTTGGGTCTATGTACATGTACCATACTAGGCTATTGATGAATTTTCTTGAAAACCAAACTCTCAATCTCCCTTATTTTCTATTCAATAGCTTAAAGAAAATGGCTGTGACTGTTCAAAAACACTGGGGAGATGTAGAGCCTCATCTTTATCACCACGGCCTTATAAAAATTCTGATTGAAAAGGAGCTAAAGGAAAGAAAAGATACATGGGAACAATTCCTAGTTAGAAACTTCTTTGAAGAACCTCAGGAAATTCCTGAAGGTATTTCAATTAGAAGGAGTAGAAGAAAGGGAATGAATGTTGAAACCCAAATTGCTCCTACTCAGGAAATTCCCGCAGCTAGCACAGCAAAAAGAAGTAGAAGGAAAAGAACAATACATGAAATCCAAAATACTTCTACTACTACTATGAAAAAAAACTGATAGGGAAGAGAGATTGGTAAAAAGGAAGAAGAAGGAAATCAAAGCTAAGAAGCCAATAATACCAAAAGGGAAAGAAATTATTGAGGTTGTCCATAAAACTCCTTCTTCTGAAGAAGAAGATCACCAAATATTATCTGAAAGATCAGTTTATCTTCAAAAAAAGTCATCTATATCCAAGAAGGCAGAAAAAGGGAAACAAAAACAAAAGAGTAGTGTACCACAGCATGTGAGGAGAAGCAGCAGGCTTAAAGGAAAATTGAGAAAAACACAAATTAAGGGTCCTCATTTCATTGATTTGGGTGAGGACACATCTGAACAGTCTCCAACTGAACATAGTCCATTTCAGTCAGTTAGTGAACCTGATTCCTTTCACTCCCAATCAGACAATGAGCATACTCCATCTTATTCTCAGCAAAATATTGATGTAAGCCCTCCTCGGCCAGATTTTGAACATAATTCTCCTTTGCAGCATTTTGGGGACAGCCCAATGAAAATGACACCGGAAGTAGACCCCAAACAGCAGGAGGTATATGACTATATAGAATCCTTGGAAAAGGCAGCCACAGGTCCAAGTACCTCTTCCATTCAACCTCATACATTGCAGGATGATTTAGTTCAGTCATTAAAACAGGAAATTTTTGAGCTGGAGCTTTTGAATCGGCACATCAAAAATGAAAATGAAACACTGAAAGAATAAGGCAAACTGGACAAGATCATCCATGATAATACTATGTTACATTTGGGAATTTGGCAAAAAAAGAATAAGAAATTAAAAAGGAAATGCCAAAAATTGAGCAGAGCACTTGTGAATATCAAATTTAGGTGCTTAATGAAGAAACCCAGAATGATGGCAGTACCAAAGAAGAAGAGAAGAGGGTTGGATGTGTTGGCTGAAGTATCAAGGCACATGAACTGAACAAAGAGTATCAAAATTTTGGTTGCATGAGGACATGCAACACCTTCACAGTGGGGGTATGTTGAGTCCCGAATTTGCATCTTTTCCATACACTTTTCCATACCTTTTTCACTCACCTAAACCTCCCAAATTGTCAATATCCTGTGCAAAAGGGTATCTAACATGGTTTTTAATTATGTTTTTGTGTTTTCTATTTGATCTAGATTTTGTTCATTCAGCTGCGGAATCTTGCCACTTTCCGCAGCTGCTGCAACTTTCCGCAGCTATTTTGTGGAACTATATGCTACAGGTGTCTACAAGAGAAACGAGCCACATGGGCAGGCTAGGAATGACGTGGACATGGTTCGTGTCCTATTGGTTCAAGCAAACTCGTCCAAAGAAGCCGCGGTCAAAGGCATCCACGTGGAGGTAAACTATGGAGTTTCATGTCGGCCGGACTCTGTTTCGTGGCACATAAACATCCATACGGCCGTTTCTAAGCTTGCGGAGGTTAAATCGACATCTGTGCAGAGCTCTGGAGTTGAATTCAAGCATCCACCTTCCGTAGATTCACTTTCCAACACGGCCATACTCCTATATCTGTGGACGTAGTGGTCTACGTGCTCTCTGCCATCATGAAATTTAGGAGACAGTTACAGTTTATTGTTATATATAGAGCGTTTGCATACGCACATAAGGTTAGTAGTTAGTTGTTAGTTGATAGTTGATGTTCGTGAATGTACTCTGTTATCTGTTAGTTTGCTTTGTAGTGATTACGCAGCCCTTGAGCCGTAACACTACCATTCTGTAATGAACTGCTTGTTAATATGAGAAGACTCTGTTTTTCAACTTAATTCGTGTTTGAGGATCGTTACCAAGGCTGTGTAGAGGGCCCCTGCTCAGCTAAGGTTTTGTGTATTAGTGTACATTTTTCATTTCATTTCTTTTAAAAGTCATTGTATCATAATCCATCATATGTTCATACTTTGTAGTTGTTTCATTTCTGTTTATACATTTCCATAATTTCCATTTCATTTCTGTCTTTCATGTTTTTATGATTGTTAATCACTGATCAGTTTTCTTGATTGCAGGTTTAGATAGACAGCCCGGGCATTTTTCATAGTATTTTGACTAATGACATGAAACTAACATTGTTCTGTTGCTAGTTTGTTTTTCATAGCTTTTGTTTAACTTCAGTCTTGCTTTGTACATTTCAGTTTTGCTTATCTGATTCAGTAGTTAAATTTAGATATATTAAGCTGCTCATAGCGTCTTGATTTATAATGCAGTTGAACGATGGTGAGAATTTGCATTATGAAATGTGTAGTTTAGTATTAGTTTCTTTTCTGCAAATTTAGATATATTAAATTGCTCATAAGCGTCTTGATTTATCTCAAAAGCCATGTTGGAGTGATAGTGAAACCTTTGCATTATGAAATGTGTAGTTTAGTATTAGTTTCTTTTCTCCAAATTTAGATATATTAAATCATGTATGACATCTTCATTTGCCTCCGAAAGCCACAGCTGGACTGATGGCGAGGGATTGAATCATGAGTGTATGGTTTAGTATTAGTTTACTTTCTGCAAATTAAATATCAGTTACACAAGTTGTTTATGATTACTTCCGAAAGTCATAGCTGGTCTAATGATGAAGGGTCAGAAAATGAATTGATGTAATCTTATTTAGATTTATTTTGTTGCAATTTTGAATTTCCTTAAGCATAGTTTCTTTTGTGTTTAGTTGGCAGCAAGAATAGTTTGGTTTTCATGTTCACTAGTTTACTATTTTGATTCATTAGATTAGCAGCATATTTTCATTTCAGCAGTACACTTTTACTTTCTTTCAAGTCTTGTCATTGTAATTTTCAATTTGCTTTTAAAGTTTCAAGTTGGTAAATCATTATAGGGGATATCACTTCCTTGAACAAATATAACCAAACTTGTTTTCATTTTAGAATTTCCATTTCACCTTAGAAAGACCAAAAAAACGAAAAAAGTTAAGAAATAGGTTATCTTGCACATATAGTGCGCCGCACTTCATCAGCTTATGATTCCCGGATTGAAAAATTAAATGCAGCAATTTAGGACACACTAAATTGACCAAACAATAGCTCAAGTTTACGACTCAATTTTGAATATTTATCTTTGTTTTCATGTCAATAATAATTTGAATAAGTCTCAGGAAGTTATGGGCAGTGGTTTGGACGCTGACCTAGAATGGTGGCTTAGATCTCGGGACTGCACCCTATGCACTGGAATTGTTTTGTTACAACCACATCCAAGAAGTGTTGTGCATTCGGTTAGAGGCCATCAACCACACCCAGGGCTTGTCATAAATGTGGTTTGGAGCCTAGGTCAGTAAAAAATAGCCCCAACTCAGGGTTTGGTCATATGGGGTGGTTTTTTTCCCCTCAGTGTCCTGTAGCCCTAAGAGATGCTATGAGTTTTGAGTCGGTGGTCATTTGTAGGCCCCACTTCCTTAATTAGAGCTAGGAGGTTGGGTCATGTAAAAGTAACACTTTGTCTCATTTTTACCCTAGTAGGCCAGTGAAATTGGGTAAATATGGGAGCGGGTAGTTATAGTTTAATATCATCTCTATTATGTTCAAACACTTGGACTGATGGGTGGGATGTGTTTGTCACGCATTCATATCAGTTTTCTATGTGTTCATTATGCATGCATTGTGATAGTCATTTTTGCAGCAGTGTCATCATTTAGAAGTTGATGATGTTGATGTTGAGATGATTTATATGTTTATTTCATTATATATACATATGTTGTGATAATCCGGATTTATTGTGCAGATGGGATATCCTCCCCTGAACTTCATTGAGGTATGTTGATCATGTTTATATTTGGTTATATGACATGGTATGTTTCCAAGAAGTAGAAGATCAAGATGACAAGAAAAATGGTGGGATACAGTTCATGTGATTCTCCCTATAGATCAGATGAACAACATGGTGATGAGTACTCCCATGACGTAGTAGATACATTAATAAGTTTGAAAGAAGATATTAGAATTTGTAAGGTGGATAGTCACAAGATCATTTAGTCACAGGAAATACTTTCCAGAGCATAAAAAAAAGTAGAAGTTAATGCAGTCATCCTTCAAAGTATATCATATTTATAGAGACAGGGAATTCTTCGGAATAGTCATCGACATGAGGAAAGGACAAATGGGGCATATGGAAGCAATTCTCAATCATGATACATGTTTGATAGGGATGACACTATGCAATATGGTAGGTTCTTGGATACACCTCATAAGAGGGGTAATTATTCTGGGTTGAGATATGTGTCTTATCCTAAGGAGGAGAAAGAAATTATTCAGATATTCATCAGTGGGTTTTCGGCATATTTCCAGGACAAGATTGAGTTTTATGAGCCTAGATCATTGGAGGAAGCCATCAAAAAATTGAAGCACTATTATGAATAATCAAAATGCAAGACTGCGTCTAAGCATGATTGGAAAGGTAATTAGTAGAATAAAGGAAAGTGGGATAAGAAGAGAGGAAAACCTCAGGATACAAATGAAAATGATATTGTAGCACCATATAATAAATTAAATGCAATTGATAGAGGATGGGGATTTCAATATAAGGAGCACAACAAAGGTGATGTGATAGGAATGCTTTATAGTGTTGGACTTGTGACAAGGATCATCACAGGATAGATTCATTAGGGGAATTTTGAGGTCTAAAATGGGCCTCATAAGAAAAATGTACAATAAAAATAAACTTTATAAGAACCAATAGGATTCAAGATGATGATGTCAACCATGGGGGATGATTCACCATTTTTGGAGTAAAAAAGTAAAAATATTAAAAAATTATAAAATAATCAAAGTAATTTTTCAACTCATATTTTCAACTTATCTCCCTAAGGTTTTAATGAAATTTCAAGTGGGAGTACTCGTTGGATGAAAAATTTAATTCTTCATCGTAGAAATACCCATGGTGCATACTTTTGATGGACCCTGCTACACGAAAAATGACAAATACATTAAAAAATGTGATTGCAATCACATTTTTCATGTATTTTTCATTTTTTGTGTAGCAGAGTCCATCGAAAGTATGCAACATGGGAAATCGTTGAATGAGGACTCAAATTATGCATCCAACAAGTATTTCTGCTCGAAATTTGTGTAAATCCATAGGGAGATAAGTTGAAAATACGAGTTGAAAAAATAGTTTTCTCTTTTTTCCCTCTAAAATTTGGTGATGTAATCTAATCTTATTTTATTATTTCCACTGTTATTTTATAATTTCCTTAGGAGGCCCATTTTATAACTCAAAATTCCCATAATGATCCACAACGTCATGGTGATAGACAAAAAATTTACAGTTGGGTACATTGGACAAAGTATTCCTTGGATTTATGAAACATTGGATGATAAACAAGTTGATCATCATAAATCTATTATCAAGATGGAAGGTAAGATTTTTGATTAGGTTGTTTCTATTTTTATTTAACCTCAATCTAACTATATTTATATCAGTCCTGACGTGGTGGATAAGTGTTTCTTGAATAAATAAGTGCATGCAGAATCTTGATTGGTACAGTTGGCTTCAGGTAAGAAAGGAGTTCATCAATGGGAAATATCTTATGTATTTAAGATGAATGACTTGTCCACATAAGCACATCTTAATTTTCTTCCATTGGGATCATACAATGTGTTTTTGGGTATGGATTGGTTGTACATTCACAGTACTAAGGTAGATTCCTATGATAAGGCTATCGAGTGTTTGGATGATGAAAAGAATATTATAGGGTAAGAAGAATCCTACATTAGTGAGAATGGTTACAACTATGCAGATAATACACAGTAGTAGGAAAGGACATGTATTGTTTGTAGTTCATATTTCTAGTGACAAAGGGAATGATGTTGAAGATGTGGAAGTATTGAAGGCATCTAGTTTTGCAGTAGTTTCAGGATGTATTTCCTGTAGATATTTTAGAGTTACTGCCTCATAGGGAAGTGGAGCTTTCTATTGAGTTGATGCTAGGAGAAACAACAATATCGAAGGAAATGTACAATATGAGCACTCTAGAGTTAGTGGAATTGAAGTCGCGGTTGAAGGAAATGCTTGATCAAGGATACATTAGGCCAAGTGTGTTGCCTTGGGGTGCACCAATTTTTTTATTTTGAAGAAGGATGGTACTCTTAGGTCGTGTATTTATTACAGGTAGTAGAACAAGGTGACCACCAAGAAAATATACCTTTTCCACAAATTGATGACTTGTTTGATCAGTTGAAGGGAGAAACAATTTTCTCGAAGATTGATTTGAGATCATGATATCATCAAGTATGCATCAAACAAGAGGACTTATATAATACTTCTTTCTAGATGAGATATGGTTATTATGAGATTTTTGTTATTCATTTTGGTTTGACTAATTATACAACTACTTTCATGTGTTTAATGAATAATTTCTTGCATCCTTTTGAACAAGTTTGTGATAATATAAATTAATGATATATTGATATATTCTAATAATGAGGAAGAGCATAACTACCAACGGTTCATGAGAGGCACACCATGAGCGACTAGGGTTTCTGTCAGCCTCTGCAATGGAGAAGTCTATCCCTACCTGCCTTCTACAGGCCATTTTCGTGCACCTGATCGATATCCATACATTGCCACAGGAATTCCTGTAATGGCGTCCCCTTCGGGGGGGGTTTCAACGCCCCCCCCCATCAGGTTCTGGCGTAAAGTCAGCATCGAAAATGAAAAATAAATCCATCCCTGTTCAACTTGAAAATGATGAAATTCAAGATATCTTGACACAAGAACCACAAAAAGCATCACAAGATACGACAGAAAATCCCAGCATTGTACAGGGAGACACTTCAGCGCACAAGGATACTCCCACAACGACATCTCCAACATGTAAGACCATAGCAGCAGAACGACCCAAAATCGAACCACCAAGTCATAGGATAAATGGTCAAATCTATTATATGAAGGACCATGCCCTCATAGCTAAATTCATTGGCTTTTGGCCGACTGAAAAAGCTCTTTAGGGGTGGATAACAGAAAAATGGAAACCTAAAGGAAATATTACCCTGTAGCTAGGCCCAAAAGGATTCTTCACAGCGGTCTTCAACTATATTGAAGACTGCAACAGACTCCTAGACGTCGGCCCTTACTTTTTCAACTCAGCTGGACTGTATTTACGAGATTGGGTTCAAATATTTAACCCAGACAAGGAGGACTTCAGCTGGGCACCTATGTGGATCAGGATGTATTCTCTTCCATTGGAATACTGGGATGAAGATTCATTGAAAGAAATAGGAAATGGCCTGGGTGAGTTCATCAAGATAGCTGAAGAAACAAAGCTCCAAAGATATAATTCATATGCTCACATATGCGTCTATATGTGCCTAGACAAAGCTCGTTCCTGTCATGTTCAGTGAGTCCATCACTCTTTGATGTTTCTATGAGTCGAGCGAAGGTGTAACTCGACTCTTTTTTCATGTATAGAGAGTTTGAAAAAGAGGCGAAAAAGAAAACTCCAAAGGTTACTTTTCGTAAATAGTCTCTTGACTCTGAAAAGGTAGAAAAAAATACTTAGAAGAACCTCTTAGCCATGTTCGACTAAGGTATTCCTTTTTCGTAATTAGTATATGTCAATTTTGAAAAGTGTTAAAATTGTAATGAGTATATGTATTTTCATTTACTTTAATGAGTTTGAAAATAAAAGTGCTCAAAAATATTTTCATATTTAGTGAGTTTGAAAATAGTTGAAAGAGGACTCTAGGGGTTTCATTTTTCGTAATTTTACAGATCCTAGACAAGAGATAGAAGTATTCTCTCTGATCAAAATGATTTGTTTCATCTAGATGTCATCAAATCCATCAAACAACTATTATCCTACTTAGAACATCATCAAATGGTTAAAAATAGTTGATGAGAGATGAAATTAGGTCATGTTAAAGTTAAAACATTAAATTGTTAATAAAATAATCATAAAAATGAGCATAAAATATGTAAAAAGTAATTCATTTTTACAATTTTACATTTAACCTCTTGGTGAATGAGTTATGAGTAATTTTTTCCCCCAATAATTAGCAGCGGATTGAGAAAAACCATGTCGATCATTTCGAGTGTTGTCACATCGAGGTAAGAGATCACATCTTCCTCTTGCTTTCTATGGTTTTGTTTTTTCATTTGATGTAAGTTTTCTCAGTTTTTGGGTGACCTCGGGCTTCATTTTTTTTCCCTACCTCCACCGCACCCATGTAAAGTCAAAAAGAGAAATAGACAAGGGGGATTTACACTATCCAGGGAATTTTAGTGCACTATATTCCCTTGTTAGGGTGCGTTAGACACATTTAAAAAAGTGGTTTTGCAATTTTCACTCAAAATTCTCCCAAATTTTTGCATGAAATTTCATCTTAATGATCCTTCTTGTCATGTTTCAATATTTCATTGGAACACAATGGAATAGATATGGTGAGAAAGATAACATGAGGTACAAGATATGGATGTAGCTAATGACTTGACCACTATCTAGGAATTAAGGAATTATGGGATTATGAAATTATTCTCGATTCCTGGTATGAGGAAACATATGGAGTTTCTAGAGTATCTTGTTCGATCATGGGATATTTAGGCACAAGCATTCAAGATTGGAGCACACATGCTTACTATAAATGTGGAAGACATATATTTCCTGACTGGTTTCTTTAGGAGAGTAACCCACATCTCATTATTTGGTTCGAGGGGTGGACAAATAGTCAAATACTATATCAATGCACATTGTGGACCTTGATCTCAATTGCCCAAGGATGGAAATATCAAGATAAAGGATGTGCTTTGTTTACCTTTGAAGATGATCATGTTCATTATTTCTAGATTGATGGGAAATGATACCTTGCATTTATCCAACAGGTCTAAAACAGAATGAAAGAATAATTTACCAAGCCAAGGGATATACGATTGAAGAAATTTGGGTATGGTTTTATTTTGATTTCATTTTCCTTGCAATGGATTTCATTACTTTTACCACAACATATATCACTTAATCCCATGGATTCGTGAGTCCCACATATGAGGAGATTGTTGGATCTCATGTTCAGACATGTAGGTCCATTATCTATGAGCTTCACACTAGTCTTATTCTGATGGTTGTGCATGAAATCATTATGATTGAGGAATATCCATTTGCAATGATGGAATTTCATGAAGACAAATATCTCATGCTTCATGATGGCGAGTTATGGGGTTCCATAGTTTAAAAAAAAAAAAAATTACAATTTTTGAGCTTTTAAGTTTTACAATTTTTTTTTCTATTTTCTATGTATCTGACACTAAAATATTAATTTTTACATCCAGAAATGGGTGAAATTCGACTTGTGGGTTCCTCCTATCTTCAGCGTGAAGGAGAGCTACAATAGGCACTAGTAGGAGTACATGATGTTGTAGGGGGAAGATAAGTACCTCAAAATCTCAATGTGGCTAAGACTCTTGTAGAGGTTGAGCGTCGCATGGAGGGGTTGACCCAGGGCATAATCAAGACTAGGGTTGATAATATCTCGATGAGACTGCAATGTCATACTATTGGAGTGCCTGGCCATATTATCTGGCTATTGTGCAAGATGGCTCACGTAGTTTCTCTCTATCATGATCATTATGATTAGTCTAGTAGGAAGCTAGATATATAGCCATATTTTGACTAAGTGTATATTTTTTTGATATGATGGGTCATGTGGCCATTTGTGTCTCAGGCAAAAATTTTGTAAAATCAAAATTATATATATATATCTATATATATATATATATATATATATATATATATATATATACCTATTGGTGTTTATTGTGCATTATGTTATCTCATTCAATGTATGTGATGTGAATTGAATTGAATTTACATATGTCGCAAATGTTTGTCTAAAACTTGGTTTGCTAATGCATCTGTTAATGTGTTTAGACTACTAATTTTTCAAAATATTGATCATATAGCAAAACAAGGCCACCTTCTGAGAAAACACGACACTTGAGACTCTTATCATATTGTGCCTCAATGCATTTTTTATGGGCCTCATTAGCCATTGCAACATCATGCCAGGTTTCATCTAAATGTGTCAGATGTAAAATTCGCTCTTCTTTTGCAGAAGTGGAAGGAAGGAGATCGATGGGAAGTTTCAAAGACATAATTTCACATTCAATTAGAATGATTGCTTCCTAACCGAATAGCAATTGGAATGGCATAAACCTAGTATAAGTCTTAACAAAGTTTGAAATTCCCACAAGGTTGCATAAAATATCAGATGTTAGTTTTATTTGTCAACCCCTATCATAGGTTGAGGCATTGTTTTCAAAAATTTATTGATGGAATAAAATTTCCCATTTTCATGAGGGAAATAGGGAGTTGAAGTCTCATGGGAGAGGCCAAAATACGACATGTGGTACACCAAACCGTACGGTAACATGATTGAAAAAGAGAAGAGAATTTATTTCACTAGTATTATTGTATTTAGGGATTGCCTCGGCCCACTTGATAAAATAGTCCACCACCACAATAATGTAGCCATGCCCTTAGACCAAGTGACGGTTAAATTTCATGAAATTAATGTCCCATTTCATGAAAGGTCCAATTGTGATAATAGGATGGAAAGGAGTGGGTGGGGTGTGAGATTTATGATCGTATATCTAGAAGGCATGACACTTTTGAGCCAGGAGGATGCAGTCGTGAAACATAATATGCCAAAAATAACCAACACACAAAATATTTTGTGTAGTGGCATAAATAGAAATATTTCCACCACATGCCCTAGAATGGAATTAACTTAGGACTTTCTTCGCCTCCTCGTGAGTGAGGCACCTTCGAAAAACTCAATCGATACCACGGTGATAAAGGGTGTCATGAATTGTAATATAATGTTTAGATTGATATCAAATACATTATTGGTAAAAACGAGAGGTATCATATTGGAAAGTCTTGGTTTGGAGATATATGATAATGTATCCATACCATAGGTGAGATGAAGAAATCGAGAACAATTACTTGTCTGGAATAGAACCGTCAGACGTTGTTTCAACATCAATGGTGGGAAGGTTGGATATAAGCTCAAAAAAAGGTATGGATTTCTTTGACTTGGATTAGATAAAATCCAAATTGAAATCCTACAGGATGAAAATCAATTTAAAGTGATTTCCCCCACATAAATTAGCGTGACAAGATGTATGTCATTAGGTTGCAGTCAGAAATGATTGTAGTCTTACAAAGCAGGATATAGTGGTGAAACCTTTAGATAGCTTGGAAAAATGCCAAAAATATATTTTCGAGGTGAGTGTATTTGATCTCGGTATCATTCAAGTTACAACTCAAATAATAAATAGGATGTTCAATCCCTAAATTGTACTCTTGGACCAATTCCCTAGTGATGGGAGTAGTTGCAACGACAAGATAGAGGAAGTAATTCATTAGAGAACTTTTGGGGTCTAAAATGGGCCTCGTAAGAAAAATGTACAACCAAAATAAAATTTATAAGAAACAATAGGATTAAAGATGATGATGTCAACCATGTAGGATGATTCACCACTTTTGGGGTAAAAAAGTAAAAATATTTCAAAATAATAAAATAATAAAACTACTTTTTTAACTTGTATTTTCAACTTATGTTCATAAGTTTTTACTCAAATTTCGAGTGGGGGTACTCGTTTGATGAAAAATTTAATTTTGAATCCAAGGAGTACCCATGTTGCATACTTTTGATGGACCCTACTACATGAAAAATGAGAAATACATGAAAAAACATGATTGCAATCATGTTTTTTTCATGTATTTCTCATTTTTCATGTAGCAGGGTCCATAAAAGTTATGCAAGATGTGTACTCCTTGGATAAGGAATCAAATTATGCATCCAATGAAACTTCCTTCTCGAAATTTGAGTAAACCCATAGGGAGATAAGTTGAAAATATGAGTTAAAATAGTAGTTTTTTTCTTTTTTCCCTCTAAAATGTGATGATGTAATCTAATCTTATTTTATTATTTCCACTATTATTTTATAATTTTCTTAGGAGGCCCATTTTAGACCTCAAAATTCCCGTAATGGAATCGGTAATATGGGGTATAGAACAATGATGCATCAATAAAACATCTTTCAAGGCATCAAATTCCTTTTGGGTCGTGTCATCCCAATGGAAAGGAACCCCTTTCTTAAGCATGCGAGTAAATCCTTTGGTTAATTCGGAATAGCTGGTAATGAGCCTCCATATAAAGTTAACCTCCCTAGTGGAGTTTCCAATTTTTTATACGAGATTTATGATTGCGAACAAAACTATCTCCCCTAGAGCTAGTGGACTAGTCTATAAAAATAGAAAGTAAAGAATATAAAGTTTCCCATAGAGAAATTGAGAGATGGAAAGAGGTCGACTTGGAATTTGTCTCAAGATTTACTTTCCTCCTGGATTGTAAGCTCCAATCCTAGATTTTATTGCTATAATTAGAACATGCACATGCAATCAAAACAAACCAAGGATCTATAAAATCTGCGTAGCATAATTCATTCACTTTATTCAATTGAATCAACGAGGCACTGAAATATATGTATGTAAACATAAAATATCAAATATAGAAAAATTAAAATACTCTTTATATTAATATAAATAGGAAAGCTATTACAAAAAAATATAGTGTTGATCTTGTGAGGTTCTCCCTAAGTTGTCTTGTCCTTCTTTGTCACAAAACACACCTCAATGTCACCCTAATGTATGAAGATGATTAATCGCTTAGATTCAACACCACAACATGAGGGCATGATCAATATCCAAAATCCAACCGTGATGTTGTGGATGGCAGTAAATATATATGAGAGTGTGGTAGTTTAGGAATTCTGATGCAGGGGCATTAGATTCGGGAAAATACCTTGTATTTTATTAAACATAGGGGGTCTTATGTTTGTGAGAAAATATTAATTTTATGTAAATATTAATGGTATTTTTGAGAGATTTTAATTAATTATTGTGAGGATTTGTTAATATTCCCAAATAATTTGGAGAACATGAGAGAAATTATATTGAGATATCTAAGAATTAATTATGAAGCCTAAGATAGATTTAGTTTCAAGATTTTAGGGGTAAATCTAGATTGTAGGGATATTTGAGGACTTTGTTGAGTTATTGAAGGGATTTGAACCTAAATTGGTTCATCCAAAATTTGTATAAATTAATGAGCCTCAAAAGAAAAATAGTTCAGAAGAGAATAGAAGAGAGGTAGGAGACAGGAGTTTGAAAGGACAAAACAGAGTTTTTGTCAAGCCTTCAGGCATTTGTAAAACAGGGACAATGATTGAAAATCAGGCCAGGAACAAGATTTCTGTAAGTAATTTGTTTATATGAAAGTATCATTTCAGAATTATATGTATTGATTGATTGAGAAATTGTATGCTTAATTTCTGTAACTGGGGTTTGAAGAGAGAGTGTGCGTAGTGGAATATAGTAGAAAGCAGGGGTTTCTACTTGGAAGCCTTCGGGCAAAGATTGTAAATGTGGCCACTGGTTGAAAATCAAGCCAAGGAGGAAGAATATTGATGTAAGTACTGTGTTTTAATGCAAAATATAATTTTCTGAAGTTTATGTCCCATTATTGAGTTTTGTGTAGAATTGATTGGGTAAATTAGATTCAGAATGAATCGATTCTGAAAAGGAAGAATGCCTGTGTGAGACATTGGGTGAATCGAATTCATGCGTTCATGGTATACAAGGGGCTTTTGAATCCCTTTGAATTTTTGAATTATATGGTTTCGTTTTAAATTGAATGCAATCGAATGTCTCTATTCCTCTATAACTCAAATTTAATAAGGTTTGTTTTACTTGGGCTGGATTAATACTTCACAGTTCTGTCAACAAATATATAAATTCCAAGTGGGTTTTGATATGAAACAGAGGTTTATTGAAGTCCAAATTCAATACAGTCGAGACAAAAAAAATTTGAGATCAAGCATGTTTAAATTTTAAGTTGAAATGTTTTTGTTTGAATTGGCATCAGATTAAGCCGATCCATGGAATCAAGTATGGTGAGAAGACAAGATTGGAAGTTCGATTTTTTGTAAGTTGTCATATAACAAAGTTGTAGAGGAATTAGAATTTGCGTGAAAGATTCTAAGGGAAATTTGATTTCGTTTTAAATTGAGAGCAGATTTCCTTCATACCATCAAGACGGTTCGATGGATTGGAATCGATTTAAAGAATCGAATGGTAAGCATAGAATCAATAGAATTTGGAACCGTGCGTTGAAAGGGCAGAATGAAATATAAACAATTGACTGTTAAATTGGATTGGTGCTAAGGTGGAGACTAATGGTCTCGACGTGTATTTGTGTGAAGAGCTTGATTTAATAAGCCATAAGAGGGCTTTGGAAGCAGAACCGAAGTCAAAGAGTGAAGCGGGACTGGCAGTAATAGTGCGAGGGAATTGTGAAATTGGAAGCGGAATCATGAGTTCTGTGTGAACCTGAAGGCGGTTTTTGGAGATGAGGAATGGTATTCATGTGACTTTCAACTGGTAAGTGGTAATTTTGATTTTGAACGCGATTATGCTAGATGATGGATGCGTGGAATTAGTGGATTTTAAATACTGCCAATTTTACATGCTATTGAGTTGTTAAAGTTTGTAGCTTATGAGAATGTGATATCCGTTGGATATGCGCACATTGCAAATGTGGAGCGCGATGGGAAATTGACCATCGGATTAATTCGACAGTTAACCCAAGGTGAGTTGCGGGACCCAGCAAAACTATATATGTTGATGTGTGGATCCTAATCCATGGTATGACGTGAAGGTTAATATAAAGGTTAATATATGACGGAGGAAATGATATATGTAAAGACTTGTTAATATTTATATTGACAAACATATATGAAGAGTGCTAAAGTGATGGGCCATTATATAAAGACTTTTTATTATAATTCGAATATTTATTCGAAATGTCCATGAGGTGAGGGCAAAGATTGAGTTGGGTTTTTAATCCAAACCAAATGTGAGTTTAATGCAAAAGTGGAAAGATTCTATTAATATGGTTTCAAACCAGAATTTAAAAAAAAAAAGTCCCGCATATGATAATTGGAGCTTCCGCAATTCAAAAGAGGTGAAATTTCCCAGACTTAGAATTTATTTGGGGCATTTATTGAGATGCATTTTTACATGCATATGATGGTGAGAATGTGGGTTTGGCAGGGCGAGATACCATCAAGTGGAAACAGAGCTGGAATAGCTCTGTTTAAATGCTCATTTTTTTTTTAATTAAATTGCATGTGTGATAAAAAGATCATATTTTTAAGACTGATAAGATTGTAACACAGAGATGTAGTGAAAGATAATTCAAGATCAATGGGATCTTGAAGGCGAGTTGATGATAATTATTATTGAACTCTGGTTTGAAGGTTATGCTTGACAAATTTGGTTTGCAGGCATATTGAGGAAGTCTCAGCAGAAAGAAGCAGATCACAGCTGGAGAGCAGTGATGAAGGAGTCCAACAGAGGATTCTAGGTGAATGTGGCAGAACTTGAAGAGATTCAACAAAGGTTGAATGAATAGGAAAATTATGTTCTAAAAAGTTGCAGATGAGAGAAGCCTAAAGGAGCAATGAAGAATGCTCAAAAGGTTCCAGCAGAAGGAGAACCAGTACTTGCCAAAAGACAAAATTGGGAGGAAAGGATTGGTGAGGTAAGTGGCAGCAGGAGAGCTTGTTATTGCAGAGGCTTGGTGTAGCTTATGAGTGATAAAATCATGGAGAAGAAGATGACTACTGAAATTCATAAAGGAGAGAGTAGAGGTTCATAGAGAGACCACATCAGAAAGAAGGAGAAATCAGATTCCAAGACAAATTGCATAATGTAGCAGTTAGCTGATACAGAATATGAAAGAGTTAGCTGAGATCAGGAAACAGTTTGATAAAATGAAGATGATGATAGAGGAAAGCCAGAGAGTTGGTTGGCTCATGAAGAAGAGAGTGAAGTGGCAGAGGCTAAAACGGAAGAGAGATCAGCAGATAAACATGCAGTTCGCAGAGAAGCTGAGAGAGCTTGAACATAGGATGGATGTACAGTTGGGATGTGAAGAACTTAGAGTAGCTTAGTTGAGAGTGGAAGTTTCCATTGATGAAATAGAAGAGGAGATCATTGATGATTTCCTAAACTATTGGGTAAATCCAGATCAGCTGGATAATGTAAAACCTTGTGTTTTTGTAACTGAAAATTGTGATGTGATTACAGGTTTTGCAGAAGAGAATGATGAGAAATCTTGTGAAGTTGTCACAAGTATGGAAAAGAATCTTTCAAGAGATAAATACTCTGAATAAGAAAGCAGTGATTCTTTTGTACTTGAAGCTGTTATAGTACAAGAGGAAGTTCTTTTGAATGAAGAAGAGGATCAGTCTGAAGAACTGGTATATAAACCAACAGTTGAGACTGTTGAACTTTGTGATTTTCAAACTGAAAGTTTGTGTGTGAATGCAGGGATGGTACATAATGATCATATACTTCAGCAATTCCACAAGGAAATTGCATTTCTGGAATACTTGTTGGAGCATTCAGAGTATGATAGGGAGATTGCAACAGAAGGCATAGTTCATTTCAGTGAACAGGAAGACATCATGGAAGCAGATGGTGTGGATGAAAGACTAGTTGACAGTCTTGAGAATTCTTCAGAGAATTCTTTGGGAAGAGAGAATCAGCATACTGATGTGCTGATTGAGATGGAAAATTCAAGATAACATACTGAAGTGCTGGCAGAGGAAAGTAAGGCACTGAGGCCTTATGATTTTTGTTTTAACAATTGTTTTGTGAATGCAGGTGTTATTGCAGGTGCTGGAGAACATTTGACACAGTTGAATAGTAAAATGAAGGAGGAGGAAGAAAATTCCATGGAATTATCTAATCCATGGAATGAAGACACTAAGCTGCTAGAAATAATGCTAAATGATCATAATTCAGTACACGAAAATTCTCAATTTCAGAATTGGGAATTGCAGATACAAGAGAATGAAGACAGCAGAAAGGAGTGTACAATGTACCAGTCCAGTAAATTGCTGATAGGAGAAGGCAGAGAAATTTTCTTAAGTGACAATCAGGAAGAAGTTTTCAGAAAACAAGAGGGTATGGATGATTGGGTGGTAGTAAGAACTAAGCGAGTAAGAGCTCAACAAGAAAGAAATAAGCAATCTGAAGAATTATTGGATAAGGAAATTGAACTAATCAGAAGAATCATGATGAAAGTGTGTTATAGGAAGACATCAGCAAGGAAGAAAAGCAGCAGCAGCAACAAAAGAAAGACAATGACAGATTGTGAAAGCATAGCCAGTGGAGCAAGGTAGCATAAAATATGGAGACCTGGAGAAAAGCAACAAACAACAACAAAATTCGATGATAAGTTGCAGAACAAAGTGTGGGATCCAGGCAGACAAAGACTTAAAACGCATGATCAGGAGATCATGATCATTTTTCAACCTTGGGAGTCTGATGCAGGGGCATTATATTCGAGAAAATACCTTGTATTTTATTAAACATAGGGGGTCTTATGTTTGTGAGAAAATATTAATTTATGTAAATATTAATGGGATTTTTGAGAGATTTTAATTAATTGTTGTGAGGATTTGTTAATATTCCCAAATAATTTGGAGAACATGAGAGAAATTAGATTGAGATATGTAAGAATTAATTATGAAGCCTAAGATAGATTTAGTTTCAAGATTTTAGGGGTAAATCTAGATTGTAGGGATATTTGAGGACTTTGTTGAGTTATTGAAGGGATTTAAACCTAAATTGATTCATCCAAAATTTGTATAAATTAATGAGCCTCAAAGGAAAAATAGTCAGAAGAGAATAGAAGAGAGGTAGGAGACAGGAGTTGAAAAGGACAAAACAGAGTTTTCATCAAGCCTTCGGGCATTTGTAAAATAGGGACAATGATTGAAAATCATGCCAGGAACAAGATTTCTGTAAGTAATTTGTTTATATGAAAGTATCATTTCAGAATTATATGTATTGATTGATTGAGAAATTGTATGCTTAATTTATGTAACTGGGGTTTGAAGAGGGAGTGTGCGTAGTGGAATATAGTAGAAAGCAGGGGTTTCTACTTGGAAGCCTTCGAGAAAAGATTGTAATTGTGGCCACTAGTTGAAAATCAGGCCAAGGAGGAAGAATATTGATGTAAGTACTGTGTATTAATGAAAAATATAATTTTCTGAAGTTTATGTCCCATTATTGAGTTTTGTGTAGAGTTGATTGGGCAAATTAGATTCAGAATGTATCGATTCTGAAAAGGAAGAATGCCTGTGTGAGACATTGGGTGAAACGAATTCATGCATTCATGGCATACAAGGGGTTTTTTAATCCCTTTGAATTGTTGAATTATATGGTTCTGTTTTAAATTGAATGCAATCGAATGTCTCTACTCTTGTATAACTCGAATGTAATAAAGTTCGTTTTACTTGGGCTGGATTAATATTTCACAGTTTTGTCAAAAAATATATAAAGTCCAAGTGGGTTTTGATACGAAACAGAGGTTTATTGAAGTCCGACTTCAATACAATCGGGACAAAAAAAAAATTGAGATAAAGCATGTTTAAATTTTAAGTTGAAATGTTGTTGTTTGAACTGGCATTGGATTAAGCCAATCCATGGCATCAAGTATGGTGAGAAGACGAGATTGGAAGTTCGATTTTTTGTAAGCTGTCATATAACAAAGCTGTAGAGGAATTAGAATCTGCGTGAAATATTCTAAGGGAAATTTGATTTGATTTTAAATTGAGAGCAGATTTCCTTCATACCATTAAGACGGTTCGATGGATTGGAATCGATTTAAAGAATCGAATGGTAAGCATAGAATCAATATAATTTGGAACCATGCATTGAAAGGGCGGAATGAACCAGAAAAAATTGATTGTTAAATTGGATCGGCGCTAAGGTGGAGACTAATGGTCTCGACGTGTATTTGTGTGAAGATCTCGATTTAATAAGCCATAAGAGGGCTTTGGAAGTAGAACCGAAGTCAAAGAGTGAAGTGAGACTGGTAGTAACAATTCGAGGGAATTGTGAAATTGGAAGCAGAATCATGAGTTCCGTGTGAACCTGAAGGCAATTTTTGGAGACGAGGAATGGTATTCGCGTGACTTTCAACTGGTAAGTGGTAATTTTGGTTTTGAACGTAATTATGCTGGATGATGGATGCGTGTAATTAGTGGATTTGAAATACTACCAATTTCGCGTGCTATTGATTTTTTAAGTCTGAAGCTTATGAGAATGCGATATTCATTGGATATGCGCACAGTGCAAATGTGGAGCGCGATGGGAAATTGACCATCGGATTAATTCGACAGTTAACCCAAGGTGAGTTGCGGGACCCAGCAGAATTATATATGTTGACGTGCGGATCTTAATCCATGGTATGACGTGAAGGTTAATATAACATTTCAATCTTAATGGGTTAAACATTTGGACAAAGGAAATGATGGGTGTAAAGACTTGTTAATATTTATATTGACAAACATATATGAAGAGTGCTAAAGTGATGGGCCATTATATAAAGACTTTTTATTATAATTCGAATATTCATTCGAAATTTCCATGAGGTGAGGGCAAAGATTGAGTTGGGTTTTTAATCCAAACCAAATGTGAGTTTAATACAAAAGTGGAAAGGCTCTATTAATATGGTTTCAAACCAGAATTAAAAAAAAAAAAAAAAAGTTGCGCATATGATAATTGGAGCTTCCACAATTCAAAAGAGGTGAAATTGCCGAGACTTAGAATTTATTTGGGGAATTTATTGAGATGCATTTTTACATGCATATAATGGTGAGAATGTGGGTTTGGTAGGGCGAGTTGCCATCGAGTGGTATCAGAGCTGGAATAGCTCTATTTAAAGGCTCAAGTTTTTGTTAATTAAATTGCATGTGTGATAAAAAGATCATATTTTTAAGACTGATAAGATTGTAGCACAGAGATGCAGTGAAAGATAAGTCAAGATCAACGAGATCTTGAAGGTGAGTTGATGATCATTATTATTGAACTCTGGTTTGAAGGTTATTGTTGTGTAACCAACTCCAAAAATAGAAGAAAAGAGATATCAACGCCTTAGAAATAAGCCACTTCGAGGGGGCAACCTCCAATACATTACATAAATGAAAAATTCTTGGATGATACAATTTACAAAACCTCCTTTCTATATATAGGAGTCCATGGGGCCATAATGTAATCCTAGTGGGCCGCAATGTAATCCTAGCCGACCTAACAATAATAATTTAAGGGCACAATAATAATAAAATGGGGGTTACAAGGGTACAATAATAACAATAAGGGGGTTACACTAACAACAATAAGGGAGTATACTAGTAATATAGGGACCTAACATGCCCCTCTCCTTCAAAAAAGTGTTGTCCTCAACGCTTGAGTAGCTCTGGGTGCTTCTGTATAAAATTCTCATCCTCCCATGTAGAATCTTCAGTGGGTAAGTTCTTCCACTTGATGAGATACTCTGAAATTGATCGATTCTGTAACTGTCGAGTTCTTGTTTCCATGACTGCTTCAAGTTCCAATATGATTTTTCCTTCCTCATCAAGTTCTGGCAATATTGTTTGAACCGGAAGATTTTCACCTATAACCTTCTTTAAGCATGAAACATGGAAAACTGGATGTACTCGCGAAGAAGTAGGAAGCTCCAATTTGTATGCCATAGTACCAATCTTTTGCAACACCTTCTAAGGACCATAGTACTTTGGCGATAATTTATTATCCTTCTTAGCTTTCTTGAGGGACATTTGTTTGTATGGTTGTAGTCGTAAAAATACCCAATCTCCTACATCAAAACTTCTCTCACTGCGATGTTGATCTGCCTGTTGTTTCATTAGATTTTGTGCCAAATTTAGGTTATCCTTTAAGAGTTGGAGAACTTCCTGCTGATGCTCGATGTGATCTTCCACTGCTTGAACCTTCGAATTTTCCCTTAAACATGATGTGATGGATGGTGGATGATATCCATAAAGTGCCATAAATGGGGTCATTTTTGCTGCAGTATGGAAGGAAGTGTTATACCACCATTCAGCAAGAGGTAACCACTTGACCCATTGTGTTTGTTTATCAGACACAAAACAACGAAGATATCCTTCCAAACATTTATTTACTATCTCAGTTTGACCATCAGATTGAGGATGATAAGATGAGCTATGAGCTAATTGAGTACCCAAACAAGAAAATAACTCCGTCCAAAAATTTCCAGTAAAAATGGGATCTTTGTCGTTCACAATAACCCTTGGGCTTCCATGTAGCTTTTGAATTCTGTCCATAAATGTAGTCACAACTGTACTTTCTTTAAATGGATTATATAATGCACAAAAGTGTGCATACTTGGTAAGTCTATCAACTACCACCATGATGACACTCTTTCCTTCGGACTTAGGTAAACCTGTGATAAAATCCATTGAAATATCCTCCCAACATTGACATGGAATGGATAAAGGTTGTAAAAGTCCCGGGGTCTTAATTGTCTCAACTTTATTCTGCTGGAAAACCAAACATTCCACCACAAAATTTTGAATATCAGATTTAAGGCCATCCCAAAAAAATTATTTCTTCACCCTGTGGTAAGTTTTTAAAAATCCCGAGTGTCCTCCTAAAAGAGAAATGTGCAATTCCAGAAGAAACTTTTGTTTTAGTTGGGAATTATTACAAAGATATAGGCAATCTTTGTACCATAAGGAATCAATTTTCCAACTAAATGTATCATATGTACTAGGATCTTGCTGCAACTTTTGAATGAGTGTCCATACATCTTTGTCCTTCTTCCATTCATCTCTTGCTTCGGTTATCTAATCTGGTTGGATAATAGAAATGGCACAAAGCAATGCTTCCACCTCTTCGTTCTTTCTTGAGAGTGCATCTGCAACAACATTAAGCTTTCCTTTTTTGTAGATTATTTCAAAGTCATAACCCAACATCTTTGTGACCCATTTTTGTCGCTCTTCTGAAGATAGTCTTTGTTCCAAAAAGTGTTTAAGACTATCATGATCAGTTTTTACCTTGAAGTGTCTTCCCATTAGGTAAGTTCTCCATTTCTTTAATGCATGCAGTATTGCTAACATTTCCTTCTCATAAATAGGTTTATGTAAATACTTTCCTTTGATTGGACGACTTTTAAAAGTAATGGGTCTTCCTTCCTGCATTAAAACAACACCAATTCCATTTCCTGAGGCATCACATTCCACAATAAAGGTTTTTGTGAAGTCCGGCGTAGCTAAGACCGGTGCTAGGCACATTGCCTCTTTAAGATGTTCAAAGGCCTTAGTTGCTTCAGGATTCCATGAAAATGCATCTTTCTTCAATAATGTTGTTGGAAGTGCCGATATTCTCCCATAATTCTTAACAAACTTGTGATAATACCCTGTTAACCCGAGAAATCCTCGCAACTTCTTTATGGTTGTGGGGACTTTCCATTCCTTAATGGCTTTAATTTTGTTAGGTCTACTTTAACACCCTCGTGAGATACAATATGACCCAGATATTCCACCTCTTGTACTCCAAAGAAACATTTGGATTTTTTTGCATATAATTGTTTCTCCTGCAATAGTTTGAGCACCCTATCAACATTTTCAACATGATCCTTCCAAGACCTATTGTAGATTAGTATATCATCAAAAAATACTAGAACAAATTTTCTAAGGAAGGGTTTCAAAATGGAATTCATCAACCCTTGAAATGTAGAAGGTGCATTGGTAAGGCCAAAAGGCATGACCAAAAATTCATAATGACCCTCATGAGTTCGAAATGTCGTTTTTGGAATATCTTCAGTCTTCATTCTAATTTGATGATATCCTGAACGAAGATCCAACTTGGTAAAATAAATTGCTCCATGTAATTCATCCAATAATTCATCAATCACCGGAATGGGAAATTTATCTTTAATGGTGAGCTTATTGAGCTCCCTATAATCCGGACACATTCGCCATGATCCATCCTTCTTGTGTACCAATACTACAGGAGCAGAGAAAGAACTTTGACTAGGCTGAATTATACCCGCCTCTAACATTTTTGCAATCATACGTTCAATTTCGCTCTTTTGGAAGTAAGGATATCTATAAGGCCTGATGTTTGGAGGAACACTTCCTGGAATCAAATGAATAGCATGATCATGATCACGAATAGGGGGGAGTCCTTTGGGAGTTTCAAACACCTTGGAATGATTGTCCAAGACTTGTTGGAGATCTGCAGAAATAGATGATTTTGATGTTGGAACTTCTAGTGAGCATAATTGTGCAATTACGCCTCGTTGTTCTTTCTTTAAAAGCTTTGTCATGACATTAGAGCTTATTATCCTTCCTGGCTTCCCCGCAATACCCCGTAATTCGACTTCCTTTCCTTCTGAAAAAAATTTCAAGAAAAGTTCTTGAAAATTAAAAGCTACCGTCCCCAAAGATTGTAACCATTGTACTCCTAGTACAATATCAGCACCTCCCATAGGAATGGCAAGCATTGGACTAGTCAATACATATTCCCCCATGGTTAGCTTGATATTATGGCATTTTCCAGAGCAATTTATAGTTCATCCATTTGCAACCATCACTTGACATTCTGGTGTTGGGTATAGGAAACAATTTAATTCCTTGGCTACCTTACAATGAATAAAATTATGGGTGCTACCTGAATCAATCAACACTATTACCTTTTTCTTCTTGATTTGTCCTTTTATCTTGAGAGTTTGAGGAGTGGTAATTCCTGCCAGTGCATTACATGATATGGTCGGATTCATTTCTTCCTCTTCTGGGGCTAGTTCCTGGTGTATATCCTCTTCTTGTTCATTTTCTTCTTCCTCTTCACAATCTATGTAAAATAATTTCTTCTCAGCACACTTATGACCTTTAGTGTATTTTCTATCACAACCGTAGCAAAGCCCTTTTGCTCTTTTTTCTTCCAATTGTTGTGGTGTCAACCTTGTAGGTTGTGGAAATCTAGGCGTAGCAACACTTCCTTCTTTATAGAATTGAGTGGTAGGCTTCCTTGTCGCCATTATTTTACATTCAACTTTTCTTGCCAACTCGAATGCCTTCTCCAATGAATCCGGTTCCAAAACGCGAACTTCGTGTTGGATGTTATTCTTTAAAGTGCCTATGAAGAGATCGATCCTGTGTTCTTCTAGAATATCAGTTACCCTTCTATTCAATTTTTGGAAGTCCTCAATGTGCTGCCCCACTAAACCCTTTTGTTTGAGATTTATCAATTGGCTAAAGAAGGTGTTGCTCTTTGTATCCTCATAATGTGCTATCATTTCCTCCGTAAAAATTGACTAAGTGACAATTTTTTTACGGGAGCAAAGCCATCGATACCATACAAATGTATTTTGTTCTAAATGTAAAGTTGCAATGCGTACCTTTTGTGTGTTTTGCACGTTATGGAGATCAAAATATTGCTCCATCTGTAGTATCCATGTTACAGGATCCTTTCCATCAAACTTCCTCATATCCATTTTTGGAATATGGTGGTTCTTATCGCCAACCTTAGAGTTTATGAAATCACGATTGACATTTATTTTGTTCTCATCATGAGGTTCTTCTACTATCTTTCACCATTAGGAAACATTTCTTGTATCGACTTTGTCAAACCTTCGATGTCTGCTTTTAGATCATTCTTCATGTTTTCCATGTTGTCTTTCATGTCATCCATCTTAGCTTCGATGCCAACTTCCATGCCATCCATCTTAGCTTCGATGCCTTTCTTCAAAATTTCCATTTCATTTTCTGTTGCTCTTTGCGAGAGTGAAATTTGTTGCACTTGCTCTTGTAATTTTGATAGATCATGTTGCAATTCTTCATCTTCATGAGTCATAGTAGAGCCTTTTGAAGGCTTAATGGGTGTTGAATTATTTTTACAAGGCATCTTTCAGAACCCAATACTGATATCTATTCTACAATATGCCCTTGGAATCAATTCAAATTTATTCTTCAAACAAGAATTATGGAATTCGCAAAAAAAAATACACACCTTTTTCTTGCTTTTGAGGAGCTCTATATTGAAATCATATTATCTCTATAATTGAAGCACTTCAATATTTTAAATTTAGTACTAATGTATCCCTCTGAATTATCTTTTGAATTCCACAGGTCTAACTTGATTTGGATTCTCCAAGACAAAGTTGTGTCCAATCTCCCACAATGACCTAATTATGGACTGGTTCAGTACAACGAACTTGTATGACTTGCCATGTGTCACTGTTTGGTCCTTTGACTCTGAAATTGATATCCAATAAACTAAATTCCATGCACTAGCGACCAAATTTTACGGCACTCCAATCTGATGCTCAGAGAGAGAGTTATGAAGATTTTCCCATGATCACCTCTTTGAGATGAAATTCAGGAGCCTGAAAAAGCACTACCTTCCACAGATCATATCTCCAAAAATATTGCGAACCAAGATCTGAAATTTTTTGACGATGTTCCTCAGGATGTCGGCTATGTACCCTATGAATTTCCACTTCTGAGACTTCGTAGAAAAAACTTTATAGCGCAAATTCCACGATGACATGTTTAGGAGCCTGAACAAAGACCTAACTTCCACAGATCATATCTCCGAAAATATTGCAAACCAAGCTCTAAAATTTTTAGACGATCTTCCTCGGGATTTCAGCTTCGCACCCTTAAAATTTCAGCTTCTGAAACTTCATAAACAAAACGTTATAGTGAAAATGCCACGATGACCTATTTGGAGCAGCGAAACCCTAGAATCCAAAGCCTCTGATACCAAATGTTGTGTAACCAGCTCCAAAAATAGAAGAAAAGAGATATCAACGCCTTAGAAATAAGCCACTTCAAGGGGGAAACCTCCAATACATTACATAAATGAACAATTCTTGGATGATACAATTTACAAAACCTCCTTTCTATATATAGGAGTCCATGTGACCACAATGTAATCCTACTGGGCCACAATTTAATCCTAGCCGACCTAACAATAATAATTTAAGGGCACAATAATAACAAAATAGGGGCTAAAGGGTACAATAATAACAATAAGGGGGTTACACTAATAACAATAAGGGACTATACTAGTAATATAGGGACCTAACATTTATGCTTGACAAATTTGGTTTGCAGGCATATTGAGGAAGTCTCAACAGAAAGAAGCAGATCACAGCTGGAGAGCAGTGAAGAAGGAGTCCAGCAGAGGATTCTAGGTGAATGTGGTAGAACCTGAAGAGATTCAATAGAGTTTGAATTAATAGAAAAATTATGTTCTAAAAAGTTGCAGATGAGAGAAGACTGAAGGAGCAATGAAGAATGCTCAAAAGGTTCTAGCAGAAGGAGAACCAGTACTTGCCAAAAGACAAAATCCAGAGGAAAGGATTGGTGAGGTAAATGGCAGCAGGACAGCTTGTTATTTCAGAGGCTTGGTGCAGCTTATGAGTGAGAAACTCATGGAGAAGAAGATGACTACTTAAAGTCATAAAGGAGAGAGTAGAGGTTCAAAGAGAGGCCACATCAGAAAGAAGGAGAAATCAGATGCCAAGATAAATGGCATAATGCAGCAGTTAGCTGATATAGAATATGAAAAAGAGTTAGTTGAGATCAGGAAATAGTTTGATAAAATGAAGATGATGATAGAGGAAATCTAGAGAGTTGGTTGGCTCATGAAGAAGAGAGTGAAGTGGCAGAGGCTACAACGGAAGAGAGATCAGTAGATAAACATGCAGTTTGCAGAGAAGCTGAGAGAGCTTGAACAGAGGACGGATGTACAGTTGGGATGTGAAGAACTCAGAGCAGCTAAGTTGAGAGTGGAATTTTCCATTGATGAAACAGAAGAGGAGATCATTGATGATTTCCTGAACTATTGGGTAAATCCAGATCAGCTGGATAATGTAAAACCTTGTATTTTTGTAACTGACAATTGTGATGTGATTACAGGTTTTGCAGAAGAAAATGATGAGCAATCTTATGAAGCTGTCACAAGTATGGAAAATAATCTTTCAAGAGATAAAAATTTGAAGAAGAAAGCAGTGATACTTTTGTACTTGAAGCTGTTACAGTAAAAGAGGAAGTTCTTGTGAATGAAGAAGAGGATTAGTCTGAAGAACTGGTATATAAACCAACAGTTGAGACTGTTGAACTTTGTGATTTTCAAACTGAAATTTTTTGTGTGAATATAGGGATGGTACATAATGATGATATACTTCAGCAATGCCACAAGGAAATTGCTTTGCTGGAATACTTGTTGGAGCATTCAGAGTATGATAGGGAGATTGAAATATAAGGTAGAGTTCATTTTAGTGAACAGGAAGACGTCATGGAAGCAGATGGTGTGAATGAAAGACTAGTTGACAGTCTTGAGAATTCTTCAGAGAATTATTTGGGAAGAGAGAATCAACATATTGATGTGCTGATTGAGATGGAAAATTCAAGACAACATACTGAAGTACTGGCAGAGGAAAGTAAGGCACTGAGGCCTTATGATTTTTGTTTTAACAATTTTTTTGTGAATGCGGGTGTTATTGCAGGTGTTGGAGAACATTTGACACAGTTGAATATTCAAATGAAGGAGGAGGAAGAAAATTCCATGGAATGAAGACACTAAGTTACTGGAAATAATGTTGAATGATCAGAATTCAGTACAGGAAAATTCTCAATTTCAGAATTGGGAATTGCAGATACAAGAGAATGAAGAAAAAGGAAAGGAGTGTACAATGTACCAGTCCAGTAAATTGTTGATAGGAGAAGGCAGATAAATTGTCTTAAGTGACAATCAGAAATAATTTTTCAGAAAACAAGAGTGTATGGATGATTGGGTGGCAGTAAGAACTGAGCGAGTAAGAGCTCAGCAAGCAAGAAATCAGCAATCTGAAGAATTATTGGATAAGGAAATTGAACTAATCAGAAGAATCATGATGAAAGTGTCTCAGAGGAAGACATCAACAAGGAAGAAAAGCAGCAGTAGCAGCAAAATAAAGACAATGATAGATTGTGAAAGCGCAGCCAGTGGAGCAAGGAAGCATTAAATATGGAGACCTGGAGAAAAGCAGCAAACAAAAAAAAAATTGATGATAAGTTGCAGAACAAAGTGTGGGATCCAGGTAGACAAAGACTTAAAATGCATGATCAGGAGATCATGATCATTTTTCAACCGTGGGAGTCTGATGCAGGGGCATTAGATTCGGGAAAATACCTTGTATTTTATTAAACATAGGGGGTCTTATGTTTGTGAGAAAATATTAATTTTATGTAAATATTAATGGGATTTTTGAGAGATTTTAATTAATTATATTGAGGATTTGTTAATATTCCCAAATAATTTGGAGAACATGAGAGAAATTAGATTGAGATATCTAAGAATTAATTATGAAGCCTAAGATAGATTTAGTTTCAAGATTTTAGGGGTAAATATAGATTGTAGGGTTATTTGAGGACTTTGTTGAGTTATTGAAGGGATTTGAACCTAAATTGGTTCATCCAAAATTTGTATAAATTAATAAGCCTCAAAGGCAAAATAGTTCAGAAGAGAATAGAAGATAGGTAGGAGACAAGAGTTGAAAAGGACAAAACAGATTTCTTGCCAAGCCTTCGGGAATTTGTAAAACAGGGACAATGATTGAAAATCAGGCCGAGAACAAGATTTATGTAAGTAATATGTTTATATGAAAGTATCATTTCATAATTATATGTATTGATTGATTGAGAAATTCTATGCTTAATTTATGTAACTGGGGTTTGAAGAGAGCGTGTGCGTAGTGGAATATAGTAGAAAGCAGGGGTTTCTACTTGGAAGCCTTTGAGCAAAGATTGTAAATGTGGCCACTGGTTGAAAATTAGGCCAAGGAGGAAGAATATTGATGTAAGTACTATGTATTAATGCAAAATATAATTTTCTGAAGTTTATGTCCCATTATTGAATTTTGTGTAGAATTGATTGGGTAAATTAGATTCATAATGAATCAATTCTGAAAAGGAAGAATTCCAGTGTGAGACATTGGGTGAATCGAATTCATGCATTCATGATATACAAGGGGTTTTTGAATCCCTTTGAATTGTTGAATTATATGGTTCTATTTTAAATTGAATGCAATCGAATTTCTCTACTCCTGTATAACTCGAATGTAATAAGGTTCATTTTACTTGGGCTGGATTAATACTTCACAGTTCTGTCGACAAATATATAAATTCCAAGTGGGTTTTGATACGAAACAGAGGTTTATTGAAGTCTGACTTCAATACAGTCGGGACAAATTTTTTTTGAGATCAAGCATGTTTAAATTTTAAGTTGAAATGTTGTTGTTTGAATTTTCATCAGATTAAGTCGATCCATGGCATCAAGTATGGTGAGAAGACGAGATTGGAAGTTTGATTTTTTGTAAGCTGTCATATAACAAAGCTGTAGAGGAATTAGAATCTGCATGAAATATTCTAAGGGAAATTTGATTTCGTTTTAAATTGAGAGCATATTTCCTTCATACCATCAAGACGGTTCGATGGATTGGAATCGATTTAAAGAATCGAATGGTAAGCATAGAATCAATATAATTTGGAACCATGCATTGAAAGGGCGGAATGAACCAGAAACAATTGACTGTTAAATTGGATCGGCGCTAAGGTGGAGACTAATGGTCTCGACATGTATTTGTGTGAAGAGCTCGATTTAATAAGCCATAAGAGGGCTTTGGAAGTAGAACCAAAGTCAAAGAGTGAAGTGGGACTGGCAGTAACAGTGCGAGGGAATTGTGAAATTGGAAGCGGAATCATGAGTTACGTGTGAACCTGAAGGCGGTTTTTGGAGACGAGGAATGGTATTCGCATGAATTTCAACTGGTAAGTGGTAATTTTGGTTTTGAACGCGATTATGTTGGATGATGGATGCATTTAATTAGTGGATTTGAAATACTGCCAATTTTGCGTGCTATTGAGTTGTTAAAGTCTGAAGCTTATGAGAACGCGATATCCATTGGATATGTGCATAGTGCAAATGTGGAGCGCAATGGGAAATTGACCATCGGATTAATTTGACAGTTAACCCAAGGTGAGTTGCGGGACCCAGCAAAACTATATATGTTGACGTGTGGATCTTAATCCATGGTATGACGTGAAGGTTAATATAACATTTCAATGTTAATGGGTTAAACATTTGGACGGAGGAAATGATAGGTGTAAAGACTTGTTAATATTTATATTGACAAACATATATGAAGAGTGCTAAAGTGATGGGCCATTATATAAAGACTTTTTATTATAATTTGAATATTTATTCGAAATGTCCATGAGGTGAGGGAAAACATTGAGTTGGGTTTTTAATCCAAACCAAATGTGATTTTAATGCAAAAGTGGAAAGGTTCTATTAATATGGTTTCAAACCATAATTAAAAAAAAAATAGTTCTGCATATGATAATTGGAGCTTCCGCAATTCAAAAGAGGTGAAATTGCCCAGACTTAGAATTTATTTGGGGCATTTATTGAGATTCATTTTTACATGCATATGATGGTGAGAATGTGGGTTTGGCATGGCGAGCTGCCATCAAATTCTTTTCCATTTACCAATATAGGTTTGAGATCCACTTAAGAGGGGAGGATGAGCTCAAGGGATAAGAGGTGAAATATGATAGATAGGATAATATAGTATTTGATCTTCTTATCCAAGGAAAATGGTTAAAACAACTGCTAGAAGCTTTTGGAAGAGGAAGCTTTAGGATCCTTTTTCTTTTTCAAGAATTTCTAGAACCAATGCACCCTGAGAAAGGGACAAGTTATTGCTGATCAGTGTGGGTGTAGAAGGATCAACCTGTTATTTAATGCATGCCTTCAAAGGGCTAAGGTGAATTGGGCTTAAAAGAAATGATTTTGAGTAGTTCGACCCATAAACTAAGTTATTTGGAAAGGTCATGCTTAAGGCCTTGAGTAGGGATGATGACAACATGTTCATGAATGATGATCGATCTAGTTTGTAGGCCTATTGAATTGATGTGAAAAAATGGAATATAACACCCATCATGAAAAGTATGTAGTAAGAACAACACTATCATGGAAAATTTTTGTGGTAGGATAGTGGGCAATATAATGTGAGTGTTTGGTTCAAAGTTTGATTGGTTTCAGGAAAAAAAAAAAACCTTCAAGGTTGTAAAGGATTGTTCTGTTCCAAGTGATTTGAAAACCCCTATGTAGTAGAAATAAAGCTACAATGTTGAGTAGAATATGCTAGGTGAGAATAACTTCTCTTTAAATATATAATAAACCTAAGTCATGAAAATTGAGTAGTGAATACTAAGAGTTGAGGAAGTTGAAGTATTAGATGGGAATGCCTCTATTTTATCAAATACAAATAATTTACATGTAGGAGATTAAGTCCAAAGAGCCAAGCCAAGAAGCACATTTGAAGCGTAGAAAGTTAAGGTATATAGGTCAAGTGGTTGTGGTCAATATTAAAAGAAAAATTATAAAGGTTGCATATCTATAATACAACTCACTAAAGAATTTGTTAAGGACCAAAATTTATTGATGACAAATCCGAGGAACAAATTGAAGACATAGGTTGGTGCCTACAATTTGGTAAGTTGATGTTCAATTGGTGGGGATTGGTGTCTCATGTAGGTTGGTGGCTACATTAATTGAGCTAGTGTTTAGCTAGGGGAATGAAATATGTTATAGGTTATTTCCTACAAATTTTTTAATTTGGTGCTTACTTTGTATAAGAATGTTTAAAAAATATCTACAAAGAAAAATTGTAAAATTATTTCTTACATAAGGTTTTTTGTTTCATGATTTATATGAATCAAATGTTTTAAAAGATAAAACTAATTAAAGATAATGAAATATAATTCACACTAACTCTTAGTATTTCCTAGAATTAGTATAAGAGTAGGTTCCTTTAGAAACATCCTAAAAACTATAAGGTATAACTTAGAAACACATATGGAAAAGACGTGACTCCAAACCCCCAAAATAAGCCTTATTGATAGTAATGAATATAAAATATTTTGAAGAAGATGAAGAGAATGAGAAGAGATAAGAAGATCTAGAAGAAGGCTACACCACTGATTTTTAAGCAGAAAATGTGGATTCCGATGAACAAAATTAGTATGAATAAGATATGAAAAAAATAGGTATTATAGTACAATCAAATACTACCGTATGAAGAAAACAGTTGATATATATATATATATATATATATTTACCTATCAGTGTTTCTTATTCATTATGTTATCTCATTCAATGTATCTTATGTGAATTGAATTGAATTTACAGATGTCGCAAATGTCTGTCTAAAACATGGTTTGCTAATGCATCTGTCAAATTGTTTAGACTCCTAGAAATATTTTTATATTGAATAGATCAAAGTATCTTTCTAGAAGGTGAACCCTTAAGAACATGGGAAGCATAGTTGGACTTCTAACTGAATAGTCATTAGTCAATTGTAGTACTACAAGTTGTGAGTCAACTTTGATAACTATACAGTGGATATCATGATAAATAGCATCAGAGAAAATCTTGATCACTATGCTATACTCAAAAATATTATTTGTAGAGAGACCACAAAAAATCCCTTGTAAACTCACTAACTTGCCATTCAGAGCATATATAGCCCATGCTACGAAATAAAGGTTCCGAGTGCTATGACTAGCACCATCATCATAAAAAATATATGGTTGGAGGGATGTTTACATTTGCAAATCAAATTTAAACAGGATTAAAAAAAACTATAGGAAACAATGAAGGGAACGAACTTCAAACACACTCAACACACCTATATACAGCATGTAAATATTGAATTAGACAAAAATGACTTAGGCATAATATTTTTGAAGGTACAACCCATTTACAGGTTGCGCCATTGGAACTCCATTGAAATAAACAAGCTAGTAGGCCCCTTTAGCGAGAAAATGTTTAAAAATATACGGGCTTAACCACATTGGCTTGAGCTTTTCCCACCCTAATTTTCCAAAATCTTGATCATGTAACAAGACAAGGCCACCCTCTGAGAAGACACGATGCTTGTGATGAGCTCCATTGTTAGACATATTTCGAGGGGTTAATAGTCACCTTTTTGCCTTCTTACATCTCTTTTTATTGCATTTTTATTATTATTTGGTTTTATGATGCTAGTATAGGTGATGACTAAGCTAACATACTCTAAGTGCCTAATATGAGGTTGAGAGTAGAAAATCATGAATTATCAACATTTTTATAAGGATTTTATCATAAAGACTTGGAGGATAAAACAAAGAGAAATTATAGGAGGATTATCCACCCTCCTTAACTCTCAAAGGCAGATGAAGGATCTCAAATATTCTATCCAGAAATTCAAACTCCAAAGGTAGCCAAAGGATCCCCAAGGGTTCTCTCTAGAAATTCGAATTATAGAGGCAGTCAAGCAACTCAAGAGTAGTGCACCCAATATTCTTTTACTGGGAATCAAGTGGACTCAATCACCATTTTCTAGGGAGCTATTGGTAGATGCCCTATCCAATAAATAGAGCAGAGTGTTGGGGCCCTTGTTTTTGTTTAAGTTTTGAACTTTTGGCCAAGAAATTTTGAACTTTGACTCTTTTTGAGTCGCGGAATAAATGCACATAGCAACCGCGACCGCGCTGCAGCAACCAGGAGTTGCGGAGCTACCAAGGTGGCGCGGAAGCACTTGATAACTGGAGATCGAACAGAGATAAGTGCAGATGAAAGAAACACAGGAGAAAACAGACGGTAGAACATGCAGACATCAGAAGAGACGCTGGGAAAAGCCAGAGTGAAGACACAGAGAAGCTGCCAGTCGCGACGAGCGGGTGAATAAAAGGCGATCACCCGGCTGAAGAAGAGGGTTGGTTGTTGGGTGCAAGAGAAGTCGCGAGGATCAAGACCTGAGAAAGGATATGCAGAGCAGCTGCGGGAGGATTATGCTTGTTCTTCCTATGGGTTCTTACTCTCTATGTTCTTCCTTTCTGTTCTCAAACCCATCTGTATCTGACTTGTGAGTTATCAGAGAAGAAAGCTATGTAATCATGTATTCGGCCAGAAGAATAATATAAGGGAGGATTGCTGTCTCAATATGTTGTTCATGTGTTGTGATGTGTTTACACTGATTTAAAAATTTTAAGTTGCGACTGTCTGAATACTTAGTTAGTGATCTTGCATGTGCAATCTGGTATATGTAATGGATGCTCTTTCTTTCTTTAGTTGCGAGTTTATTCCTTACCTGTGATATCATCCCCTTACACATGTGGTCGCGGCACGCCTCGGGTGAGACGCACTGCTATCCAAGAGCAGGGTGAAAATGTCGGCGTGTTCCTAGACTACACCGGACCCCTTGTTGGCCACAACCCGTTGAACCTTGGTCTTGCCCGCGAGACCTGACTTTTCGCCAACAAATGGTTCCGTTGTCGGGACGTGCATGTTCTGAGGGGATCTAGATCATGGTCTCGAGGATTTTTGAAGGAGCAGTACGGCGATGGTGGGATGATCATCTTGACCATTTCATTACTCAGCAAGCGGAGCTGACCAAGAAAAAGGAGGCCGCGATCAAGGAGATCGTTCTTTTCTTGGATTCAGCCAGTGATACGTACGAAATTTTCTGGGGAAGGTTTCCTACTGACCTCTACAATTGGTTGCGAAGGTTACGAGCGACGGTGCCCCAAGAAGGCGCGCGGAAGATAAACCGCAGGTGGGCGCACGAAGACCTGGTAGCTCTGCATCGGGTAGACACTGAACTCACCCGTGCAGTGGATTTTTGGGTAAGGACCACGTTGGAAGGATACGCTGTGGAGTTTGCTGCTGAGTGTTACCAATCCTTCTCGAAGGCCGAGGCTGTTTTTCACTCAGGACTAAGGGGGAAGCTGTTGAAGGAGATTCCGCTGTGGATCAAAGCCCTGATGGTGGACGAAGGGTTGATTGAATTCCGCAAACCAAGCATGGAAGCGTAAACCACCCGTACTGGGGGAAGGGTTGAGGGGACCGATGCTGTGTAGACTGTGAGAGTGGGGAGCGGGGGATGGACGTTGAAGCCGCATGCAAGTTGCGGGAGTCACGTGCACATCGGCGGGCACAGATCGCCGATAGGTGGCGAAGAAGGGTAATGAGAGATTTGAAGAGAAGGGAAATCGAGAGGAGAAATCAGAAGGAGGCGCCTCAGAAGACAAGAACCATGGGTTTGGATAACCGTACAGGGGACGGGACAGCAGCGGACGTACAATGGGTGCATGGGAGCCCAGCGACGTGAGAGAGAGAAGTAACGACTAGCGACGATAATGGAAAGATGCAGCCCGAAGAAAGCTCCGATGTCGAATGGCATAGCGTGATGCAGCAGATGTTCTAGGATCAGACGGCACCCACCCCTCCAGGCAGCCCTACGTCCCGCTTTCCGCATGGCCAGGATCCCGACCTTCCCCTGGTACTTTATCAACCTTTGAGAAATATTTTTATTCAGTTACAAGCATTAAGTCAGTCATATAGTAGTTCAGCGGCGTCGGTAGCGCCCAGTAGCAGTAGTGTCACCAGTAGTGGTATTTTCCCTAGCGGGACCGTTACGCAACCAGGACCCGGAGGTTTTATCCTGGTTAATTCTCCACAAGTATACATGGCTGGATCTTTTACCCGGTACCCAGAGTTCTCTGGCCGGGGAAATGAAGACGTAGAACAACACTGGTATCTGTGCGAAGCCATCTGGAGGGCTCGACAGACGCCGGATGCAGGGAAGTTAATAGAGTTCCAAACCACGCTTAGAGAGAGAGCTCTGCGTTGGTTCACTGCGGGGCCGGGGCCGGGGCCGGGGCCAAGTTTTCCCCGCACAGCACGCGTGGCCTCGCTGACCGTGGGAAATTAAGCAGAAAGAAGGAGAAACCGCGTGGGAGTTGATGCGGCGATTTAAAGACGCGATCGGGAAACTCAGTTACCCGATCGATCCAAACCACCAGAGGGACTGGTTCATCAAGGCCCTGCTCCCCTTGACACGAACCCCTCTCACACAGCAGAAGATTGATAATCTGCAGGACGCTTTGGAGCAGGCCATGAAGATTGAAGCCATGGCGGGATACCCCCAGGAATATAGGGGGGGAATGGCCCCGCAAGACCCTTCTCTGATAGGGTTGCAACATCAGATCGCCAGCTTGACCGAAAAGCTCAAGGAAATTCAGCCAGCGAGACCAGCGCGACCGAATGTTTGGTGTACTCATTGCCTGGTCGAGGGACACGTCGCAACCGAATGTCTTCGGTTCCGCGGTGCAGGAGTTGGAGCCTCAGTTGCAACAATTCAGGGGGGTCCACCACCAGGGGGTGGCGTGGCGATGAACCCGCAGGGAGTCTACCAGCCGCAACAGACCTTTGCGGGGTTCCCTCCGCAACCGAGGTCTTCCACCACCGAGTACTGTGAGATTTGCCGGATGATGGGGCATCCTCCTCGGATGTGCCCGATATTACAGAAGTACTCCACGGTGCCGAATAATGTATACTGCGAATTCTGTGTGTCTACGACTCACACCACCGAGCAGTGCAGGGCGCTTGACGCTCTTGCGGATCGATTGGATCGTCCCTCGTACAGGGTGAACGAGGCTACAAGGGGAAGAGGTGGCGGCATGCGCGGAGGCCGAACAGGGGGACGCGGTCCGGTAAAGTGCTACAACTGTGACCAGGAGGGTCATGTGGCTCGAGAATGTCCCCTTCCACGACGACCCTGGTGTTCCCAGTGCAGGGTCAACGCCCACGCTACGGAAGACTGTCCGGAGCTCATCAAGAAATGGGAAGAACGGGTGAGGCAGAGGGGAGCGAATCTGATAAACTCGGAACCGCGCAGCACCGCAACCCCTGACATGCAGAACGTTGCGATAGTAACACGGGGCGGAAAGAAGACTGGAGACGATGCCCATGAGAAGGAGCCAGCGCGAGTGGTTCGGCCGGCATCCCCAAAGAAGTTGATCAGGCCCGATGTCCAGAAGAAGTATTTTCAGGAGGCGGTTGAGGCATTCGCCTAGTTGCGGAACGAGGGAGGGCTGGAGGAGCCTTGGCAGCCGGAATCCGGTGGGCAGAACGCCGCAGATACTGTGGTCGAGGATTGGCTCCGGCTATTCCTCAGGATTGTTGATAACGCTGGGCTGCGGCAGCAGCTCAAACATGCTTTAGACGGAGCGCTGCATGGGCACGCAGAACCCAGAAATCCGGTGGACGCTAGGCCTCAATACGTGCAACGTGTCAAGCGGAACAAGCAACGCACAGGCAAAGAATTCCGGCTTAACACGCAGGTCGCCGGATTCCAAATCAGCGACACCATGTTGGACTTGGGGTCTGACGTCAATATATTGCCACGAAAGACATGGGAGGCTCTTGGAAAGCCACGGCTCGCCTATTCCCAAATCCAACTCAGGATGGCGAACCAGTACTGCATTTTGCCAATCGGCCGACTGGAGGGTGTCGAGGTCGACGTTGCGGGGGTGAAGACATACACTGACTTTGAGGTTATTGATATCATGGGAGATAAGGACCCCTATCCTGGTTTACTTGGCATTGATTGGGCTTTTGAGAATTACGCGATCATCGACCTCAAGAAAGAGCTGATGATCTTTGAGGATGGGGAGGTACGGGTCACTCAGCCTCTCGACCCGTATCAGGGTCTGCAATATACAGAACCGGTGGACAGTCGGGAGGATGCTCAGATGATGGATCATCTCTATCAGATGACTGTAGGGAAGCGGGACGATTACATCAACCCGACCGTGACAGGGTCTATCAGTTGGCGGAGTGTGCAGAGCTCGGAGCTCGGATCCGAGCTTGCGTGGGAAGACTGGAAACAAGGGGGGTATGAGACTACCACGCGGAGATGTGCCTCCATCGCTCAGGTCTGGTGGGTAGGGACTGAGATCCGCGGATACCCCACATTATCAAACATGCAAGCCGTGAATACGTTTATTGCCAAGGTGGAAGATCGGGTCCCAGAGGAAAGTCGAATACCACTTTTGGATGTGGCCTTGAAGTCCACATCGGGACGATGGTGGAACAATCACCGCAACACTCTGTTGCGATGGGAGTGTGTGGCGGATGCTCTACGGGCACGCTTCAAAGAGGATGAAGGGCCCTGCATTACATTTAAACATCATGGAGCTTCCGACCCGCAACAGCATTTGCAAGCGTGCGAGGAACAGTGGCGTAGCGCAAAGTATCCTGAGGAGTTGTGGGTCCACAGGTTTGTCCACTCCTTGGGTACAATTCCCCAGGCCTGGTACCTGGAGGAAGAACGGAAACGGGGAACCCGCTCCTGGCAAACAGTCACGGAAAAGTTTGTCCAGAGCTTCTCATTCGAAGGGGAGACGGCGCAGGAATCTCAGGCCCTACAAGCTGTCAAGGAGGTTCTGTTTTTCTGCCATCCTGAGCCTGGTGAGGGGCCGGTGGCGTCACGCTCTGGGGTCAAGCGCGAATTGGTTTGCCAACGAATTGATGGAGATCCGGAAGATGATAGTTTGGAGGATCTTAGGCATCTCTATTTTGACGAAAAGGAGGGCGAGCGCAGCATCCGCGACGAGCTGACGACAGAAGGAGTCCATTTGCAGCCCCTAAGGACAAAGAAGCTGAACATTGGGATGGAGGAGAAACCTAAGCTGGCAACTGTGGGAGATTACTGGGATGAGGAGACGATAAGAGAAATTTTCAGCCTCCTCCGGGAGTATGAAGATTTATTTCCGTCATCAGTTGCGGACCTGAAGGGGATCAAGGGGGATCTGGGCGAGATGCGCATCACACTGAAACCAGGAGCCAGGCCGGTGAAGCACCGACCCTACCGGTTGAATCCACGTATCAAGGAGAAGGTCAAGATGGAGATCGACAAGATGCTGGCTGCGGGTCTCATCTTTCCAGTAGAAGAAGCTGAGTGGGTAAGTCCCATTGTCATCCAGAACAAGAAGGACAAAGCAGAAATCCGGGTCTGCGTCGATTATCGGAGTTTGAATAATGCTTGTATTCATGATCCGTTTCCCACTCCCTTCAGCGACGAAGTTCTAGATCATGTCGCGGGAAACGAAGCTTATTCCTTCACTGATGGGTTTTCGGGCTACCATCAGGTGCGCATCGCCGAGGAAGACAAGGCGAAGACAACATTCACAACCGAGTGGGGATCATTCGCATACCATGTTATGCCGTTTGGTCTGAAGAATGCGCCAGCTGTGTTTTCCCGGATTGTCATTGCTGCCTTCCGGGAGTACATTCATAAGTTCCTGGAAGTCTATATGGACGACTGGACTGTTTACAGCCTGCTGAAGAAACACGCCTCCCTGTTGCGTGTTATGTTCGACCGGTGCCGCCAGCTGCAGATTTCCTTGAACTTGAAGAAATGTATTTTTGCAGTACCATTCGGCACACTCTTGGGTCACGTGGTGTGTAAGCAAGGGGTCTGCGTTGATCCTGCCAAGGTCGCGGTCATCGTCCACATGGAGGCCCCCGAGACTGTGAAGCAGTTGCGGGCACTGCTCGGGCACACCGGATACTACAGGCGGTTTATCCGCAATTATGCCAAAATCACTGCCCCTTTGGAGAGACTGTTGCGGAAGTCAGAAGCATTTGAGTGGACGGCGGAGTGCAGGAGGGCACTCGACACATTGAAGGAGAAGTTGGCGACGACACCCATACTTGTTCACCCCGACTGGGATAAGCAGTTCCATGTACATATTGATGCGTCCGGTATTGCACTGGGAGTTGTGTTGGCGCAACCCGGGGAAACAACAGTTGATCACCCCGTATACTTTGCCAGCCGACGGTTATCGAATGCGGAGAAGAATTACACCACGACCGAGCGAGAGGCGTTGGCGATGGTGTACTCTCTTCAGAAGTTCCGCCACTACCTTTTGGGCGGAAAATTTACATTCTTCACGGACCATTCGGCATTAAAATATCTGGTCAATAAGCCTGTGTTGGAAGGAAGAATCTGTCGATGGCTTCTACTTTTTCAGGAGTTCACGTTTGAGGTGATTGTCAAGCCTGGCAGGTTGAACGTTGGTCCCGATCACTTATCCAGGCTGGAGACGGGAGAGAATGAAGGTCCGTTGGACGATCAACTCCCGGATGCTGACCTATTCCGAGTTGAAGCAGTCCCAGACTACCTGGCTGACATTGCCACGTATCTGACCACGAGACAGTGCCCCGAGGATTACACCCCTCTTCAGAAACGCCACTTGGTTGTCCGGGCGGCCGATTATCAATTGATCGCAGGGCAGCTGTACAAACTGGGCCTGGATGAGGTGTTGCGCAGGTGTGTTCTTGACCACGAGCGGGAAGCAGTGATGTGGGAATGTCACAGCGGTGTTGCGGGAGGACACGTAGGTGCGAAACCCACCGCAAGGAAGGTGCTTCAAGCTGGCCTGTGGTGGCCGACGGTACATGCAGACTGTAAGGCCTATGTGAAACGTTGCGATATTTGTCAGAGGACGGGAAGGCCTTCGCACAGGGACGAGCTTCCGCTACATCCGGTACATGTGTTGCGGCCATTTGAGAAGTGGGCTGTTGACTTCGTAGGGCCCATCGCACCAATCGCTCGCCATTCCAAAGCTCGGTACATCATCACCGCAACGGATTACCTCACCCGGTGGGCTGAGGCGGCAGCGGTGCGCGACTGCTCGGCAGAGACCACTGCCTGGTTCATCTTTGAACACATCATCAGCCGCTTTGGCTGCCCAAGGAGCCTAACCAGCGATCAGGGTACGCATTTCATTAACGCCACGGTGAAGTTGCTACTGGACACATTTATGATTCAGCATCATAAAAGCAGCCCATACCACCTGCAGGCCAATGGTACGGTGGAAGCCTTCAACAAGATTCTTGAGAAGGGCTTGACTAAAATTTGCAATGCTCAGCGGGACGATTGGGATGAGCGGCTACCAGCGACATTATGGGCTTACCGGACTACGGTAAAACGTTTGACCAACCAGACGCCTTTCCAGCTGGTGTATGGCCGAGAAGCGGTGATTCCCGCCGAGTTCACCGTGCCCAGCCTTTTGATCGCAACGACCCTCCACTTCTCAGAGGAGGCGTCACTTAGGGAGCGCCTCCAGGAGCTACAGGAGCTGGATGAGGCTCGATTCCTCGCCGAATTCCACCAGAGGGTTGAGAAGGCCCGACAGAAGGCGTGGCACGACCGCCACATCAAAACTAAAGCTTTCCAAGTTGGCGGCAAGGTTCTCTTATACGACAGCCGGTTCCAGAAGTTTCCAGGCAAGCTCCAGATGCATTGGCTGGGACCATACTTTGTCATCGAGATCCGCGACTCAGGAGCTGTTCGGTTGGCACAACTGGACGGCACAGTTCTTCCAGGATGGGTGAATGGCGCATGCCTGAAGCCCTACCAGGAGTAGGTACCTCTCACTTTTCGTTAATAACTCTCGCAACCGAGAGAACCCGTAGAGTAGCGTAGTTGAATAACTCTCCCGCAACCGGGATGAATGTAGGTAGTCTTTTTCCAATTGTCGGCACTCAGTCAAATAACCAGTTAGTTGCGGGAACATTGCCGCAACCGACTGTAGTCAGGGCGGGCCAGTCCAGCGTGTCGCAACGCCAGTCCAGCGTGTCGGCGCGCCAGTCCAGCATGTCACCGCTCCAGTCCAGCGTGACATGCACGAAGGATCCATCCTCGTGCCAGTGTCAGTCCAGGTCATATCCGTCAGTCCTTTCGTCAGTTCGTAGGATAGCTCAAATTTGGTCATAAATTCCCTTAATGGACAGTAATCATACCGTAATCATTTACCATCAGCCGCAGTTCTCTCCGCCGTCGGGTCCGCCCATCTCCCAATGACGCTGTCAGCAACTGTCAGATTACACACAGGCCTGCGATTGATCGCACGATTATCGCAGGCAAGAAAGATAGCAAGAATTAATTGCCGTTATGGAGTCTCATCAACCCCGCACGTGCCAGCAGATGGCCCAATTTGCATGAAGGCTATCAGCACAGGGATGACGGACCAATTCAGTTTGGAAGTTTCAGCGACTCCGGAGCATTCGCAGTATCAGAGCACTCAGCACTTAGCAGGAAGTTACAGAAGAATCGTCCAGGTCTATCAGAGACGCGCCAAGATGCCGAGAGCTCTTCTCTCAGTTCCTGAACCAGCGATAGATCGCAGAATTCACCGACTTGAGTCACTGGTCGGCAAGTACGACAATGCACCCTGTATGGACGCCAACTTGTCCGACCCGGCTGAGTTTCCTCACCTCCATTGGCAGACGTTCATGGAACACCATTATACGCCAGGGAGCAGCTCTAACAGTCGAATGAAGGAAGAATTTCGGGGCCTATAGCAGTCGACTTTGATGAATTTGAGGAGTGTTCCCGTCTTCGGCACCACCGGACCAGTTCTACAATGTACCCGGTTCCTCCTCAGTCGGGTGCAGAACGGGTCCCTGTGGTTGAACGAAGAAATTCCAATACATGCAGCAGACATTAGTTGGCTTACGGGGCTATGCCAAACTGGTGCAGATGTCTCCTCTGCGGGGCAGACAGCCTCCAAGCACGCCCGGAAGTCGGCTGATGCGGACCTCTACACCAAGTATGGCACTCGCCGGGGTGGCAAAGGTGCCAAGATAGATTTGATAAATGTACCAGCAATCCGGTTTTCTTGCTACCTGATCGCTAGCAAGACCATGTGCCATTACACAAAGGGAGAGTGCACTCTGGACACAATTTCCATTGCAGAGCACTGCGTCCAGGGGGACAGATTGAATTGGAGCGCGTTTGTGTTGAAGGAACTCTTCGCAGCTTGCGAAGACAATTACAGGCGGACTACCAGTTTCATCTATGGGTACTTGCTCTTAGCGTTCGCCATGTGGAAATGGCATCTTCCCCCGATACGGACACCGGCGGAGCTCACCGTGAGCCAACCGCTCGCGATGAGATATTCCCCCTGGCAGGTGTCCATGGCCCCCAGCAGCAGGCAGGTGAACGCAGAGGCGTTCCGAGAATGGTATGGGATGATGACCGACGTGGTCGCTTCCCAGCAGCGGGTACCCCAGAACCTGTTGGATGAATACAGTGAACAGGTGTGGTTTGGCGTCAGCCATAACCACACTTTCATCCAGCCGACTTGTGTACCGCACCATACGTTTCATATGGCGCCCTTGCGTTTCCAGCTAAATGATAATGTCTTCCACAGAGAGGTTTCTACATGGCCGGGGGTTGTCCAGCACATTTGCGACGGAGTCCTCCGCTACAATTTTGATGGGATGCGGGCTGCACAGCAGCCTGCCGCGACCAGTGCCGGGGGATCTTCCCAAGTTGCGGTGGAGACAACCACAGAGGCAGCGGGGACCACAGCGGACCTGCCTGAATCGCTGGTCCCCATCGTCGAGCATTTCAACGACCAAGCCCGGAGACTCAACGTGGTAACCCAGGTTGTTTCCAGTGGCTCCCCTATATTTCCTTCTTTTAATGAATTTCGTATTAATCGGTCCCTTGGTCTCTCCAACACCGCCCCCCTCACTTCCCCCATTCCCACTAACCCGTTCACATCTGCCACCCCCATCATCACGACAATGGGTGAACCGGGCCCCGAACCCGATTCCACCGGCCCACCTCCATCCAAGAAGGCCCGCACTACGGCCACAGATCCCGTGGTGGACCTTACGGAGGATGATCCACCAGTCACGCCGCCCACAGCAACTTTGATTCCGGAGGAACCGCTGATTGATCCAGCAGATTTCCTCAACATTCGTCTCCCTCCCACCTCGTTCACTCCATCCACCGCCCCCTCCACCAGCCGACCACATGCCACCTCTCCCAATCTGTCCACTTCATCAGCCACTGTGTCCGATTCTTTGATCCGGGAACTCTTCGGCGGTGACCACGGGGCGGAGGTCACCTCCAGTACTGCAGCCGTGGTACCACCTGTTGACCCCGTGGCCACATCCCGGGATCCCCTTGCCACTATATCTGTCCAGCCAGCCACAGTTGGGGTTGATTCAGCCACCCCGTCCACAGAGCAAACCACGCAGCAGGACCGGCCAGAGCCTGACATGGCCACTTCGGTGCAACAACAGACGCCGGTCCATCCTCCAGAGACTTCAGGAAGAACAGCGGCCATGGGCCAATCTTCGCAGGAACAGACACCCGAGCAGGGTGCACCCAACACAACAAATGCAGAACAACTGAGTCCAACACAGTTGTATCTGCTCATTCAGCGGGCGGCCATCAAGGCCGAGCAGATTCACACTAAGCTACAGCGGCGGTGCACCGAGCAGCGGAATCAGATCACGGCGCTTACTGAACAGCGCAATCAGCTGCTGCAGGAGAAGGCCTACCTCCAGGAGCAGGCCAACATTGTTAATCAGGCACTCTCCAGCGTATGGCCGGAGGCACGGGCTCACAATGCCCCACTCCCTGCTCGCATAGAAGAGGACAGTATCGCTTTACAGGCTCGCCAGCTCGGGGACGTTTTCACTACTATTTGCAGAGAGAACCAGGAGTTACAAGCGGCGTTAGCTGCACGGCCTACCCTTCCAGATCCACCCACTGACTATTCAGGACAGGTAACTGCCAAACAGGCGCAGGTAGTTAATCTACAAGCAACTCTCCATTCCACGACAGCCGCGGCTTCTGCCCTTTTACGCATTTTGCAAGAGTGCTCACTCGCGTTAACTGTCAAGACGCAGCCCATTGCTGCCCAGCTGCAACAGATCTCCAGTGAAATTCGGGCGACCACGGACCCGGTAAGGTTAGATCAGCTCTACGCCCAGTCGGACGAGCTGGAACTTCACATGCAGATGACTGAGGCCGAATCAGCAGCGGCTAAGCACGTTCTCCGGGAGATGCGGCCGCCCCTTTGCACCCATGCTGACGCGATGCACCAGCTGGATGCCAAGGCCGAGTCCCAGCTCGCCACGCTGTTCGGGGCTGCCCCGACGCCCATAGAAGAAGCCGCCGCTAACCGAATCGCTTAAGACGCTGACCTGCTTATGCAGGAATGGCAGCAAGCAGTGGCGACCTTCACAGAGCTTCAAGATTCAGCACTCCGCCGGGTCCTGGAGTTAGGGCCCTTGTTTGAACCAGCAGGTGGCGGAGTACAGTAGGAAAGGGTAGCGGAAGAAGGAACAGCAGAGCAGGGCGCGGAAGCCAGCGAGGGGATGGAGGTAGAAACTGTCATTTGCGATTGACTCGCGGACGAGTCAAAGGATTGTGGTCGGAGCCTGTTGGGGCCCTTGTTTTTGTTTAAGTTTTGAACTTTTGGCCAAGACATTTTGAACTTTGACTCTTTTTGAGTCGTGGAATAAATGCACATAGCAACCGCGACCGCGCCGCAACAACCAGGAGTTGCGGAGCTACCAAGGTGGTGCGGAAGCACTTGATAACTGGAGATCGAACAGAGATAAGTGCAGATGAAAGAAACACAGCAGAAAACAGACGGTAGAACACGCAGACATCAGAAGAGACGCTGGGAAAAGCCAGAGTGAAGACACAGAGAAGCTGCCAGTCGCGACGAGCGGGTGAATAAAAGGCGATCACCCGGCTGAAGAAGGGGGTTGGTTGTTGGGTGCAAGAGAAGTCGCGAGGATCAAGACCTAAGAAAGGATACGCAGAGCAGCTGCGGGAGGATTATGCTTGTTCTTCCTATGGGTTCCTACTCTCTATGTTCTTCCTTTCTGTTCTCAAACCCGTCTGTATCTGACTTGTGAGTTATCAGAGAAGAAAGCTATGTAATCATGTATTCGGCCAGAAGAATAATATAAGGGAGGATTGCTGTCTCAATATGTTGTTCATGTGTTGTGATGTGTTTACACTGATTTAAAAATTTTAAGTTGCGACTGTCTGAATACTTAGTTAATGATCTTGCATGTGTAATCTGGTATATGTAATGGATGCCCTTTCTTTCTTTGGTTGCGAGTTTATTCCTTACCCGTGATCTCATCCCCTTACACATGTGGTCGCGGCACGCCTCGGGTGAGACGCACTGCTCTCCAAGAGCAGGGTGAAAATGCCGGCGTGTTCCTAGACTACACCGGACCCCTTGTTGGCCACAACCCTTTGAACCTGGGTCTTGCCCGCGAGACCTAAATTTTCGCCAACACAGAGCTACAGCTAGGAAGAGTTAGTCAGTTATTCGATTCTAGTTGGAACTTTGTTGCAAGCTACTGAGCTTATTATTATTTTACTCAGTGATCAAACTTTCAAAGATGTATGAGGTTATTCTTTTATGAAATTAGTAGACCGATTTCATTCGACTAATTTAAGTTTCAGAGAGTTAGGCTTGTGGGTTAGGGCCCAATCCATGTGCCTCACCTTCTCTGTTGTTACTATATTTTCCTTTCTGCTATTAAGCTAGTTTTATTTCTATCATTTAGTTAGATCTACTTATGATAGTTTCATTGTTGTTTACGTTTTTCTTTCAGTGTGTTGTTATAGGTTTCATTTTCTTATGAGAGTAATAGAATAGAGGAAAACCAAAAAGTTGTGGATCAAGACCCCCTTCTCATCTCTGTAAATAGAGATCGATGAGGGCGAACCTTCCCACAGACCCAAAAAATGGTTTTGGTTCACTGTTTCCAAGATTAAAAGTAGATTTGCATTACCATTTTCAGCCTTCATTTTCGTATTGCATTTTCATGCATTGGGCCATTTTTCGTGCATAGGTCAGCAACATTGATTGCAGGAAATATTGCTAAAACCCCAGAGCAGCTCCGTGGTGCTTCCCAGCACTTCGCCACTTTTTCCTTTTTCCTTCTGTCATTTCCTTTCCGTAATTTAGTTTAGTTTCATTGAAGTGTGAAAAACTTCATTGAGAACCCTTAGAAATAACACCCTTTCATAAAGCGGAATAGGATGACATGAACAAAATGCATTTGTTGTTTATATAACATTGTCACCTCCAAGTTTGTACGAACCCCGAGTTGATAAAGTAATGTAGGGAAACCCCTAGGAGTTACAACACTCTTGTGCAATACTAGGTCTCACCACTTTTTTGGAGCCATTGTCGGGGAGGTGTCTAGTAGAGGTTTTGATTTTGTTTTTAGAATTATTTTATGCTTTACTTTATTTTCATGTAATTTCATAAATATTGAAAAAAGATACAAAAATATTTGATTTTGATGCCTCGTAGGGCTAGGAATACTAAAATACAAACCTTACCTAAAACCCCCACATCACCTCCTGTCCACCCTTCACTCTTCTTCAGTGGGAGTGAGAGTGAACCCTCTCTAAGAGAGCCTTTTGAATATTTTGAGGATCATATTGGGGAAGAAGAAGAAGATATTCTTTCAACTGAGGGACCTTCTTCACCTATCTTAACCATGGCTTGCATCCACAGTGCCTTTCCCATAAGAGAGGTAGATGGGGAAACTAAGATGAAGAATATTAGCCCCTCAGCTCTTCCACACTTTCATGCACTTACCTCTGAGGACCATGTCACCTTCATGTTTGAATTTGTTGTTCTTTGTAGGAATTATGACTACACTTCTATGATCAAAGTTGAAGCTATTCCCATCCGCCCTTAAGGATGCAACCTTGCACTGGTTCATGGGTCTGACTTGGGATAACATCACTACCTGGGCACAGATGGAAGATACCTTAAACAAAAAATATATATACTTCTGTAGGTCCAAGGAAACTAAGGTTGAAATATTTAGGATGACTCTAGGACCTGATGAATCCCTAGAAGACTATGAAGAGAGGTTTCAATTAAAATATAAGAGAGCCAAATGTACTCTTGATCCTGCATCACTTAAACTTGTACTTCTTCGAGGGATCAGTGAAGAGATGATAGAAACATTGAATATGTTAACAAGAGGAGATATCTACGAACGACCTGATGAAATAATAAAATCTGTCTTCTAAAACCATTCTAGGGCGTTTAGGAAGAAGGTCAGAGCTAGCCAAAGTACATCCAATACCCCTTACTCTTCCACCTTGATAAAACATGATATTGAAAACATGCTAGAGTACTTCAAGAGTGATATGTTGCACACCTTTGCTTTTCAAATGGACACAATGTAGGTAAAAAGAAAGTAAGAGGTAATAGAGAGAGCCCTATCCATATTTTCTCCTAGATGTACCAGGAAGCACCCAAGCAATGAATGTCCACTAAATTCCATAGAGGTTTTCTTAGTCTATGAGGAGAATTGTGCCATAGAAAAGTGTCCCTCCTTACCTGGACTTAAGGCTGTATATCAAGGTGGAGAAGCAATGCCAGAAAAACTCTGTTTCATCAACCAGAGAAGGCTTCAAGGCCCTCCATCATATCAAAAAGGTATGCAAGGTGCACCTTAATCTTACTATCACAAAAATCAGAGTGCACCCATGCAACCTTGGTACACCCCCACTCCTCCATCATGGTCTACATCTCCTACTTGGCCTTACAACTCTTCATATCATCCTCAGCTAGTAAACAAACCATTCCAGCAGTATGTTCCACAACAACCTCAGTGTAAAAATCCATCCCAAGGGTGGAGGCCTCAACAAAATCAACCACCTGCTCTAATGCCTCCACCCCAACCTCAACCTGATCTTACTCATGCTGCTCCACCTAGGCTATCTATACCTGCACAACCCAATTTGAACCCGAAAAATAGACCAACACAACAGCATCCCAGTGGAGAAAAATCCTATCCATCTTATGCTGTGGACATACAGGAGGTTAATCTGAGGTCAGGAAGAGTAATCCAAGACAACCATCCTCCATATCCACCTGTAGAGGTTTAGGAGGAAACGGAAGAAGGTAACACTTAAATCCAACAACCTCCTTTTCCTGAGTGCTTGACCCACCCTAGTCATCACACCCTAGAGGAGACTGAACTCCTAGGAGAATTGGAAAATTTGTGTGTAAAGATACCACTTCTCGAGGCCATTAAGGATGTCCCTATCTACAATAGGCTCATCAAAGAAATTTTCTTCAAGAAACCTGGGAGAAGAAAGAGAGATATCCCCACCATCAATTTGGTAGGAAAACTGTCTGACCTAATGATGGGAAGGGTGGTATTTCCAAAGTACCTAGACCCTGGTAGTCCAGTTGTTGATGTGCATGTAAATGGGTTCATAGTCCCCAATACTTTGATTGATCTAGGGGCTACCATCAACATCATGACTAAGGAAACTATGTTTAAACTTAATATCGAAGGGACTTTGAGGAAAACCAAAATAGTTCTGCAACTTGCAGATCGGTCCACAGTAACTCCGGAAGGAATTGTTGAGGATGTCATGGTTACCGTTGACTATTGGGTGTATGCTATAGATTTCCTTGTCTTTCAACCAAAAACCAAGTTTAATGGTTATCCTCTCATCTTAGGGAGACCTTGGTTATCCACTGCAGATGCTTATATTAGTTGTCAATACGGAAACATGACTATAAAAAATGGGCCTTTGTCTAAACAACTAGTGTTATATCCTCCAGCCCAGCCTTCCATTGATCATGATATCCCTATATTTTTGGTGGACGAAGAATATGAGTTATCTAACATTTCCCCTATGTGGAGCATAGATGCTATTCTTAAAGTGGGGCATCTTGATGAAGATGAACTCATCGACCATGCCATTCAGAACTAGTCCTCCACTAACATTATTCTCAAAACTTTAGTCAAACAGTTTGAAAGCCAACCTTGGAGGTAAGTGCACTCAGTTGAGTCAACTTTTGAAACTGCCAAGGATATTGAGTTTGGCTCATCCAAATCTCTAAAAATCAACCCAGACCTCTCGAATGAAGAAGAGAAGCGATTATGCCAGATTTTGAAAGAAAATATTGAAGCATTTTCTTGGGATTACAAGGACATGAAAGGGGTGCATCCTTCAATATGAAAACATCACATTTATGTCAAAGAGGGATGAAAGCCTGTGAGACAACCCAAAAGAAGGATGAACCCTGCTTTAAAGGACATAGTCAAAGAAGAGCTGCAGAAACTATTGGATGCAGAGTTCATCTATCCTATATCCGACAGTGAGTGGGTATCTCATATTTTCCTAATCCCAAAGAAGAATGGGAAGTGGCGAATTTGTGTTGATTATTGAGAACTTAACAAAGCCACCAAGAAAGACCATTTCCATTTTCCATTTATAGACCAATCCTATATGGCCTTGCGGGGAAGAATTTATTTTCCTTCTTAGATGGGTTCAGTGGGTACAATCATATTCAAATCAGCCCTGAAGACTAGGATAAGAGTACTTTCACCTGCCCTTGGGGTACCTTTGCTTATAGAGTCCTACCCTTTGGATTTTGCAATGCCCCAGATACCTTCCAAAGAGTTTTCCTGAGTATCTTTTCTGAGTTATTCCATGACTCTATCCAAATCTACATGGATGATTTCACACCATATGGGGATGACTTCCAGGAAGCTCTCTCCAACTTGGGTAGATTACTAAGAAGGTGCATTGAGATGCATCTCTCCTTGAGCCCAAAAAAGTGTGAAGTCCTGAAGGGTTGTATTAGGAAACTCCATATCCCAAGCAAGAATACAGGTAGACCTAAAAAAAATCACTATCATGAAAGGGTACTCGCTCCTCAAAAGCAGAAAGATGTCAGGAGTTTATTACGCTTAGCTCGTTACTATAAAAGTTTCATTAAATATTTTAGCAAAATGGCTTCACCATTATTTAGGTTATTGGCCAAGGATTCTGAGTTTATTTGGTCTGGTCCTTGTCAAGAGGCTTTCAAGCTCATTAAGGAAAATTTGATTACTACCCCCATCCTCCAAGGTCCAAATCTCTGCCTTTCCACATCCACACTAAGGCATCTAAAAAATATGTAGGGGAAACATTAGGAGAGGCAAAGGAAAAAATCCATTATGCCATGTATTTCATCGGTAATAATTTATCCAAGGCCGAGCTGAATTATATTGTTACTAAGAAGGAGATGTTAGTCGTTGTCCATGCCTTGAACAAATTCAAGCATTATTTAACTGGATATCAGACATTCGTTCACATTGACCATGCAACCATCAAGTATTTAATGAAAAAATCAGATGTTAATGCTAGAATAATTAGATGGTTGTTACTTTTGTAGCAATTTGATTTGACTATTGTTGATAAACCTGGAAAGGAGAATGTTGTTGCAGATTTTTTGTCTAGGTTAGCTCTCCCTGCAGGTGAAGAAGGAATGGTGGATGACTAGTTTCCAGATGAGCATTTATTTGCTATATCAACACTCTCACCATGGTTTGCTCATATAGCCAACTACTTGGTTGTTGGGAGACTCCCTCCTAATATTTCATTCAGGGAGAGGAGCAGAGTCATCAGAATAGGTGCCCCTTTCACATGGATAGGGGGGAATTTTTTAAAGCTAGGCCCTGATCAAATCCTAAGGAGATGTGTGAGGAAGGAAGAAGTTTTTGATATCCTCTTTGCATGTCATGACAACCCATGTGGAGTCCAGCTTGTTGCAAAGAGAAATGTTTACAAAGTTTTGTTGGAAGGATACTATTGGCCTACCATTCATCAATATTCTCGAAGATACATCGGCAAGTGTGACCAGTCCAGAGGATGGGGAAACCCACACAAAGGGATGAAATGCCTTTACACCCTCAAGTGGCTCTTGAGCTATTTGATAAGTGGGGCATGGACTTTGTTGGACCTATCGATCCACCATCCGGACAAAAGAAGTATATCATAGGTTGCATTGATTACCTACCAAAGTGGGCTAAAACAAAAGAATTGAAGGTAGAAACCAAGGAGAAAGTAGCATAATTTATGAGGGAGAATGTGTTTTACAAGTTTGGGTACCCCATAGAAATAGTTACTGATCAGCGAGAACAATTCACCTCTCACCTCATTGATAATATTTTTAGGAATCACAAGATTAAGCATAGAAATTATACTACCTATCAACCTCAGGCGAATGGCCAAGTAGAAGTGACTAACATAGATTTAGAGAGCATCCTCACCAAGGTTGTGAGCAGCAATGGAAAATATTGGGCAGATAGATTGGTAGAAGCTAATTGGGCCTACAACACTACTTGGAAGACAACAACAGGATTCAGTCCTTATGAACTAGTCTATGGTAAGAAATCTCTACTTTCAGTTCAGTTTGAATTCAATACTTTAAGAATGGTAGTTGAATTAAATCTAGATCTATCAAATGACTAAAAAGAGAGGTTGCTACAACTAAATGGATTGGATGAGTTCAAAATGCAAGCACTTCTTCACACGGAGGTAGTACAACTACAAAGGAAGGTCTGCCATGACAAGAACATCAAAGAAAAGACCTTCCAAGAAAGAGTTTGGGTGTTTTTGGATGATTCAAGGTATATAGATTTAAAAGGCAAGATGATGAAAATATGGTTGGGACTTTACATAGTGGAAAAATGTTTTGATAATGGCACAATTCAAATAAAAACCATAAATGAGGAAGGAATCCCCTTGATTTTCAATGGTCACAGACTAAAAATTTACAAGACGCCTTTGTCAAGAGCAGAGTTCATAAATTCAATAAGCAGAGAGGTTTATGTGATGGGAAACTCCATAGTTTCCCACACCTCCCAAAAAAATAAAAAAGAACAAGAATAAAGATTCGTGGGTGAAAACCTCTCTAAGGCACCCAAGGAAAGCTTGTGGGTTGAAAACCTTGATGGAGGCAGCTCACTTGTTCAAAAAAAAAAGAGAAACAGAAAAGAGAATAAAGATCCATGGGTGAAAACCTCTCTGAGGTGCCCAAGGCAAGTCTGTGGGTTGAAAATATCCATGGAGTCAACCCACTTTCTTTCAAAAAAAATAAAAATATCAAAAACAAAAAAAATACATCTGCATTTTTGTGTTTTCTGTTTTTGTTGTTTTGCAGGTTATTAATGGTTTCTGGAAACACAAGGAAACATTCATATTATTTTCCCTTCTTCTATTCTACCATCCATCCCATCATTCACTCCATTCATTTTCATAACTTCCTCCATCACCTCCATGCATCACATTCCTCCATTCCTGATCACAATGTAGCAAGGAAATTGCTACAGACATCAAGGAATTCCTACATTGCAAAATCATGTTCTTCAACAACAAGAAAAACAAGAGAGGAGTTGATAAATAAGACCCCATGCAAGACAAGAGTGCCACCCATGGAATCTAGAGCATCCCCAGGTGGCATCTCCAGCAGGAAGAAATAGCAAGGAAAGATCAGTAGCTCACTCAGCAAGTTGCTCACTCAGAGAATAGGAAAAAAGTGAAGAACGAAGCATCTAAAATGGTTGTCTTCTCAATCCAGCTCCTAAAAATGCCTTGGAAATGACATGTAAACTTCGGTTTAGCTTCTCACCCCTCGCGATGCATCCATAATAGCCAGAAATAATTAAATTTGTAGACTTAGAGTTTAAGGGGAAGAAAGGTGGCCAGTTGGCTCGGCCACCATCGTGATGTATGGCTAGGGAGAACTGCAAGGTCACGCCACTTGGGCACGTAAAATAAAATAATTTAAATCAAGTGGAGTAGGGGAGAATGAGGGGAGGGAACACACAGTCCATCATGAATTAACAGGAAAAAAGAAACAACAGTCTCTAACGAAAACTGGAGCTGAGGTCGAGTTACATAAGCACTCCAAAATTAGTTGTGCAATATAATAAAAAGAGATCTCGTCTCATCCAAAATAGTGAATTGGGAATTTTTGAGGGAAGAGACCGAAGGGAGCTCGCAGCACAATAGTCTCGAGAGTGGGTTGCGTATTTGGACAACGTGCAGCAGCAACAACAACAGAACAACATCACTCGAAGGAGAACCAGAAGAACAAGAATAAAATACAAAGGGCCAAGGAAAAATTAAAGAGATGGAAATAGAAGTCATAGAGATAGCAGAAAATGAGCAAGAAGTAAACTCACAGCACAACACCACATCCCATCAAGACAAAGAGGTAGTTGCTATCTTAGCTCCTCTAAGCACAAAGAGACAAAGACAGACATCTATGTATTTTAGAGCTGATAAGAGTCAGGGGATAAGTCAGAGAGAAACAAAAACTCCTCCCATGAGCCCAAATATCATTGAAGAAACACCAAGGGAGGAGGAAAGAATCTAAGAAATAGTTCTGAAGGAGTAGCTACAGAAGACACATGTAGAGAATATAACACTGAAGGAGAAATTGATGATTAGGCAAAGATGGTAGAGTTTTATATGCATAACCTTGTACTGACAAGTCTAGATACTTGGGACACCAATCCTACAATGGGGTATATGTAGTTGATGGATCTAATATCTTGGATGATGAATGAGGAAACTAGAGCAAAAGAAATATGGAGATTCATGGGAAGAAGAAGCAGAGAACCCGTATATATCAGACCAGAATTGTTTAGCCCAAGAGGAGTCATCCTAAACCATCAAGAGATTGAAAGGGACCTTGCACTAGTTGAAAGCTACCTTCAGACTCAAAAAAAGGTAATAGGCTACTTTGATGATGTTTCTAGGTAGATATAAGATAATTTCATAATGGCTAGCCAGAGGATGTGGAACAACCTCCCTCACAACCTCAAGAATAGGGAGTACCATACTCCAGAAAGACTGAGGAGTGCATTAGAAAGGGAACCATTCTACAAGAGGGCCATGCAGTCCAAAAATATCCAAATATCAGGCCACCTTTGTTGCTGGGGTTGAATGATGAAAAGGAAATAGATGCACAAGATAGAGAATCAGAGAATGCAGAAAAGAATAATGGTTTTTACCCCCTTGGGGAAACTCCCACACTTCTTTCCTCAGGAAATCAGGGGGGTTGTCAAAGCCTTGAAGGAAATGTAGGAGGAGGATTAGTTGCTTAGAGGATGAGCAACCATTTAGTAGGGGGTTGATGATGAGCTCATGTTGTTCAACAAGCATGACCTAACATTGTGTCATGGAAAGGAATTAATTCAAGATCTCACCTAGGATCTTACTATATTAGTGTTGATGACCAACATTCAATAATATGTAGAAAATTTTGAGTTGAACATTTTTTCTTCAATTCACTAGAATAAGGATGTTTCTATCTTTTGATTCCCTATAGCTTATTTCCTTCTTATTAAATTTTTGAGGATCTTGAAGATAAGATTGATCACATGGGAACTGGGAAATTACAAGTAATGTACAAGTTTTATGCTCAACTATGAACTTTTGACAAGCCATTATGGACTTTTTATCTAGTTCCATGTTCAATTATGAGATTTTGGAAACGCGTTATGAATGTTTTGCTCAATTATGTAATTTTATACCCATAAACTCTCATTGAAAATTTACAAAGCATACATTGGAAAATACAAGCATAGAACATACTCATCATGCATCCAATCAATTATTATGTTAAAAGGAAGCACCATATCCTTTTCAATGTCTTCATTTTCATTGAAATATGGCCACAAGGTTAGTGGGAAGAACCACATTCTTGTGGATGTTGATTATGTTAGTGAGAGGCATTGCTCCTTTTTGGATGCCCCTTTATTTCACATCAATAATTAATAATTTTTTTAATAGAAGTCTTCATTCCCTTACAAATATCCCCATTTCAATAACCATAAGGATCTTGGTGTTGGTGGAGTAAGCATATTGCCTTATGTTGATGGTCTGATGCCTCCCTTTCTTCTGCATGTTTCTATGATTTCAGAATTAGGGCTTTTCATTTTAGATTGACATCCAACCCACGGGATGCCTTGCATATTTGGATCCCAATCCATGTCGCCCCTTGCATGAATTTTTGAAAAAAATGGATTTTTTGGTGTGTCCTGCATAACCAAGCACACTGATGTGATGTATTGTATACCGTACTACGCAAGTACTGTGTAATGAAAAATATAATTTAATTTTTTTAAAATCAATGCGCCATATCTAAAATAGGGCACCGGTGCTCTATGTTACGAGGATAGCACCATACGGTCTATTACACTATTTGTGCGGTGTTAGGGTCCCATGATTTGGCTGATTGGAAAGCCAAATGATAGTGTAACATCAAACCAATCTTTGGAGCCCAAGGACCTAGCCTTCCTGGACTCAGAGAGGGCTCTCTCTATTTGTGTAAGGGATATCTGTGTGTTTGCTTATTGTATTCTGATTTTAGGCTAGTTATGAAGTAGGTTTTTGGTTTTCGTTTTTAGGTTTGTGAGGGATGAACTGATCAAAGACTAAGATAGGTAAAAATATGTCAGATCAACTGGGCTATGGGGTCGAACAGGTCAAGAAAGCTTTCAGGTGGTGATACAAGGTTGTTGAAGGGCTGATTTGAGCGAGGTAAAATGGATCTTTGGGTAAAATGGAGTGAGATGGACATTAAACTTGTGAAAAACAAAGTATTTCAAAAATAAAAAGTTTAATAGCTGACATAAACATGGTAGGGCTAACCATTAATCATGAGAAATGTAACTATAAACTTATCAATGCATAGAAATGAACATTCAAGCCATGCATAGAGATATATGACTCTCTAACTTTAGGAAATGGCTATCAGACTTTGGGGAAATACATTTAAGACAAACAAACAACTTAAATCACTATGAAGGAACGCCTAAGCATAGTATTTCAAGCTATTGGGCACTTTGAAGCAAGATTGCATAGTTTTAGGCAAAGGGCAAGATTAGTACAAGACCTCTTTGGTTCAACAAATGACAATCTAATCAATCAAAGAAAGGTTTCAGAGGTGGAGCTATGACTAGCCATGAGTAAGCAGGGCATATCGTAAATCATACTTACCATGCATAAAACCATAAATGAAACAAGCAAACAATATTCTTTAGTTATCAAAGAGCAATCAAGGATTCTTTGATATGACTAAGAAGGAAGAAAACATAGAAGCTATAAAGAAACAGGAAATTTGAGGTGCCTCCAAGGGCATGTCTCAAATCTATTCTCTACTATCTTATAGCAAGCAAGAACATGGAATTCTGAATGAAAAATAAGAAACAAAATAGAGAAAGAGACACTATACCATTCTACCAAGTCATGGAATCCAACAACGGTCCTCTTTCATCATCCAAAAGCACTCAAGAAACTCTCCAAATACATGAGACAAGAGTTTCTTCCAAAGTTTGTATAACCATATATTGCTTCTATTCATCAATTTCAGCCCTCTATTACAATGAATCCTCTTGGAATATATAGGCCAAAGAGGAGGAAAACCAACCAAGACAACTAGCTAGCCATTGGTTCAAAATAAATATCTAAACTTGCCCTTGCGGCTTTGCAAAGCCCAATGCACAAAAATATCCAACAAAATATCTTAAAATGCTAAAAAAGGGAATAAATTTGGCTTTTAATGACTGACAATGTCCCAAAATAGCTTAACGCACATTTTGAAAGGCTACTTTAGAAATCTTCCTTTTTTGGTCAAAAAGCATTAAGGGCGCATCAGCAGAAAATTGCCTGTCTTTCAGATGACTTTTGAGGGTCTTCCTGATGTCAAAACAAAGCCTGTGATGGCTCGTTGGAAAGATCTGGATGTCTAATTTCTAGAACAACTTTAATTTTCCTAAAATATTTCCTGAAAGTCTATCAAATACTGGACTGAGTGGAAAAACCCAAAAAATAGGCCTAGCTGATATGTGGGCAGAATGTCGAAAAAGTGAGTGTTTTTTGCATCTTTGGGGGACTAAAACAACTTCAAATGCTATGAAAATTTTTGAGTATATGCCCCTGAATTTAATGCATCCAATGGTACCACTCTCAAGAGTTGAGGATGCTCCAAACCAAAATGGCGGCACCCATGATTTTATGCAATTAGGCCCAAAAATGTCAAAAAAAAAGAACCTGTCAAAATTTGCTCAATTTTGGTGAGCAAGTCCCTCAAGGATTTTTAGAAACTTTTCTAGAAGCTCGGGCCAAAATTCCAAGCATAGAGGTGTCTTTCTTCATTTTTGGTGCCGGGTGCCTCTTTTGAGCTTTTCTTGGTTTTCTTCCTTGTTGTTTGGCATTTTAGCTTTGGTGAAAAAGTCATGGCCCCTTGCCTAGGAGAGGCAGCTAGCACATTCTTTGGAGAATGCCCTTCAAGATCCATCTTTTGTATTTTCTTGCCCTCATAATTTCTTGCTTGAGGTCTGCCTTGTTTGCCTTTGTCACTGCCTCACTGCCCATAATTTTGCTCTTCATTATCACTGCTATGTTTAGACTCTTTGCCTTGTTCATCATCATCACTAAAGTCATCTCTTCAGTATTGTGGTTGAGCCAAGAGGCTTTTAACAAGACATATTTGTGGTTTGTGTTTTTGGCACCAAAAAATTCTTCCCCTCAATCACTATTTTTATCCTTGTTATCCATAGCAAGAAGATCCCTTTCAATTTGAAAAAATCTTCATCCCCTATTCACTGTCTCTCCGTGTTTATTTGAAACAAAAAGGGACTCATTTAAGTCATTGTTTTCTTTGATCATGACAAACATGGCATGTTAAAACAAAACAAGATATGTTTCTTCCTTTCACTATCTCTAAACAACCTTTCAAATTTTTCAACAAGGACATTACCCTTCTATCATTGTTTCTTCTTTGGTTTAGTAAACAAGGTGTTCTTTGAAACCACTGCCAAGATGACTCTTTAAACTGATTTGAAAATATTTTACAAAACTCTGTTTTTTCCTCTATCAACTGTGTGTAACCTTAGCTATCTCATAGCACAAAAGGATTTTCAAATTTTCACATTAGCCCTTTTCCTTCTCACTATTTCAATAAACAATCCTTTTTCAAACAGATCATCAATAACTATGATGATTTTACCTTTCAATCCCTATTTTTCCCTTTGAGTTTTAAAAAAAGTCGTCTATTGTTTTTACCTGTGGGCTATCAATGTTTTTTAAAGGCAGTCAGGGTCCTTTAAGATGGTTAAAACATCCACCTAACACTGTAAAGATGTGTGACAATCACAGCAAAAAACCTCTGAGTTTGCTCAAAAACACTACCCTCTAATCATTGTCTCTCTCTTATGCTCTTTATATGACAAACTGCCTTTTTAAAACCATTGTTAAAACACTGTTTTAAATTGATTTGAGACCCCCTAACCACAAGAAAGGTTTCTTTAGCTTTGACAAGGACTCTATCTCCTTAACACTGACTTATCTCATAGTTTTTATATGATGAAGTGGTTTTAGGACAACTGTTTCTTCATGGAGAAAAACGTAGCAAACCACCCCTTTCAAAAATCGAGAATTACCACGTGGAGATGAAAAATACCTCAAATATCCTTCACGAGCCTTGGTTGATCGTTTGGGGGAGCTTTTAGGGCTTCTTAGAAGGTGAAAAGAGGCGCCACACGTTTTCTGGAAAGAATGTCACGCAACAAAAAGCAGTCGGGTCGGCCTTCAGGTAGTGGTGACCGGCGCTATAGGTGCGCCGCGCCACAGTATAAATCCCGCGTAATTTCTTTTCCAAACGCGCCGCACAGGCTTTACGCCTTTAAAAACTCTGAAATTTGCTTTGAAGTTTCGTTTCTGTTCAGTGAGTAGCCCAGGGGATGTTGCTTGCATTTTGAAATGCACAATGAGACTTTGCCAACGGTCTCTTCCTCCCTTTAAAGTAAAAAAAAGTCAACAAACCTTTGAAATAGCTTTGTGAGGGTTTTGGAGGCTTTTTGAAAGAGATTTTGGTAATAATAAAACACAAGTCACCTTTTAATATTACAAAGGCCCAGATTTTGATTTCAAATGCTATGGAAGCCGCTTTTGAATGACACCATAGTCATGGCTCCTCTTGACTGCTTTTTTACTGTTTCTATCTCTGTCATGTTTTCATAAAGAAAAAAGGCCTTTATTGTGACAGTATCATGCTTCATTTCTTTGAATGATGTTTTGAATTTGAAACATGGTGTCATATTCCTTTCTTCACATTGATGAACCTGTCCAAAATTTGTTCACTTTGACTTCCAATTACCTTTGAAGGAGATCTCTGGTAGAAGGAAAATAAAACCTCTTTGATTATCATAGTACCACTGCTTTCCCTTTGTTTTTAACACCATTTTTTCTATCCATAAGCCTTCAGTTGCTTTCCTACTGCACTTAAAACTCTGCCTTTTAATCAATGAAACCTATAGTCAGTCTTTGAAACACCACTGCTGTGTTAGTGGTCTTCATCTATTGGAGACAAGGTGTTAAACAAGTTATTTGGGCTATTTGCAATCATTGTTAGCTTTGTGGCCTTTAAATGAGGTCATACCTCTGTTCCTGGCCCTCTGATTTTTAGATGAAGGAGGCCTTTATCACATTTCCAAACCCTCTACTTGTAAAATGAAGGAGGTTTTCAACTAATGACCTAACCATCTGCTCATGTATGGAGGAGGTTTTCTCAATATTTCAACCCTCTTCTCATGTATGGAGGAGGTTTTCTGAGTGATGCCATTTCATCATCTTTCAAACAGTGTTATCTTTCCTTTCACTGCCTATTCATTCTTAAGCAAATAAAAGTGACAAATTGACAATATGTCATGAAGGGAATTTCTCTAAGACATATAATCCTGCTGTTAAAATACCTTTATGCATCTTTAGACAATCAGAAGCAACCTGGATAGTATCTGCAGAGCATTTCTTGTTATTCATAAGTCACTAAACTTTGATTGTGTTTGCAGGAACTTATTGAAATAACTCTCTGTCCAGTACTTGCATCCCAGGCTGAAAACCACATGAGAAGCAGCTGTCTTCTCATGTTGAGTTTAATAATGTCTTCTGGAACACTGGTACACTTCTGCTCTTGAAAGAGACACTGAAACACTGTAAATCCACCTAATATTAGGTTGACCTATGGCATATGCACTGCTGAGACATCAAGGTTTGTTAGTGGCGCGACTTAAGGGTGTAATCAAGATTTATTTGTAGAATAGGAAGGTCATCTAGGACTGGTTGATATAAGATAGAGGTTCTTTTGGCTTTAGGATAGTTTTCCAAGGGAAAATTTCCTAAAGCGCCACTACCTAACTTAGGGGATACTTATTAGACAGATTTGGAGTATTCTCTTTAGAGCTGATGGACAAGTTTGTATGGCTGAGGCTAGATAGGGCTTGAAAATGAGGTTTTATCTCATCATGCGCTGATTAAAAAGGTAGGAGGGAAAAAAAATTTCGGGGGTTTTCTAGATGGAAAATTGACATATGGAGATTAGCTTCTAGAAAGCTCAGCTAGGAATCTTGTCATCAACAATAGGTGAAAAATACTAATGACTAACATGTGGCGCGTTTATAATACCCCCACGTACCATACGGTCTATTATACTATTTGTGCGTTACGTTTATAATACCCCACACACCGACTTCGGTTCGTACAGCATGAAAGGCGCACTGGTTTCTTGAGATTTATTTTTTACCTGAAAAGTTGACAATTTAAGTTGAAAAGGAGAACCATGTCATACTACTCCGCCTGTTGTTGTTGTTGTTCCCCCTATTCTCTCTGAATGATTGACCTATTAAATAAATTTTTTTATTAAATGAGACATGTATTTATGAATATACATATATAATTTTTTTGGAAAAAAAAAAGACAAACCAGTCGGTGTGCCAAAAAAAACAGTCATGCACCGGTTCCGGTGCATTTTTTTTTTGTCGCGTACTGGTGGCGGTGCCCCAGATGACCTTAAACGCACTGTATGCGGTGCACCTAAAAATTTTCAAAGCACCGTTGACTATGTATGGTGCCAGGAGTGTGGTGCGCTGACTAAAATCTACGCCCCAATGTGTATAGCTGTGTCAGTGCACTGACTTCCTGACTAATTAAATAGTCAATGGTGCAGTCTTTTACAAGGACGCATTGTTGACCCTGTCAGAATGCCGAATGCGGCGCACTGAAAAACACCGTGGTGGATATTTCCGTCAACGCACCGCATTGCCGCTATTACACATTGTCAATGGTGTGGCCGGCTAAAATACCGCACCGCACTTTTTTTTAATTTTTAAAATAACGCGGTGCGCCTTTTGGTACTGCCTCGAAAATGGTGCGGATACTGTTAGCACAGGTTGCGGCGTGGCTTGTAAATTTTAAATGGTTAATTTTAAGGTTATTTGAAATTCTAATCCGCTAAAAAGCTTAATTACGGAAAAGCAAGAAAAATGGTTGTACATTTTGTTGTCGAGGAGGCATAGTGGCTATAGAATTTACAAAAGAAAATTTTCTGACCATTTTGCAAAATGCAAACTGGAGATTGGTGGGCAATGCACAATAGCAGTGCGTGCAATGGGTGCAATGGGAGCACCGATGTCAGGGTGGCTCATACAAGGATAAATTGCACCGATGCTTGAGAGCTCTGGAGCACTGAGAAAAGTGAAAAATGTGGTTTCTTGGCCATATTTTTTTTTTTTTTATTTAACCCTGTTTCGATGCACAGGGTTTTATAGGTGCACCGGTATTGTGTCTTACGACTGCACCAGGCAGTTTTTGTTTTGGCGCGGTGTTTTATGATGCACTGATGTTGTTTCTTAAGACCACACTAGGCAGTTTCTATTTTGGCACAGTGTTTTATAATGCACTGGTGTGGAAAAGTTATAAAGCACCGGTGCTCTACAGTAATACGACGCACTGAGCAGGTGTGTATGGAGCGCACGGTGTCTGGTGTGCCAATGTTTTGTGCTCACCAGTGATTTCTATCGTCGAACGCACTAGTGCAGTTTTGGATGATAAGCGTACCGAGTGGAAAACATCCGCAAAACCCTTTTCCGGCCAACGTCCTCTTGTAACCTCCACTAGAAATGGATGTATGAGGCATTTTTATAAGGAGTTCCTCAAAAAAATCAGCTAGAGGGTCTTTTCCTTGTAGTGTACATAAGCATAAAGATCATCTTATATTGGAGGTAAAGGCCCCACTACCTTATGGATACTCTCATTTACACAAAAATCATGGCATATTAAAAAAAGAGTAAACACATAGTAGCATGGTAACATAAAATAATATGAAAATTTCTTTTTTAAAATAATTTGAAAATTCAAAATTCAAAAAACACCATTAATACAAAAGAAGAAGAAAAATAAGACATATCATAGTTTAAAAAATAACACATATTATAGTTTAATTATATGTTTGTTTTATTATTATTATTCAAATTTTGAATTTTGTTATTTATTAAAAAATATATGTGAAAGTGTGAAATCTAAGAAATAAAATTAAATATCATAAACATTTTGTAATATATATTTCTATATCGAGATAGAATCCATATTACCATACCTTATATAGTATATACTAGGATATTACTGTATCCTAGTAATGTATATCTATATAATTCCTATATTAGTATTTTGTATATATATATATATATACATATATATAGATATATATAGATATGAAAATATTTCCCAATTTTAATCAATTTTGACTTACAATCATAATTTCCTCAAGAATAAAGATCAAATCACTAGACAATTGGCTTACACTTATCCAAAAAGTCTTCAATTCATTTTGTTTAACAAAAAACATGGGTATTAAAATTAACTTTTCATAAATATTGTGTCAAACCAAGCCACATTTCATGTAACCCATTTCTGAGTGCACTCAAGATCATTACTTTCCAAAGAGATTTTATTGAGAGGTCATATGAGAACTAGCAGATCTTATTTGGTCAATGGTCTAGCAACATACAACTTGTGTGGGACTAATGGTAAAGAGCATGTATTTCCTCCTAAGAGATTATAGGTTCAAAACGAGAAGGGGGGAATAGTCACATATTTCAATTACCTTGGTAATGAAATTATCATACATATAAAGAACATTTAAGTATTATTAATATTGACCAAATAAAACAAACAAGAGGGTGTCATACATCAATTTGAGAACATTTAAGTATTATTATTATTATTGACCAAATAAAACAAACAAGGTGGTCTCATACACATTTGGGAACTTTTAAGTATTATTATTATTGACAAAATAAAACAAACAAAGGGGTCTCAATATATTTATCATACATATCAAGAACATTTAAGTATTATTATTATTGACCAAATAAAACAAAGAAGAAGGTCTCAAACACCAATCTAGGAACATTTAAGTATTATTATTATTAACCAAATAAAACAAACAAAATGGTCTCATACACATTTGAGAACATTTAAGTATTATTATTATTGACCAAATAAAACAAAGAATAAAATCTCATACACCAATTTGAGAACATTCAGGTATTATTATTATTATTGACCAAATAAAACAAACAAAATGGTCTCATACACATTTGAGAACATTTAAGTATTATTATTATTAACCAAATAAAACAAACAAACAAACCATTCTGAACATTTAAGTATTATTATACTAATTTTGATAAAAAGTCTAAAATATTAATAATGAAAATTATTAAATACTAATTTTGATATTTTTTTTTTATTAACAAAATAGAAAATTTCAATATGGCCTCATCATAGTTTAGGTCTACATCTATATTATTATTATTATTCACGTTTTAAATTTTCTTACTATTAACCAAATAATTGAAAGCGTGAAATGTGAGAAACAAAAACAAATATTTAAAAACTATTATTATTAACAAAATAAACCTAAACCAAGGAAATAAACAAATATCTAACGCAGCTCCCAAAAATCCGCCTACTCAACCATGCCCAGCGGACCCTTGGGCAACATTACCGTTATATCAAAAAATGAACACCACATTCACATGGGCGGTGCCCACATAACTTAACCTTACGATAATATAAATATATACAAATTTGCGATCACTCATTTCTCACAATTTGATTGTTAACCTTCTCTGGGTTGCAGCGCGCACTGTGTTATCAAATTTTCTGCAATGGTTGCTTAATCATATCTTGTAACTTGTTTTGGTTTATATTTTGAAGTTAATGGTTAGAGAGGTCTAATTCTTGTGGCTCCACATAGTTTGGATATCACTCTAATGATAGTAATACAATATCCTTATTTAGAACCATAACTTGGGCATCCATTTGAAGAAGGAGATGTTCATGATAGATTTGTAGATATGTTACACTTTACATTTAAAACCCTACTTTTATCTATAAAAGATGAGTTTTCACAGTTCAAAGATACTTCACTCTATCATGCAACCAAGTTAAAACTAAAAAATTGAAAGCAATAACAGTGAGGAAACATTCATTTGCAAAAGAAGGAAGTTTCAACCACTGAGGTTGGAATCAAAGGCACACATGCAAGTTAAAGAATTGAGTTGAATAAATAGGGTTATATAACTTCTACAAGAGGAAATGAATTAGGTGAATCCTATTGTTGCAATGCTAAATAAGGTGAAGTTGTAAATTATGTTATTGAACTATATTCATGGTGAGATCATGTTGTTTAACAAAGAAGCTCAATATGGAAAATTCCAAACACTTTGAAAATTGATCGAATAGGGAAAAGAAAAAAAATACACAAAAAAATGGAAATGAAGAAGTGAAACACAATAGTGAAGAAATAAAAAAGAATGTTATCATCTCGAATGAACCCTCAAGTGGAAGTCATTGCAAATCCAATTTCCAATATTGCTAATGGTGAAATATATTTAGACAACCTTTCTATTTAAACACACCGTGATTCCTTGTAAAGGACAAATGGATTTGAAATAATATCAGTGAAGATTAGTTACAAAATTACAAATACTAAATTCTCCAAGCATCAACAAAATCACATCAATGATTATGAGAAAAACAAATGTTTTAAAGGTGTTCCTATGGTTCCTCTTATACAAGGCTATCATGAATTAAATCCTTCGATCACTCATTGTTCGAAGGGTTATGCTTCCCAAATTCCATAAAATTAAATAGCTTGTTTCTAGTAACCATTCCCTTTAACAAATCATGTTCCCTTGCCCTTGAAATTCACATGAGTTGATTAGAGGTGTATTGGAAGGTTTATAATCTTCTAGAGGAGGTTAATAAAAGACAAGCCCTTATTTTCTTCACAAAAAGTTAGATAGAGATCTATATGTATTTGAGATGTAGGGATAAATCTCACATATGTGCATTTAATATGAAATTAAACTTTAATAATAATACAAATAAATCATTTAATTAACGATTTCTAATCATTCAAAATTTAATTGAAATCATAATTTGTATTTTTTATGGTGAAAAAGGTGAGTTTGCTAAGCATAAAGAGAGATCAAAATAATGTTTGGATGGCCCTTATAATAGACAATATGGAGGCTCATCGAAAATCTCATAAGAGAATGGGGAAAGGAGGGATGAAGGCTTACAAAAATTCTAACAATTTTCCAACATATCCACAAAAATATTTTAGATCTAGTTCCAATGATAATTCTCTACATGGTTACCCACATAACGATAAGAGAAGAACAACCGTCCTCGTGTCTTTATAACATTGCATTTTCGTATGAATTACGCTATAACCCATGATATTTATCTTATATAGATTGGAATAATAGCATTCAACATGCATAAAAAATCCATGAATATATAGTTATGTTTTTCTTCTTATTTTTTCGGTGGTGGGGGGTGGAAGGATAGTGAAATTATATATATAGCAATAGATTATATACCTTGATATATGTCACAATAGTCCTGACTCTAAGACCTAGATCCATTGTCCTTAGCCATAAGCTCATGTTGTTGAAGAAGCAAGACGTAACATTGTGTCATGGAAAGGAATTAATTCTAGATCTCACTTGGGCTCTTACTATATTAGTGTTGATGACCAACATTTGAGAACATTTAAGTATTATTATTATTATTGACCAAATAAAACAAACAAGGGTGTCTTAATATATTTATCATACATATCAAGAACATTTAAGTATTATTATTATTGACCAAATAAAACAAAGACGAAGGTCTCATACACCAATTTGGGAACATTTAAGTATTATTATTATTGACCAAATAGAACAAACAAGGGGATCTCAATATATTTATCATACATATCAAGAACATTTAAGTACTATTATTATTGACCAAATAAAACAAAGAAGAAGGTCTCATACACCAATTTGGGTACATTTAAGTATTATTATTATTGACCAAATAAAACAAACAAGGTGGTCTCATAAACATTTGGGAACATTTAAGTATTATTATTATTGATCAAATAAAACAAACAAGGGGGTCTCAATATATTTATCATACATATCAAGAAAATTTAAGTATTATTATTATTGACCAAATAAAACAAAGAAAAAAGTCTCATACACCAATTTGAGAACATTGAAGTATTATTATTATTATTGATCAAATAAAACAAAGAAAGTGATCTCATACACATTTGAGAACATTTAAGTATTATTATTATTAACCAAATAAAACAAAAAAAAAATCTCAATATCAAAAACATTTAAATATTTTTATTATTGATTAAATAAAGCAAGATAGATAATAATAATAATAAGAATAATAAAAATATAAAAATATCTTCGGAATATTTAAATTACCTTGATAATAGTACTTATTATATTAATTTTAATATTTTTTATTAACAAAATAGAAAAATTGAATATGACCTAATACCATCATAGTTTAAGTCTACATCTATATTATTATTATTATTCACATTTTAAATTTTATTATTAATGACCAAATATTTGAAAGCGTGAGAAATAAAAACAAATATAAAAAACATTCAGATATTATTATTATTATTAACAAAATAAACCCAAGCCAAGGAAATACACAAATATTTTCGCAGCTCCCAAAATTCCGCCTCCTCAACCATGCCGAGCGGACCCTTGGACACCACATTCACGGACCCTTGGGCTACATTACACCATCAAAAAATGAACACCACATTCACATGGGTCGGTACCCACATAACTTAACCTTACGATAATATAAATATATACAAATTTGCCATCACTCATTTCTCACAATTTGATTGTTAACCTTCTCTGGGTTGCAGCGCGCACTCTGTTATCAAATCTTCTGATCACCGAGTATTCGCCCGTCAAGAAAACCAACTGAGTATCGATCGATCGCACTGTGTTGTCAAAGCCTGACCGAGAATTCGCTCTCCAAAGAAAGAAAGAAGATGACGAGGAGCAGTGGAAGTATCATAAACCTGCAGGAAGGACAGGCTATTGTCAATAAGGCCGTGAAGAAACAAAGATATATCATTCATCTGGAAGAAGGTGATGGAAATTTCTGATAATTTCAAACAAAACAGAGGAAGCAAAGTTCCTCAACTCAAACACAAAGAAATGAGAAATTTGGACAAAGAGGATATGGAGAAAAGCTCTGTTTTTATTAACCATGAAAATGACAATAAAAATTGCAAACTTCTTCAGAAATACAATTCTGGAATACTCAAAAACTCCATACTCTGTTTTTACAAATTCTGTAAAAAAATAAAAAACAGACAGTTGCTGAAACACGTGTTTCAGCAACAGTCAGACATTTGCTGAAACACGGACGCAGTTGCTGAAACAGCCTGTAGAATGCATGCTGCTCCCAAAACACAGCGACTCTGTTTTCTTGCTGTTTCTTCTGCTCTGTCTATTTCTCTGCCTTCAAACTCTCAAAACAAATTCTTCTATTTGTTCTAACCTTAAAACGAACTGTTGTTCATCATATTTATAAGCAAAAACATATTTGACTTATAATATTAAAATAATGCAAATATCTTCTAATGCATATCTACGTATTGAATGCAGGAGAAGCGGTGATGCCTTTTGGAACAAAACAAGTCGGCTGTAGCAGGAGCAATAACTCTGCAAATTAAATGCACAGTGGAGTGCAATAAATAAACCATGACTTTCAGGCATCCGATATTTTTGAAATATCTACAGCGGATCTGATTTCTGTCCAGCTGTTGATGTTGCAGTTGGAATTAAATTCCAACACTCCCCCTTAATTTCAACTGCTGGGTTTTTCACCATACCCAGGCATTCTCTGAAATGATCAAAACTTTTCTTTGCCAATGGTTTTGTCAAGATGTCAGCTAGCTGATCCTCTGTTCTGCAGTGCTGCAAAACAATCTCACCATTGTTAACCAATTCACGTATGAAGTGAAACTTGGTGTCTATATGCTTTGTCCTTTTATGAAAAACAGAGTTCTTTGACAATGCTATTGCCGAGCTATTGTCACAGTAAATGGTTGTGCCCTTTTCTTGTCCATGACACAAATCTCTGAGAACTCTTCTCAGCCACACTGCTTGGCATGCTGCTGCTGTTGCTGCCACGTACTCTGCCTCTGCTGTTGACAAAGCCACAATTGGTTGCTTCTTGGAAGCCCATGAGATGGCTCCCGATCCCATATGAAACACATATCCCGATGTGTTTTTCCTATCATCAACACTTCCAGCCCAATCACTGTCAGTGTAACCTGTCAACATGAAACTTTGAGAAGAGGAGTATAAAATACCAAACCCCTTCGTTCCATTCACATACCTTAGAATCCTCTTGGCTGCCTGCCAATGAGTCTCTTTCGGTCTTTCCATAAACCTGGAGATTAAACTCACAGCGTGCATAATGTCCAGCCTAGTTGCAGTCAAGTACATGAGGCTGCCAACTATGCTCTTGTACAATTTTGGATCAAAATCCTTGCTGCTGTCTTCTTTGGTCAATTTCAACCCCATTACAGTTGGAGTCACAGCTGCCTTACTGTTCTGCATGTTAAATCTCTTCAACACTACTTCTACATATTTACCTTGGGAAATGAAAACACCATTTTCACTTTGGTCTACTTCAATTCCAAGAAAATATCTTAAGAAGCCCAAGTCAGTCATTTCAAATTCACTTTTCATGACTGCTTTAAAATCAGCAATGAGAGAAGAATCATTGCTAGTAAAGATTAAATCATCTACATATAAAACAACAATAAGAATCTTACCGTCATTCTCCTTTATGTAGAGTGTGGGTTCACCATCACACTTCTCAAACCCATTCTCAATCAGATAAGCATATATTCTGCTGTACCATGCTCTTGGAGCTTGCTTGAGCCCATAAAGAGCCTTCTTCAGTTTGCAGACTTTATGCTCTTGGCCTTCAACTTCATAGCCTGGAGGTTGTTCAACATATACCTCTTCTTTTAACACTCCATTCAGGAATGCAGATTTAACATCCATCTGATAAATCTTCCATTTGTGTTGTGTTGCAATAGACAACACTGTTCTAACTGTTTCCATCCTCGCTACTGGTGCAAAGGTTTCATCATAGTCTTTGCCTTGTTGCTGTTTGTAGCCTTTCACAACAAGTCTTGCTTTATGCCTGTCAATCTTGCCTTCGGCATTGCTTTTGGTCTTATAGACCCACTTAACTCCAATGGCATCTTTGCCTTCAGGAAGGTCCACTAACTCCCATGTTTTACTCTTCTCAATTGCACCAATTTCTTCATTCATTGCTTCAATCCATTTATCTTCATTTACAACATCTTCAAAATGAATTGGGTCATCAACATGACAATACAAAGCGAATAATGAATTTAGACCGGTATTGTTACTTACCTCTCCTTGTTCATAAATCACATTCAGATTTCTGAATCTTGGTCTTCTTGGTGTACTTGGAGTTCCATCCGAACTTGAGGGTATTTCTGATCCCTGTGGTGTGCTTGGAGAAGCACTTCCTTGACTTCTCAAGGCTGTTCGAATTCCAGCTTGTGGTGTGGTTTGTTGTACTTGCTGTGGTGGAGGAGGAACCACCAAAGAAGGGTTATTTGCTGCTGTCCCTTCCTCTTCTTCTTCATGAGACACAATTTTCTTCACATTCACTGTCTTCTCTAAGCTTCCATCCCAAGCGTCATCTTCAATGAACTGCACATCTCTGCTTACTATCAATTTCTTGGTCAATGGATTATAGAGTTTGTATGCTTTTGACTAATCACAATAGCCAATAAAAACACACTTCTCCCCCTTACTGTCAAGCTTCTTCCTTAGCTGATCCGGTACATGTGCATATGCTACACAGCCGAATACTCTCATGTGAGTGACAGTTTGCTTTTGACCACTCCATGCTTCTTTTGGTATTTTGTTCATGACAGCTTTAGTTGGGCATCTATTCAAGATGTAAACTGCGCAAGTGACAGCTTCTGCCCAATACTCATGCGGCAAGTGTTTTGCCTTCAACATACTCCTGACCATGTCCAGAATGGTCCTATTCTTCCTTTCTGCAACACCGTTTTGCTGAGGTGTGTACCTCGCGGTGAACTGCTTTTGTATGCCGTTCTCTCTGCAAAAACGCAGAAAGTCTTTGGAGATGTACTCTCCACCTCTATCTGTTCTGAGCACTTTGATATAATGCCCACACTGCTTTTCAACAAGAGTTTTGAAGTGGCGAAATTTCTCAAACACTTCACTCTTCTGTTTCAGCATATACACCCATGTCTTTCTGGTGTAATCATCAATGAAAGTTAAAACATATTTATTTCCGGAAAATGATGGTATTTGCATCGGTCCACACACATCAGAGTGAACAATTTCCAATGGTGATTTTGCCCTTATACTCTTTCCTGCTGGAAAGCTTTCTTTGTGTTGCTTGCCCAAGATGCAGCCTTCACAAAGGCTGTCCGGCTTCTCGATCAATGGCAATCCCTTTACCATTCCCTTTCTGTGCAACAGATTCAAGCCTCCGAAATTGAGATGTCCAAATCTCAAGTGCCACAACCAATTTTCATCTTTCACTTGTTCCTGAAAGACTTCTTGTGTTACAGCTGCAATAGTTCTTCCTTCCTTCAAATCTGCCCTGAGTTTGAGAGGAAACATTCTATTGCTGGTCATCTGCACCTGTGTAATGATCTTCTTACTTGGAGGTATGTCTCTGATTGTACACATATCATCTTTGAAGAACACATTGTAACCTTTGTCAATGAGTTGTCCAATGCTCAAAAGATTACATTTCAGACCCGGTACATAGTATACCTCTGGCACAATCATTTGTTCTCCATTTCTTGCTCGGATACTGACTCTGCCTTTACCCTTGACAGATATCTTACTATCAGTTCCTGTTGTTACCTCAGATTTCACATTTTCATCCAGATTGGCAAACATTGCAATATTTCCAGTCATGTGATTACTACAACCCGAGTCTAAGAACCAAAAATCTTCTTCTTTGTCTTATGGAATGTTACATGTTAATAGCACAATCTTTGGATTCTTATCTTCTTCATTCACAAAATTAGCATTCTGCCTACTATTCATGTCATTTTTCTTTTTCCTACATTCATTGGAATAGTGCCCATATTTCTTACAATAATGACATTGGACTTGGGATTTGTCATACCTTTGTCCATGAGCTTGCTGTTTGCTTGAACCTTCATCTTGGTTCTGATTGCAGCTCCTTCCGCTTGTGCTTGCAGGATTATTTCTGCCCTTGTTTTGGCTTCTTCCACGACCTCTGTTATTTGCTCTACCTCGACCTTTTCCTTGGCCGAAAGACATCTGAGTCTTGAATGCTTGCTCAAAAGAGGAATCTGTTCCTCTACTCAGTCTGTGTTCATGAGACATAAGAGAAGCACTCAGTTCATCTACTGTGAACTGTGAGAGATCCTTTGTTTCTTCTATTGCTACCACAACAGCTTCAAACCTTGAAGGTAAACTTCTCAAGATCTTCTCTACAATCCTTCTTTCTTCAAGGATTTCACCATGAGATCTAATCTGGGTTATTAACCCAATAACCTGAGTGAAGAATGAATCTACTATATCAGATTCCTTCATGCTGAGTGTTTCAAAGTCTCTCCTCAACATCTGCAACTTTGCAGTCTTCACCTTCTCCATGCCTTGATAAGCAGTTTTGAGAATATCCCATGCTTCCTTGGATTTTGTTGCTGCTGCAATCCGTGGAAAAAAACTTTCATGCACTGATTGGAAGAGAAAAAAGAGAGCTTTGGCATCCTTCTTCCTGTCATCCTTCAACTGGTCTCTTTGTGCTACTGTCAAAGCAACCAATGATGCTGCATCTGCAGGTTCAGCATAACCAATTTCAACCAGCTCCCATATTCCTTGAGAAGCAAACAATGCTTTCATTGTTATGGACCAATAACTGTGATTTTTCCCATTAAACTGTGGCAGTTGGGAATTTGTCAAACCTGTTCCAGTATCTGCCATCTTAACTGTAAAAATCAAGAAAAGATACTGACTGTATAATAAAAACAAGCAAGAACTTTCTTTGCTGGAGAAATATGCTCACTAAGCTTCTTACAGCTCCTACAGTGAAAAACAAACTCTTTTTTTGACTCACTGAGTGCCTAGACCAGCTTTGATACCATGATGGAAATTTCTGATAATTTCAAACAAAACAGAGGAAGCAAAGTTCCTCAACTCAAACACAAATAAATGAGAAATTTGGACAAAGAGGATATGGAGAAAAGCTCTGTTTTTATTAACCATGAAAATGACAATAAAAATTGCAAACTTCTTCAGAAATACAATTCTGGAATACTCAAAAACTCCATACTCTGTTTTTACAAATTCTCAGAAAAATAAAAAGATTGGCTGCTGAACACGTAGCTAAAGAACAATGACATTTGTCAAACACTGACGCAGCTTGCCGAAACAAATTTCAGAATGCATGTCAGCCCCAAAACACAGCCGACTCGTTTTCTTGTCATTTTCCGCTCGTTCTATTTCTCTGCCTTCAAACTCTCAAAAAAAATTCTTCTATTTCTTCTAACCTTAAAAAGAACTGTTGTTCATCATATTTATAAGCAAAAACATATTTGACTTATAATATTAAAAAATACAAAAATATCTTTCAAAGCTTATCAGCGTATTGAATGCTGCAAGCGGTGATGCCCTTTTGGAACAAAACAAGTCGGCTGTAGCAGGAGAAATAACTCTGCAAATTAAATGCACAGTGGAGTGCAATAAATAAACCATGACTTTCAGGCATCCGATATTTTTGAAATATCTACAGCGGATCTGATTTCTGTCCAGCTGTTTATGTTGCAGTTGGAATTAAATTCCAACAGAAGGTTGGCCAATTATTTACGAAGCTATCTTAGAGCTAAGAACCCGGTTGGAAGAAGATTTCAATTATCATGTGACTTTGGACGAGAGAGCGATTATTCACTGTATTGTCTACCATATGTGCCTTATCCAAACAGGTTTTGAACAAGTCTATAACAAATACGAGGATTCCATTAAAGAGTACATCACCTTAATGAAGGAACATATACAGACTGATCATGATGATCAGTTAATGTTGTTGACACAACTTGTCAAACGCTGGAAAATTTACAAGGCGATGCTCCATTATACGGACTTTTTCTTCGAATATTTAGATCGTCCAATATTCAAATATAAGGATCGTTCTCCAGTTAGAGAAGTCGGAATCATGTACTTCCGAGACCTCGTTTTTCGGGACATGCGAATTAATGTGAAGAATGCAGCTATTGTTGTTATTGATGAAGATCGCGAAGCCGGAGAGCCTGCAAGAAATGAAACTCTTTTGAAGGATGTTGTTGCCATTTTTGTGGAGTTTGACATGGATTTCTATACAAACCATTTTGAAGTGGCCATGTTGGAACATGCTGCAGATTTCTATTCTCGGAAGGCTTCTTCATGGATTTTAGAAGATTGCAGCTATGCTGACTATATGTCAAGGGCGGATGAATCTCTGATATGCGAGAAGGAAATAGTTGCGAGATATTTGCATGGGAGCAGCGAGCAAAAGTTATTAGACATAGTGAAAAATGTACTGTTTTCCAATTACATGACACATCTTCTTGAGGAGAAAGAGGATGCGCATTCAGGATGTAGCCTTGCCTTGCTCTTGCTCAGGGAACATAGATATGACGATCTTTTGATGATGGGTAGTTTATTTGATAGAGTACCCAATGGCTGGGAAACAATTGCCAATATTTTTAAGCAGCATGTTATTAGTGAAGTAACACTACCTGTTAAACAAGCTGAAGATGCTGTAAAGAAGATCAATGAAGCTGGGAGAATGGATAGAAGTTTATTTTTGCAGGAAGTGTGTGCATTTGTGAGGAAGGTCATAGAATTGCGTGATCAATATAAGAAATTCGCACAACACAAAACTGCTTTTTCTAGGGCTTTAAAAGATGTATTTGAGGTGTTTTGTAATAAAGCAATTGCAGGAGGTACTAGTGCAGAATGGCTGGCTACATTATGTGATACTGTACTTACCGGTAATGAAAAGATGAGCGGGGACGATATAATTGAAAATGTGGTGGAATTTGTTGAGTATGTTTGGGATAAAGATCTGTTTGCTGAATTCTACAGAGAAAAACTAGCTAGTAGAATTCTGTTTGGCAAAAATGCAAATGTTGGTGAGGAACAGATCATATTGTCAAAGCTGAAACAGAAATATGGCGGTCAATTAACGTCAAAGATTGCTGGCATGCTTACGGATTGGACAAGATGGCAGGAAGGACAAAGTAAATTCCAAACATATCTTAATAATAATAGGAATATCCTGCATCTTGGATTCGAGTTTACTGTTACAGTATTGACAACTAGATTGTGGCCAACATACAAGTGTCCTCAGATTAATTTACCTTCAGAGATGGTTAGATGTGTTGAAGCATTTCAAGACTATTATTCTATAGAATCCCAACATCATCAACTTAAATGGATATATTCCTTGGGATCCTGTACTATAATTGGCAGGTTTGATAGAAGATCAATAAAAATGATAACAACAATTGGTCAAACGGAAATATTATTGTTATTCAATGATTCTGAAAAGTTGAGTTATTCCAACATCAAACAGCAGTTGAATTTGGCAGAGGAAGAAATTGATGGACTTTTATATTCATTGGCATGTGGCAAGTATAAAATAATTCTTAAGACTCCAGGCACAACCACGGTCACTGCATCTGATGACTTTAAAATCAATTTTAATTTTACGGATAAAAGAGAGAATATAAAACTTCCAATGCCACTACTGAACCAGAAGAAAAAATTACCTGACTATATCAACGAGGACAAACGTTTTCATATTGATGCATTGATAGTACGCATTATGAAAGCAAAAAAGGTTTTACATTAAAAAACACTTGCCAGCGAATGCGCTCAGGAACTTAAAGGGCTATTCAAGATAGATTGCAAGGAAATTAAAAGGCGGATTGAAGATTTGATTGAAAGGGAGTTCTTGGAAAGAGACAGAAAGGACGAGGTTGATTTTTTGAGATATATACCATGAGGGAGTAGGCAAAAGCATGTAAGGACGAGGTTGATTTGTTGAGATATATACCATGAGGGAGTCCATTAGATGCTCAGAGTGGATGGAAAGTCCATTAGATGGATGTAAAAATTGCCTTTTTGAATGGAGATCTAAAGGAGAAAGTTTTTATGTCCCAACCAGAAGGATTTGTTGTAAAGGCCCAAGAACACAAATTTTGCAAGATTATAAAATCCTTGTATGACCTCAAGCAAGAACCACAAGCCTGGTATGAGAAATTAACCGAGCATCTTCTGAAACTTGACTTCAAACATTTTGATCTTGATGATGCAACTTTGTTTGTTAAGAAAGTTGGAAAAATAGTTATATATCTTGTGGTGTATGTAGATGATCTTTTGATAACAGGGAACAATGAAAGCTATATTGCATCCATGAAGAAAGAATTGAAGAAAGGTTTTGAAATGAATGATTTGGGTTATGTTCATTACTATCTGGGTATTGAAGTAATTCAACATCCTAAATTTATATTTCTTTCTCAAAAGAAGTACATTAGAGATCTTTTGAAAAAGTTTGGCATGGATGAATGCAATCCCTTAACCACTCCAATGGAACAAAACTTGAAGCTCACATCCATTGAAGGGAAGGAATTCGAGGATGCAACTAAGTATAGACAACTTATAAGAAGCCTTATCTACCTGACCACCACCAGACTTGACATTTCATTTGCTATTGGAATCCTCTCAAGGTTTATGCCAAAACCTTGTGAAGGACATTGGTCTGCTGCAAAAAGAGTGTTAAGGTACTTGAAGGGGACTCAAGAATTTGGACTCAAATATACACATGTAGGAAACTTCAACTTGATCGGATACTCTGATTCAGACTTTGATGGGGACAAAGAAACAGGGGTGTCTACTACAGGTTACACCATGAGTCTTGGATTGGGAGTTGTCTCATGGAGATCACGCAAACAGTTAGTTCCAGCAGATTCCACGACCAAGGTAGAATATGTGGCAGCAACTAAAGAAACAAAGGAAATTGTGTGGCTCAGAAAAATCCTAGAAGATTTGCAGATGAAACAAACGTATTAAACACCACTCATGATCGACAACACCTCTGCAATAAATTTGGCCAAGAACCCAAAGTTCCATGATCGAACAAAGCACATCAATACAAATACCATCTAATTCGACATCATGTTCAGGCTAAAACCATCCATCTACATCATTGTTCCACAAATGAGCAAACTGTTGATATCTTCCCCAAAGCGCTTGGAAGAGAAAAGTTTGAAAAGTTCAGATCGATGCTTGGGCTCACCAACATCCCTTCGGATTAAAGGGGGGAATGTTGACACCCAATCCTAAGGGTTGGGTGAGGATATTTTATATTGTATATTAAATAATATTAGGAAATAAGGAAGGACAAGAGTCATTGGGAGATGAATCGCAATAGCCTCACCTCCATGTATAAATACATGCACATTCTTCATCTAATACACATTCTGATTTATGGAGTTACCTCTCGGTTTGACAAACATTGAAAAATTACAAATCGTCCTTATATATTCATTAGAAAGACTTTATTATTGGAATAAGACATATCTCTCTCTCTCTCTATCTATCTATCGTTATGTGTGTGTTTAATGCATATCAAAATATTTTATTTATGGGACACATTGAATATTTTCTTGTTATTAATATATTTTTGTTTTAAATATTACATGTCAACTAAACAAAATGAATTAAACATCATATAATATCAATAATATTATTCTTACATGCCATCACTCAACTCCATATTAAGTATTTAGGGAATTACATATCTCTCTCATACTATAAAATAAATTAATATTTGTTACCTTCAATTAAGGTGGAAATTGGAAAAAATATTTATGATCGGCATTTTTTTTGTTGTTTTTAATATTTCTTAATTTTTTAATGTAGGTATTATTTTATTATTTTTTAAATGACATGTTATGTGACAAAATTTATCTCATATTGTGTTTAATGTTCTTGTTGGCACAAAAATGCTACCTCGGAGGAGCATATCTCACATTCGAGGCAGGTGTTTGAGACATTAAAGAACCACCAACTAGTGGTGATACGCGTTGATATTAGTGGCCACCCACCTATTCCACTTAGATCCCTAACATTGTTTCTTATTAGTTTCATGTTTTTTCTTCACAATTTTCTATTTTTGATAGTTTTCAAGTCCTAAATTTCTATGGTTGTTTTGATTCCCTAAGCGATGTTTTTTAGTGGAAATAAGCAAACGTGAGACAAAGTCAAGAGATTGTAGTCAAAAATTTTTGTCCTTGGATAAAAATTTCTAATGAGCTATCATGTGTGCCAAAATGAGATCATATGCAAAAATTACAACCCTCAGAAGTTAATGATCCAACTAACCCCATTAGGGCCCATAAGCTTTCGCCGCTTCATATTCTATGGTTAGGATTTTTTATTTTTATATTATCTCATTATTTTTTCATTATAAAAATACTTCAAAATCACATTGTAACGATCATATCTCTTCTTAGAGATAAGCTACGATCGCCCGAGCTAGCATTCTTTCATTCAGCATGTAAACAATTTTAGGATTTCATATTTATTAATTCATGTTTTTTTTCATTATATCTCTATGTTTTTTCTTAAACATATATTTCATTTTTTACTTCATAAATCTAAATCGATCGGAAATTTTCAAGAAATGTGAGTTTGTATAGTAATATTTGGTGTATTTATAAAATGTGATTGGAGGAGAGGAGCTCATGAAAAACATGCTAGGATGGAAGAAATCATGAAGTGGCAGGTTCTTACCAATGTTTCGAAGGATAAAAATTTCATTAGCATAGCAGAGTACCTAAGAAAATTCATAGCCTCATTTTTAGAAGGAGAAACACAAATCCATGTCATTATAGTATTGTTGATGGTGCTAGAAATTTGTCAACCAAGGGGTCTCCCTGATGTGAAGTCCCAATAAGACCTAAAACCATTTGGAATAAGATCCCCATTCAGAGTATCAACTTGGTTTCCATGTAATCTTATAGATTTTTCTTGGATCTAACTATCAGCAAGAGAGAGGAATGCAAATGTGTCTACAAAAATCAAGTGTTTCTACGTGAGTGTTTGGTTGTAGGTGTGTCAAAGTTCTTATACTATAGAGGAAAAGAGTAAATTTAGCCTATAAGAGAGAGGTAATAGTACCACCCAAGTAGAGACACATGAAAAAGAAGGATTTGTCTAACATCTAATGGAATAGTCCACAAAATATGTGTAGGTCATTACAATCGATCACTAATAATGATTTATCTAGTGCCATGCACAATAGTCAACAAGGATGGGATTAAAATAAAAACCATTACAAAACATTCTCAATAAGGTAAGTACTAAAATAACCAAAATATTTCTACTAATTTGGCACAGATGAAAGAAAAAATGAAATACAAACACCCATAGAATAGTATTACAAATATTCATAATCCATGCATGAAAACATGCTGGCCTTCAAGGATTTTGTTATTAAGTAAAAGTTGCAAGACACATGTATATAATGAACATAACTAGCTCCAATAGTGGAGCGTTGGAGGCACTCCTTGCTCCCCAAAAGAACCAGTTTGTTTCTTTAATTCCTTGTGAGAGTATCCAAGGTGAAAAGTACTTTTCTCATACAATTAGGGTGGATATATAACCAAGAGGTGATGCTTCACCTTCCATGTTACTCTTTGACTACCCTCATGACTATTTGACTTCCTATGAATTTTTGACTTTACATGAATCTTCATATTCTCAATGTGTCCTTTGGACTTCCACTTTACAATACATTTTTTATAGGAAATTACATAATCCACAATAGTGATGTGACATATGATGACTTGTAACATGACATGACATGACACTAATGACATGGACTACATGATGATTTGACAGTGCCAAGTTGTCATTCTTGATGCTTATTTATTTGTGTATTCTTGAAAATATGATACATGTTCTACTTCTTCCTGCTCCTTATGAATTGAATATGAGGAGTCTTCCATGTGACCTTGATCTTCATCTTCTTTTATAGTTTGGCGTTCCTTCATATTCTCCCCTGGTGATAATCTTATCTCTTTAGCTCTATATGTTTCTTCTAGAAATTCATCATTCTTCATCTCCTTCTTCATCATCTTTCCATAGCATGATAGAATACATACATATATAATCCACTCATGACAAGACAACATCATTTTGATAAACCCCTAGTCTAAGATGGTTCATATTGATCCACTAGCTGAGCCGAAATCAGGTGACAGGGTGGGAAAGAGGCTCAATAAGTTCACAATTGCACAAATTAGGTAGCCAGGGGTGAATCTTGATCCTTGAGAGTACACAATGTTTAGTTCAGGTTGGAATGAGGAATAGAATCGCACAATATGGGACCTCACTGCGACAGGAGGAGGGGATGGGAAATGGATCAACCTATTGTGCAGTTCTAGAGGACAGAGGAGACCGGATGATTGTGTAATTTCATAGTTCGAGAGCTCAAGGATAATTCTTGAGCCTTGACAATGTGAAATTTGCAATACTGACTGGGAAAGAGAGATAAATTGCATAGTTTTGGAAGTCACCGAGCCAGGTTTAGGTATTTTTCATTGTTTCAGCCAACTATGCAGTTTTTGGAGGCAAAGCAAGCATGGTGATTACGTAGTTGTGTAGTTCTAGATCTCACGATTTGAGCAAGAGCTTATATATTTCACACTGCATCGTTAGAGCTAGGCTCGAGGGATGAATTACACAATTTTGGAGGCCAAGTCTTTGGCTTGAGCACCAAAATTGCACAATGCATAGTATTGGGAGGGAGGAACTTCACATTATGTAGTGTCAATAGGAAAGGTTGCAACTTGAGGGATTGGAATGCACAGTTCAGGAAGGATGGATGAGGTTAAGTTGTTGGGAATTTTTAGAAATTTGGTTAAGTGTGGGATCAATGAGGAGGAAAGAATCAAAGAAACATTTGGTTAAGTGTGTAACCAAGGGAGGAGGAAAGAATCAAAGAAACATTTCTAAAGGAGAAGCTACAGAAGGCACAAGTAGAGAATATAGGACTAAAGGAGAAATTGCATCAAAAAGGGAAACAAGTAGCCACCATGGTTGACTTATGTGTAGGGGCCCTTCAACACAAATTCCCTTCTGACTCATATGCTGTGTACCTCAAGGAGCAACGAATCCTCTTTAAAATCAAAACTCTAGCATCCCATGGATCCCTACCTTTCCAAGATTTTAGGAAATTCAAGAATTTATACAAGCAAGCTAACATGGATGATCAGGAAAAGATGGAAGAGTTTTATATGCATATCCTTCTGCTGACAAATCTAGATACTTGGGGCCCCAATCCTACAATGGGGGATATGCAGTTGATGTCTCTAATATCTTGGATGATCAATGAGGACACTAGAGAAAAATAAATATGGAGATTCATGGGAAGAAGAAACAAAGAACCCTTATATATCACACCATAATTGTTCAGGCCAAGAGGAGTCATGCCTAACCGTCGAGAGATTGAAAGGGACCCTGCACTAGTTGAAAGCTACCTTCAGACTCGAACATAGGAAATAGGCCACTTTGATGATGTTTCTAGGCAAATAGAAGATGAGTGAATGATGGCCATCCATAGGAGATGGAACAACCTCCCTCATAGCCTCAAGAAAAGGGAGTACCATACTCCAGGAAGACTAAGGAGTGCATTGGAAAGGGCACCATTGTACAAGAGGGCCATGCGGGCCAAAAATATCTAATGGTTTTGACTAAATATCATCCCACTTTTGTTGTTGCGGCTAAATGATGAAAAGGAAACATATGCACAAGATAGAGAATGGGAGAATGCAGAAAAGAATAATGGTTTTACCCCCTTGGGGAAACTGCCACACTTCTTCCATAGGAAATCAGGGGGGCTGTCAAAGCCTTGAAGGAAATGCAGGAGGAGGATTAGTTGCTCAGAGAATGAGAAACCATTCAGTAGGGGGGTTATGATGAGATCCATCATTAGACATATTTGGAGGGGTTAATAGTCACCTTTTTTCCTTCTTAGATCTCTTTTTCTTGCATTTTTATTATTATTTGGTTTTATGATGATAGTATAGGTGGTGATTAAGGCTAGCATATTTTGAGTGCCTAATATGAGGTTGAGTGTAGAAAATCATGAATTATCAGCATTTTTATAAGTATTTTATCATAAAGACTTGGAGGAGACAATAAAGGAAATTATAGGAGGATTTTCCACCCTCCTTAACTCTCAAAGGTAGTCGAAGGATCTCAAATATTCTCTCCAGCAATTCGAACTCCAAAGGCAGTCGAAGGATCCCTGGGGATTCTCTCCAACAAATCAAATTCCAGAGGTAGCCATGCAACTCAAGAGGAATGCACCTTGTTAGGGTCCTATAATCTATAGGATCTCAAGGTCATTGATTATTTCATCTGTCAAATTTATTTTGTAAAATGATTTCTAATCTGCAAATGATTAATAAAAGAAGAAGGAAATAACATAAAAAATCAAACAAAGTTATATGTTAAATAAAAAATATAGAATATGAACCCCATCAAAAAGAAGAAAAACAATAAATTCTGAAAGTGTTGCACTTCTAAATGCCACTACTCTTAGTTTAGCTTATTTATGAAAATAATTTGTGTGCAAATTTTTTAAAATGCCACAATAGTTCAATAAAATTCAATCATATATTTTAAGCATGATTGAATTAGGTTTAAATTGCTTGTTAATAGGTAGTGAAAAATAATTTGTCAAACTGTTTAATCTTGACAGATTAATTAGTTAGGTAGAAAATAAAAATCAGTTCAATAATTTAATCTGAAGCAAGGGATGTGTTGTAGCATTATTGTTTTTTGATAAGCATGCATAACTAGTTAAATAATTTTCAAAATTATAAGGTAGGATATGGATGCAAAAGAATGAAAAATTAAAAAATGTTAGGAAAATTATCATTTTTGTAGGCATCCATGTCAATAAAAGGTTAGGTGTTAGATGTTATAAATAAATAAGGAAAAATAAAATGTTAGGGAAGCAAGAAAGAAAAATAAAGCTTCATTCTGTTTTAAAAGATTTGATTGGCTACTAGTTTAAATGCGCCTTTGGAAAAAGTATTTTGTATGGTGTAAATATTGATTATTTAATTCATATCCTAAAGTTTTAAACCATAAAAAATCACCCTGCCATTTATCCCTTATTATTTTCATTTTCCCTAATTCATTCCCTTTTTATTTCAGTACCACACTTTCAAATTGTTTTTCGCATCGGCCAAATCACAAAATCCTTTAATTTCTATCTCCTACAAACCTTCTGAAATGCGATATGTGATGAAGTGGGACCCATTCACCCGATGTGCACAAATAAACCTTACCCTTTTCCTCCTTTCCACTTTATCTTTCTACTTTACCTTTTTCACATTGTTATATTATTGTTTCCACTTAGCTCCGCCTTCCTGATTCCCCGATTGCGATTAAAGTGGGGCCATTTCTCCTTGACACGTAACCCTTTCTCCCACCATCCATCACACATCGCAAAATATAAACTTCGCAAATCAATGATTATAACTTTTCACACTTCGCCACAAAACCTTAAAACCTGCGATGTGAAATATACATCGCAATGAAATATCGCAACTTTACTTGTTTAACCACAGCATTTTCCATCACAAATAATATTTCGCAGCTTGGAAAATATACCTCATCGCATATTGACAAAAATAACTTATTGCATTACACCAAAATTTAAATCTTGCGATCTCTGATTTGCGGTATATATCCCATTGCACATATTAGCTTTTCGCTCATAGCATTTCACAAAGTTTAAAGTTTAAACATATTCCCGAAACCTATCGAGTCTTGATTACAAGTTGCAATGTGGTTGGCCCCAACATAATACTCCATTCACTGCTATAAGTCGTTCCTTTGCTACCATTCCCATTCGATTCACCGCTTTATAACTTCGCCGATGCAGTGGGCTACATCTCCATCATGCCACATCATCCTCCATCAACGCAAATCAAACTTCGTAACTTTTAGAATTTACCCCCCACACTCATAACAAAACCTTCCGACTTGCGATTGCGATACGGGTCGGGTCCCACCTTCCCTACAACGTCACCTACGCACTTCGCATCGCATCGTCGATTCCATTTTTCATATCATAAACTGTAAAACATGTGATGTGCGATATTTCTATGGATGTGGTAAAGTTAAAAACTAAAGCATATAGGATTTCAAGTCTGTGTATATGGATTTTTTTACGTTGTTTTGTTTAAAAAGGGTTAAACACGACATAAAGGAGTCAGGTAGCAAAAATACAGAAAGGGTCAAATCGGGCAAAGGCATTTGCTCAAAGGTGATCATGTTGTAACTGCAAGACAGGAAAAGGGGGTTCATACAATAGATTTCGCCAGCACAACACTCTGTCTGCCAGCACATCAGTAAAATGTGGTCCACGTCCAAACTATCCCACTACATCAGCACATGCTTTTCATAGCGCATTCTACTGACGCTATAATTCAATAACAGTTAGAGTTTTAAATTCAAGTTTAAGTCTAAAAATAACATGTATGTTAGAGACTGTATTATTTTAATATTTTTTATAAATACTCCATTTTTTGAAGTATCAAGGGTCGATTCTTTAAGATCAGAACTATTTTTGTTTATTGAAGTACTTTAAGTTTTTTCAAAGCACTGGAGCATCAATAATAATCAAACCATTCACATGTTTCTTGTGGCTTAAATACTGGTGATGTTTTTCTTCTGTTATTATGTTTCATTTTCATCTTTCATTGTAATCATCTGAATTCCAATTGTAAAGAAAAAAGCACGATGAATAGGATTTACTGTTGAGTACCTTATTCTGGCTGTATTTACAATCATATTTTTGTCCATTGAAGGCCAAACAAAATAATTCTTAATTTCTCTTTAGTTCTGCTGAATATTTCATATTTCTATCATAATCCTTTTATAAATTCGAAAGATCCGGTAAATATTCCTAGCTTGCCCTGTGTTACTCTATGAAAATTTGATGCAACTATCCAGTTATATCTTTGACTCCATCGCCCAATAGACATTAATCAATTGAATACAATTAATTTTCCAAAATCCAAAACAAAACTCAAAACCCAAGTAAAGTCATAACTAGCCTAAAAAATCATCCAAACAAAGCTAAATATTAAAGAGAACCCTCTTTGAAACTAGCATGGCTAGATCCCAGTTTCCAAAGTTGGTTTTACGTTGGCCTATGTGAGTAGTTCTCACAATATCTAGTAAATTACAGAATGCTAACATAGCGGCAAACATACTAGGGAACACAATTTATCTTCCTCAGAAAGTAAATCAAAGTTCAGATGTGATCACTGGTGGTGGAAAATAACTAGACACAAGAAGGCTGCATGATTCACCTGGAAACTCCATGATTCAAAGAACCTAATTTTTGAGCATTCATGGCGACTCCACAACATGCTGACCAGATTTTCTACTAAACAATATTACAAGGTTTGTGGCAGACCTTCTATCTCATGAAGTTTTAAATGCATTCAGGAAATCAATTATCTAAATTTCATCTTGATGAAGATTTTCCAACGGCTGTCCTTCTCATTTTGAAGTCAAGAAAATTTCTTCCTGAAGCTAAGATATGTTTTATGGAGATATTTGATGAACGATATGAAAATGGTATTGAACTTTTGAATTCTCAAATTCAGTCCTATAATTTCCGAGATCCTCAAGAATCCTTAGAAAGTCTTCCTTCCCCTAAGCTAGAGTAAATTGTACTACCTCTTGAATTACATAGTGAGGATTATTGTGCTTTCAAGTACCAAACTGAAGATATGGGTTCAAGGTTTAATATTGAGAACACAACTACTCAACTAGTCATTGAAGGCTTAGAAGAAAATATCATACATCATGCTTTTATTGATCCTATAGCAGAGTATATTGAGGTTATTCTTAGCTGAGATGCTCAAACATGTACTCTTTATAAGGATCAGATACTATCATCAGTTGTCATTTAATATTATAAATTTGGTTATGAGGATACATAATCAAGTTATACTTCTGAATTTGCTAACAAGCAATCAAGTTGTCCATTTGTTTCTACAACTACTTGACTAGCTTCATTAGAATTTTTGTATTACTTGATACAGCATAAGTTTCTGTAGTATAGGGTAGGTAGCAGTGTGAAAATGATATTAGTGTTTTGAACCCTTTTTCATGCATGCTTTCCAGTTTCAATTTCAAATTGCGTTTCAGATTTCAGTGTGCAGAAAGGTTTGATTTCAGTTTGAGATTTTCAGTCACAGAGGTTTTACAAGAGAACATGCTCTAGGTTTTGGATCAGCCCAATGGATCAGGCTACTAGTCTATGGTGTCCTTGGCACCTTGCAGGGAGAGCGTCATCCCTGTATGAAGCCATTGTTAGAGTCCTATAATCTATAGGATCTCAAGGTGATTGATTATTTCATCTATCAAATTTATTTTGTAAAATGATTCTAATATGTAAATGATCTTAAAAAAAGAAAGAAAAGGAAATAACATAAAAAATTAAAAGAGGGTATATGTTAAATAAGAAATATAGAATGTGAACCCAATAAAAAATAAGAAAAACAATAAATTCTGAAAGTGTTGCACTTCTAAATGCCACTACTCTTGGTTTAGCTTATTTCTGAAAATAAATTGTGTGCTGCTTGTTTAAAATGCCACAATAGTTCAATAAAATTCAATCATATAGTTTAAGCATGATTGAATTAGGTTTAAATTTCTTGTTAATAGGTAGTGAAAAATAATTTGTCAAACTGTTTAACCTTGATAGATTAATTAGTTAGGTAGAAAATAAAAATTTATTCAATAATTTAATCTGAACCAAGGGATGCGTTGTAACATTATTTGTTTTTGATAATTTAGCATAATTAGTTACATAATTTTCAAAATGATAAGGTAGGATATGGATGAAAAAGAATGAAAAATTAAAAAATGTTAGGAAAATTATTATTTTTCTAGGCATCCATGTCAATAAAATGTTAGGTGTTAGATGCTCTAAATAAAGAAGGCAAAATAAAATTTTAGGGAAGCAAGAAAGAAAAAGAAATCTTTATTCTGTTTTAAAAGATTTGATTGGCTGCTAGTTTAAATGCACCTTTGGAAAAAGTATTTTGCATGGTTTAAATATTGATTATTTAATTTATATCCTAAAGTTTTAAAACATAACAAATGACCCTGCCATTTATCCCTTTTTATTTTCATTTTCGCTAACTCATTCCCTTTTTATTTCATTATCGCACTTTCAAATTGTTTTTTTCTTTGACCAAAATGCAAAATCCTTTAACTTTTGTCTCCTATAAACCTTCCGAAATGCGATATGTGATGAAGTGGGACCCATTCACTCGTCACGTGCAAATAAACCTTACCCTTTTCCGCCTTTCCGCTTTATCTTTCTACTTTACCTTTTTCACACCGCTATATCATTGTTTCCACTTACCTCTACCTTCCTGATTCCCCGATTAAGATTAAAATGGGGCCACTTCTCCTTGACACGCCACCCTTTCTCCCACCATCCATCACACATCACAAAATATAAACTTCGCAGATCAGCGATTATAACTTTTCTCACTTCGCCAAAAAACCTTAAAACCTGCGATGTGCGCTATTGATCACGTCACAAGATTGCAACATTACTTGTTTAACCACATAGTTTCACATCGCAAATAATATTTCGCGGCTTGTAAAATATACCTCATCACATATCTGAAAAAAAATAAATTATTGCATTATGCCAAAAGTTAAATTTTGCGATCGTCGATTTGCGGTATATATTGCATCGCACATACTATAACTTTTCGCTCATTGCATTTCACAAAATTTAAAGTTTAAACATATTCCCGAAACCTATCCAATCCTGATTGCAATTTGCGATGCGGTTGGCCCCACCATAATACTCCGCTCACCGTTATTCGTTGTTCCTTCGTTACCATTCCCATTCCATTTTCCGCTTTATAACTCCGCCGATGTAGTGGGCTCCATATCTATCCTGCCACATCATCCTCTGTCAGAGAAAATCACACTTTGCAGGTTTTAGCACTTATCGCATTTCCCAAACTCTAAACTCTGTGATGTGTGGTAAAATTTGAATATTGCGATGTGAAATGTGGGTGGGTCCCAATCGGATATCGCACTTTGCAAGTTTTAGCATTTACCCCTAGCTCTCATAACAAAACCTTCCAACTTGTGATTGTGATGCAGGTCGGGTCCCACCTTCCCTGCCACGTCACCTCTGCACTTCGCATCACATAGAAGATTCCATTTCTCATATCATAAACTGTAAAACATGCAATGTGTGATATTTCTATGGATGCGATAAAGTTCAGAACTAAAGTCTATAGGATTTCAAGTCCAGGTATTTGGGTTTTTTATGTTGTTTTTTTAAGGGTTAAACACGGCAGAAAGGACTTGGGTAGCAAAAAGACAGAAAGGGTCAATTCGGGAAAATACGTTTGTGCAAAGATAATCATGTTGTAACTGCAAGACAAGCAAAGGGCATTCATATAACAAATTTCACCAGCACAACACTCAGTCTGCCATCACATCAGTAAAATGTGGTCCACGTCCTAACTGTCCCACTACATCAGCACCTACTTTGAACAGCGCATTCCATTGAGGCTATAATTCAGTAATAGTTAAATTTTTAAATTCAAGTTTAAGTCTAAAAGTACCATGTATGTTAGAGACTGTATTATTGTAATATTTTGTATAAATATTCCAATTTTGGAAGTATCAAGGCTCGATTGATTGAGATCAGAACTATTTTTGTCTACTGAAGTGCTGTAAGCTTTTTCAAAGCATTGGAGCATTAATAATAATTAGACCATTCACAGGATTCTTGTGGCTTAAATACTGGTGATGTTTTTCTTCTATTATTATGTTTCATTGTCATCTTTCATTGTAATAATCTAAATTCCAATTGTAAAGAAAAAATCATGATGAATAGGATTTACTGTTGAGTACGTTATTCTGGTTGTGTTTACAATCATAATGTTTTCCACTTAAGGCCAAACTAAATGATTCTTAATTTCTCTTTAGTTCTACTAAATCTTTTCATATTTCTATCCTAATCCTTTTATATATTCGAAAGATCCAGTAAATACTTCGAGCTTTCCCTGTGTTTACTCTGTGAAAATTTGACGCAACTATATAGTTATATTTTGAATCCATCGTCCAATAGACATTAATCAATTGAAGACAATCAATTTTCCAAAATCCAAAACAAAAATCAAAATCCAAGTACAATCATAACTAGCCTAAAAACTTATCCAAACAAAGTTAAACCTTAGAGAGAGCCCTCTCTGAAAATGGCATGGCTAGATCCGATTTTTCAAAGTTGGTTTGATGTTAACCTATGTGATTAGTTCTCACAATATATAGTAAATCATAGAACACTAATACACCCAATATTTGTTTACTAGGAGTCAAGTTGTTAGGTCCCTATATTACTAGTATAGTCCCTTATTGTTGTTAGTGTAACCCCCTTATTATTATTATTGTACCCCTGTAACCCCCATATCGTTATTATTGTGCCCTTAAATTATTATTGTGAGGTCGGCTAGGATTACATTGTGGCCCACTAGGATTACATTGTGGCCCCATGGACTCCTATATATAGACAGGAGGCTTTTTAATTTGTATCATCCAAGAATTTTTCATTCATGTAATGTATTGGAGGTTGCCCCCTTGAAGTGGCTTATTTCTAAGGCGTTGATATCTCTTTTCTACTATTTTTGGAGCTGATTTCACAACACAAGTGTAATCAATCACCATTTTCTAGGGAGTTGTTGGTAGCTACCCTATCGAATAAATAGAACAGAGCTAGAGCTAGGAAGAGTTAGTCAGTTAATCAATTCTAGTTGGAACTTTGTTGCAAGCTATTGAGCTTATTATATTACTCAGTGATCAAAATTTCCAAGATGTATGAGGCTATTCTTTTTTGAAATGAGCAGAACGATTTCATTCGACTAATTTAAGTTTCAAAGAGCTAGGCTCATGGGTTAGTTCCCAATCCATGTGCCACAACTTCTCTGTTGTTACTATATTTTCCTTTCTGCTATTAAGCTATTTTTGTTTCTGTCATTTAGTTAGATCTGCTTATGATAGTTTTATTGTTGTTTACATTTTGCTTTCAATGTGTTGCTATAGGTTTCATTTACTTATGAGAGTAATAGAATAGAGGAAAACCAAAAAGATGTGGATCAAGACCCCCTTCTCATCTTTGTAAATAGAGCTCAAGGAGGGCGAACCTTCCCATAGACCCAAAAACTAGTTTTGGTTCACTGTTTTCGAGATTAAAAGTAGAGTTGGATTACCATTTTCAGCCTTCCTTTCCGTATTGCATTTTCACACATTTGGACACTTTTTGCGCATAGATCAGTAGAGTTGATTGTAGGAATTATTTCTAAGACCCTAGAGCAGCTCTGTGGTGCTTCCCTGCTTCATTTTCCATCTCTGTATTGGCTTCCAAACACCTCTGTTACACTTTTTTCCTTCCTTTCCCTCATTGCAGCTACCGCACCTTTTTTGAGTCACAAAATGCTCGAAAAATCATCCAAGGTTGAATTCCACACTTTCTCCTCAAATTTCCCACTACCATACATCGCAATCGCATTTCGCATGATTTTTTTGTTTCCTTTAACTTACCACTCGCTTTTGCCGATTGCGATATTGCAAAATCACAAATCATACTTCGAAAATTTCACGTTTTTCCTTGAAGAATTATCACTCCCCTTAGCTGGTTGCGATATTGCGATATCACATATCACAGACTGAAATTATTACCAAATCACAAATAAAAAATCAAACCTATTACATTTTTTTCCTTTACACTTACCGCTTGCTTTTTCTGATTGTGATATTGTGAAATCACAAATCGCAAATCGCAACATTTACCCTATTATTTTAGGACTTATCGCTTGCAATATTGCAATCATGCTCCGCTACCAGTCCCACCGCCACATCACCCATCACAAATTGCGCATCACAACATTTACCCTCTTCTATTAAGACTTACCACTCCGATCCGCTGATTTCGATATTGCGATCATGCTCTGCCATCAGTCCCACCACTATGTCACTCATCGCACATCGTACTTCGCACTGTTTAGTTGGTTTTTGTTACACTTACTACTTGTTTCCAGCAATTTCGATATCGTATATCGAAACTCTTACCTCCATCGCATATCTGTCATCACACTTTTCAATTCATTCCACTCCAAATCTATTTCTGTGCTATAATAAGGTTTTATAAGGTTTAAACCCCTACTTTCCACTTCTAAGCCCTGTTTCATGTGTTAAGCCCTCCATTAGCCTCTTTAGCACTTTTCTTCCCTCCAAGCTACAAATCAACACTTTTTTAATTAGAATTAAGTCATGGATTGATTAGCTACATGGATAGAGGCATGATAGATATACCATAGGATAAGTAGAGTGAATTTAGCTATTTGGTGAAGTTAAGTTTGGTTTAGAATTAGTTTCCTTTCTACCATTTCTTTTCAGCAATATAGTTTATTTTCTTTCTAGTCATTTCCTTTCAGCAAATTAATTTAGTTTCTTTCTAACATATATTTTAAAAAATATAGTTTAGTATCTTTTCAGTCATTTCATTTTCTACAAATTAAATTACTTTCATTTCTTTCATCTCATTTTAGCAATTTATATTAGTTCCCTTTCTTTCATTTCCTTTCAGCGATTTAATTTAGTTTCCTTCTATCATTTACTTTCTGCAATTTAGTTTAGTTTCATTGAAGTGTGACAGACTTCACTGAGAACCCTTAGAAATAGCACCCTTTCGTAAAGTAGAAGTGGATGACATGAAAATAATGCATCTTCAATGTATATAGCATTGTCACCTCCAAGCTTGTACAAACCTCAAGTTGATAAAGTAAATTAGGGAATCCCCTGGGAGTAAGAGCACGCTTGGTGCAATACCAGGGTTCACCAAATTGATACTCTTGTTGTATTTCGCTTTAACGCATTTTTTATGGGCTGCATTATCCATCGTGATATCACACTAGGTTTTATGTAAATGTGTTATATGTAAAAGGTGGTCTTCTTTTGCAGAAGTGTCAGGAAGGAGATCGATAGCAAGTTTCAAAGAAAAAATTTCACATTCAATTAGAAGGATTTCTTCCAAACCATATACCAATTGGAATGGTTTAAACCTAGTAGAAGTCAGAACAAAAGTTCAATATGCCCACAAGGCTGCATAAAATATCATATGCTAGTTTGATTTGTCAACCCCTATCATACGTTGAAAGATTGTTTTCAAACATTTATTGATGAAATCAACTTTCCTATTCACCTGAGGGTAATAGGGAGTTGAACTCTCATTGGAGAGGCCCAAATACGACCTTTGGTACACCAAACCTTGCAGTAGCATGATTTAAAAAAAGAGAATTCTTTTGACTAGTATTATTATATTTAGGCATTTCCTCGACCCACTTGGTAAAAAACTCCACTGCCAAAATTATCTAGTCATGCCCCTCGACTGAGTGAGGGTTACATTTCTGAAATTAATTCCCCATTTCAAGAAAGGTCCAATTGTGATAACAGGGTGGAAATGAGTGGACGGGGAACGAGATTTATATCGTATATATAGAATGCGTGACACTTTTGGACCACGAGTATGCTGTCGCGAAACATAGTGGGAAAAAGGTAACCAACACACAAAATATTTTGTCTAGTGGTGTAACCATACATATTTCCACCACATTCCATAGCATGGAATTAATTTAGGAATTCCTTGGCCTCCACATGAGTGAGACACCTTAAAAAATTTGTATTGATACCTCGTCGTTAAAGGGTGTCGCCAATTGTAATATAATGTTTAGATTGATATCAGATATGTTATTGTTTAAAGCGAGAGGTATCATATTGAAAAGTATTGGTTTGAAGATATATGATAATGTCTCCATACCATAGCTCAGATGAAAAAATCAGGTACAATGACTCGTCTAGAATAGAATCATCAGACATTGTTTCAATCGATGGTGGGAAGGTCGCATATCAACTCAGAAAAATCTAAGGATTTCTTCGACTTGGATTTGATAAACTCCAAATTGAACTCCTATATGATGAAAATCCATTTAGAGTACTTTCCCCCCATAAATTAGCGTGACAAGATGTATGTCATTGGGTTGTAGTCAGAAACGATCGTAGTCTTATGAAGCATGATATTATGGCGAAACCTTTGGATATCTTTGAAAACTTCCATAACTAACTTTTCGACATGAGTGTATTTGATATCGGTATCATTGAAGTTACAACTCAAAAAATAAATAGGATGTTCAATCCCTACATTGTCCTATTGGACCAATACCCTAGTGATGGGAGTAGTTGTAATGACAAGATAGAGGAAGTAATTCATTAGAGAAATTTTGAGGCCTAACATGGGCCTCCTAAGAAAAATGTACAACCAAAATAAACCTTATAAGAACCAACATGATTCAAGATGATGATGTCAATCATGGGGGATGATTCACCACTTTTGGGGTAAAAAAGTAAAAGGATTTAAAAATAATAAAATAATAGAAGTAAATTTTTAACTTGTATTTTCAACTTATCTTCATAAGTTTTTTACTCAAATTTCGAGTTAGGGTGCTCGTTGGATGAAAAATTTAATTCTGCATCCAAGGAGTACCCATGTTGCATACTTTCGATGGACCATGCTACACGAAAAATTAGAAATACATGAAAAACGTGATTGCAATCACATTTTTCATGTATTTATTAGTTTTCGTGTAGTAGGGTCCATAAAGTGTATGTAACATGGATACTCCTTGGATAAGGAATCATATTATGCATCCAACGAGTGTTCCTACTCAAAAGTTGAGTAAACCCATAGGGGGATAAGTTGAAAATATGAGTTGAAAAAGTAGTTTTTTTCTTTGGTTCCCTAAAATTTGATGATGTAATATAATATTATTTTATTATTCCCACTATTATTTTAAAATATCCTTACGAGGCCTATTTTAGACCTTGAAATTCCCCTAATGGAATTGGGAATATGGGGGATACAACAAGGATGCACAAATCAAAACATCTTTCAAGGCATCAAACGCCTTTTGGGCTGTGTCATCCGAATGGAAGGGAACCCCTTTCTTTAACATAAACCAATTAAATATAAAACTAATTAAAGATAATGAAATATAAATTCACACTAACTCTTAGTATTTCCTAGATTTAGTATAAGAGTAGGTTCCTTTAGGTACATCCTAATAACTTGAAGGTATACCTTAGAAACACATATGGAAAAGACATAACTCCAAACCCCCAAAATAAGGCTTATTAATAGTAATGAATATAAAATCTTTTGAAGAAGATGAAGACAATAAAGAGAGATAAGAAGATCTAGAGGAATTCCACACCACTAATTTTTAAGTAGAAATTGTGGATTCTGATGAACAAATAGTATGAATCAAATATTAAAAAAATAGGTATTGTAGTAAAATAAAATACTACCATATGAAAAAAATAGGTCTTGCTTATCTAGGTGATATTTTATATAAGGAATATGCAAGTGTTAAAGTAAAAGAAAAAATAAAAATTAAATAAAAGCTTGAAGGTCATACTAATATTGTTCAAAACCTAAACCACAATGGAAATAAGGAAATAAATCAGGATGATTTTGGAAGAGAAGCTATACTTAGAAACTACATTTATATCCTTAAGGGATCCCTACACGATACAAGCAACAAAGAAATAAGAGACAAGGATCAAAAAAGATTTTAATCTTCTCCAAAACATAACAGCTTTAGAAGAGTTGCTTCATAAAGACAATCCTTCTTAGCTAGGTATCAAACTATATTTCTTAGTCAGTTTTTCTCGTGTACAAACTTTGAACATAAACAAAGGCATTATAAAGGCTATGTCAAGGATGATTTTAGATTCTCTTGTCACATATATAGAAAACAAAATAGAGGTCCTAATGGCTATAATAGTAGAAATAATAATTCATTGACTCCCCTATACAAGAATAGTATAAAATGCTGCAAATTCCACAACTTTGGGAATATAGCACGTCAGTGCAAATGTAGCATGAGATGGTTTCCTAAAACAAACCAAAGAAGGAGATATTTCTACGATGCATGAATAAAAATACACCAAGTTGTAGAGAAGAAAAAAAGAAGATCCAAATATGGATCTAAATTCTCAAGACATGGGTTTAATTTTTTTATGAAAGCTTCTAGAAGTACATGCAAGGTTGAATTCTCCTAGGTGGTTGAAGAAATGAAGGTATGGAAATTTTTCTGCAATGGTTGCTTAATCATATCTTGTAACTCTTTTTCGTTTATATTTTGAATTTAATGGTTATAGAGGTCTAATTCTTGTGGCTCCACATAGTGTGGATATCACTCTAATGATAGTAATAAAGTATCCTTATTTAGAACCATAACATGGGCATCCATTTGAACAAGGAGATGTTCATGATAGATTTGTAGATATGTTACACTCTACATTTAAAACTCTACTTTTATCTATAGAAGACGATTTTTCACAGCTCAAGGATACTTCACTCTATCATGCAACAAAGCTACAACTAAAAAATTGAAAGCAATAATAGTGAGGAAACATTCATTTGAAAAAGAAGGAAGTTTCAACCACTGAGGTTGAGAATCAAAGGCTCACATGCAAGTTAAAGAATTGAGTTGAATAAATAGGGTTATATAACTTGTACAAGAGGAAATGAATTAGGTGAATCCTATTATTGTTGCAATGCTAAATAAATTGAAGTTTTCAATTATGTTATTGAACTATATTCATGGTGAGATCATGTTGTTTAACAAAGAAGCTTAATGTGGAAAATTCTGAACACTTTCAAAATTGATCGAATAGGGAAAAGAAAAAAAAAACCCAAAAAATGGAAATGAAGCAGTGGAAGTGAAACACAATAGTGAAGAATTAAAAATAATGTTATCATCTCGAATGAACCCTCAAGTGGTAGTCATTGCAAATCCAATTTCCAATATTTCTAGTGGTTAAATATATTTAGACAACCTTTCTATTTAAACACACCATGATTCCTTCTAAAGGACAAATGGATTTGAAACAATATCAGTGAAAATTAGTTACAAAATTACAAATAGTAAATTCTCCAAGCATCAACAAAATCACGTCAAATGATTATGAGAAAGACAAATGTTTTAAAGGTGTTCCTATGGTTCCTCTTATACAAGGCTATCATGAATTAAATCCTTCGATCACTCATTGTTCGAAGGGTTATGCTTCCCAAATTCCATAAAATTAAATACCTTGTTTCTAGTAACCATTCCCTTTAACAAATCACGTTCCCTTGCCCTTGAAATTCACATGAGTTGATTAGAGGTGTATTGGAAGGTTTATAATCTTCTAGAGGAGGTTAATAAAAACAATCCCTTCTTTTCTTCACAGAAAGTTAGATAGAGATCTATATGTATTTGAGATGCAGGATTAAATCTCACATATGTGCATTTAATATGAAATTAAACTTCAATAATAGTACAAATAAATCATTTAATTAATCATTTCTAATCATTCAACATTTAATTGAAATCATAATTTGTATTTTTATGGTGAAAAGGTGAGTTTGCTAATCGTAAAGAGAGATCAAAATAATGTTTGGATGGCCCTTGTAATAGACAATATGAAGGCTCATCAAAGATCTCATAAGAGAATGGGGAAAGGCGGGATGAAGGATTACAAAAATTCTAACAATTTTCCAACATATCCACAAAAATATTTTAGATCTAGCTCCATGATAATTCTCTACATGGTTACCCACATAACGATAAGAGAAGAACAACCTCCCTCGTGTCCTTATAACATCGCATTTTTGTATGAATTACCCTATAACCCATGATATTTATCTTATATCGATTGGAATAATGGCATTCAACATGCATAAAAAATCCATGAATATATAGTTATTTGTTTCTTCTTATTTTTTCGGTGGTGGGGGGTGGGAGGACAATGAAATTATATATATAGCAATAGATTATATACCTTGATATATGTCACAATAGTCGTCACTCTAAGACCTAGATCCATTGTCCTTAGCCATAAGCTCATGTTGTTGAAGAAGCAAGACGTAACATTGTGTCATGGAAAGGAATTAATTCTAGATCTCACTTGGGCTCTTGCTATATTAGTGTTGATGACCAACATTTGGGAACATTTAAGTATGGGTCTTAATATATTTATCATACATATCAAGAACATTTAAGTATTATTATTATTGACCAAATAAAACAAAGAAGAAGGTCTCAATATATTTATCATACATATCAAGAACATTTAAGTACTATTATTATTGACCAAATAAAACAAAGAAGGTGGTCTCATACACTAATTTGGGTACATTTAAGTATTATTATTATTGACCAAATAAAACAAACAAGGTGGTCTCATAAACATTTGGGAACATTTAAGTATTATTATTATTGACCAAATAAAACAAACAAAGGGGTCTCAACATATTTATCATACATATCAAGAAAATTTAAGTATTATTATTATTATTGACCAAATAAAACAAAGAAGAAAGTCCCATACACCAATTTGGGAACATTTAATTATTATTATTATTAACCAAATAAAACAAAGAAGAAGATCTCATACACATTTAGGAACATTTAAGTATTATTATTATTAACCAAATAAAACAAACAAGGGAATCTCAATATCAAAAACATTTACGTACGTATTGTTATTATTGATTAAATAAAAAAATAGATAATAATAATAAGAATAAAAATATAGAAATATCTTGTGAGTATTTAAATTACTTTGATAATAAAAATTATTATAATAATTTTAATATTTTTTAATTAACAAAATAGAAAAATTCAATATGACCTAACACCATCATAGTTTAAGTCTACATCTATATTATTATTATTCACATTTTAAATTTTATTATTATTGACCAAATATTATTTGAAAGCGTGAGAAATAAAAACAAATATCAAAAACATTCAGATATTATTATTATTATTAACAAGATAAACCTAAACCAAGGAAATACACAAATATCTAACGCAGCTCCCAAAAATCCGCCTACTCAACCATGCCCAGCGGACCCTTGGGCTACATTACCGTTATATCAAAAAATGAACACCACATTCACATGGGTCGGTACCCACATAACTTAACCTTACGATAATATAAATATATACAAATTTGCCATCACTCATTTCTCACATTTTGATTGTTAACCTTCTCTGGGTTGCAGCGCGCACTGTGTTATCAAATCTTCTGATCACCGAGTATTCGCCCGTCAAGAAAGCCAACCGAGTATCGATCGATCGATCGCACTGTGTTGTCAAAGCCTGACCGAGAATTCGCTCTTCAAAGAAAGAAAGAAGATGACGAGGAGCAGTGGAAGTATCATAAACCTGCAGGAAGGACAGGCTATTGTCAATAAGGCCGTGAAGAAACAAAAATATATGATTCATCTGGAAGAAGGCTGGCCAATTATTTACGAAGCTATCTTAGAGCTAAGAACACGGTTGGAAGAAGATTTCAATTATCATGTGACTTTGGACGAGAGAGCGATTATTCACAGTATTGTGCCTTAGCGATTAATGGAATACAGACTGTGTATTCCATTAAAGAGTACATCACCTTAATGAAGGAACATGTACAGACTGATCATGATGATCAGTTAATGTTGTTGACACAACTTGTCAAACGCTGGAAAATTTACAAGGCGATGTTAATGTTGTTGTCAACTTGTCAAACGCTGGAATATTTAGATCGTCCAATATTCAAATATAAGGATCGTTCTCCAGTTAGAGAAGTCGGAATCATGTACTTCCGAGACCTCGTTATACGGACTTTTTCTTCGAATATTTAGATCGTACATTCAAATATAAGGATCGTTCTCCAGTTAGAGAAGTCGGAATCATGTACTTCCGAGACATGCGAATTAATGTGAAGGATGCAGCTATTGTTGTTATTGATGAAGATCGCGAAGCCGGAGAGCCTGCAAGAAATGAAACTCTTTTGAAGGATGTTGTTGCCATTTTTGTGGAGTTTGACATGGATTTCTATACAAACCATTTTGAAGTGGCCATGTTGGAACATGCTGCAGATTTCTATTCTCGGAAGGCTTCTTCATGGATTTTAGAAGATTGCAGCTATGCTGACTATATGTCAAGGGCGGATGAATCTCTGATACGCGAGAAGGAAATAGTTGCGAGATATTTGCATGGGAGCAGCGAGCAAAAGTTATTAGACATAGTGAAAAATGTACTGTTTTCCAATTACATGACACATCTTCTTGAGAAAGAGGATGCGCATTCAGGATGCAGCCTCGCCTTGCTCTTGCTCAGGGAACATAGATATGACGATCTTTTGATGATGGGGAGTTTATTTGATAGAGTACCCAATGGCTGGGAAACAATTGCCAATATTTTTAAGCAGCATGTTATTAGTGAAGTAACACTACCTGTTAAACAAGCTGAAGATGCTGTAAAGCAGATCAATGAAGCTGGGAGAATGGATAGAAGTTTATTGTTGCAGGAAGTGTGTGCATTTGTGAGGAAGGTCATAGAATTGCGTGATCAATATAAGAAATTCGCACAACACAAAACATCTTTTTCCAGGGCTTTAAAAGATGTATTTGAGGTGTTTTGTAATAAAGCAATTGCAGGAGGTACTAGTGCAGAATGGCTGGCTACATTATGTGATACTGTACTTACTGGTAATGAAAAGATGAGCGGGGACGATATAATTGAAAATGTGGTGGAATTTGTTGAGTATGTTTGGGATAAAGATCTGTTTGCTGAATTCTACAGAGAAAAACTAGCTAGTAGAATTCTGTTTGGCAAAAATGCAAATGTTGGTGAGGAACAGATCATATTGTCAAAGCTGAAACAGAAATATGGCGGTCAATTAACGTCAAAGATTGCTGGCATGCTTACGGATTGGACAAGATGGCAGGAAGGACAAAGTAAATTCCAAACATATCTTAATAATAATAGAAATATCCTGCATCTTGGATTCGAGTTTACTGTTACAGTATTGACAACTGGATTGTGGCCAACATACAAGTGTCCTCAGATTAATTTACCTTCAGAGATGGTTAGATGTGTTGAAGCATTTCAAGACTATTATTCTATAGAATCCCAACATCATCAACTTAAATCCATGTGTTGAAGTAATTTATGAGTGGGTGATTGTGTTTTTATGGTCCACTCAGATCCATGTGTACCAACTGTAATGGCTTTGATGATGAGTCCTCAGTTTCATTGAATGAAACTCAAGCTCGCTTTCCCAATTGGTGAGATATAAAAATTGTATTCTCTGGTTTTGAAAGCTTGGGAAAATCCTTGAAAACAATTTTCTAGCTAAGATTTACTATCTGAGCAAAGTTCAGACGACCAAGTATTTTATGCCATAACCAACTCTCATCAATATTTTCCAAGAAACACCTCTCTCTCCTCTCTTTGAGCACAAAGACATTATTATCTGTTCTCACAACTTCAACAACTATCTCACTTGTGTCTATAGACTCGATTTGAATGTTTTTGGATTTAAATATCACATTATAACCTTGATCACACATCTGAGATACACTAAGGAGGATATTATTCAACCCATCAACATATAAAAAATCCTTGGATATACCTTTTCTATTTGATAGACTGACAACTCCTTTTGCAATTATTTTTCCTGGAGCATTGTTTCCTCTTCTTCCTGCTCCTTATGAATTGAATATGAGGAGTCTTCCATGTGACCTTGATCTTCATCTTTTGTTATAGTGTGATGTTCCTTCGTATTCTCTCTTGTTGATAATATTATCTCTTGAGCTTCATACGTTTCTTCTAGCACTTCATCCTTCTCCATCTTCTTCTTCATCATCTTTCCATAGCATGATAGAATAGCTACATTTTCAATCCACTCATAACAAGACGACATCATTTTGATAAACCCCTAATCTAAGATGGTGCATAATTATCCATTGGATAAGCCAGAACTGGGTGTCAGTGTGGGAAAGAGGCTCAGTAAGTGTACAATTGCACAACTTAGGCAGTCAGGGGTGAAGCTTGATCCTTGAGAATTCTCTATGTGTATTTTAGGTGGAATGAGGAAGAAAACTGCGCAATATGGGGACTCAGTGTGACAGGCGGAGGGGATGGGAAATGGATCAACCTATTGTGCAGTTCTAAAGGAGAGAGGAGACTGGGTGATTGTGAAATTTCACAGTTCAAGAGCTCAGGGCCAATGCTTGAGCCTTGAGACCATGCAATGTGCAATACTGACTAGGAAAGAGAGAGAAATTGCATAGTTTTGGGAGTCATTGGGCCAGGTTGAGGGGTTTTGCATTGTTTCAGGGAACTATGTAGTTTTTGGAGGCAAAGAAAGCCTGGTGGTTGTGCAGTTATAGATCTCACGATTTGCGCAATAGCTTAGATATTTCACAATGTGAAGTTGGAGCTAGGATGGAGGGATGAATTATGCAACTTTGGAGGCCAAGGCTTGGGCTTGAGCACTGAAACTACACAGTGCATAGTATTGGGATGGAGGAACTGCACATTACGTAATGTCAATAGGAAAGGTTGCAACTTGAGGGATGGGACTGCACAATTCAGGAAGGAAAAATGAGGATAAGTTGTTGGTAATTTTTAGAAATTTGGCTAAGTGTGAGATCAGTGAAACTAATGTGAAAAGTGATAGGCCTTGAATTTGACCACATGCTTAGACAGGAAATGAAACACATAGATCATTTGGAACAAATGAACACATACTTCCCTTAGTGTGATAACCTTTGTGACAACTTACGACAATTGTGACTAAATATACTCTTTACGATGGTAATGAAGACACTTGTGCGACAATTCTTAGAACTTTGGGAATGAGTGCAACATATGTGTATATGCTAAGATCAACTCATTTTCACAAATATAACCTCTTGAAACAACCAAAAAAAGCTTATGTGCATCATGTGACACTCAACATGTTAAAATACGACGATTCCTATAGTGCGAATGAGACTTGCGACGTGTGAAATACAGTGAAATTAATTAGAGTGAAAGCAAGTGAAAGCGATAGCCGAAAACATGAAAAAAACACTCACAAAAACAAAGGTGCGTGAAAGCGACAATTTACAGAACTCACCAAAAATAGAAGTGCAAATGCAACTAGAAGTGACAAAATGTCGATGTGATTGCGCATTGATTGTCGACATGGATTGGAAATTGCACATGCATAGTATTGATAAACCATGTTATTCCTATTTAAGATTGCATTAAAGAATGTGCTCATGAACCTGTTGCAGACTGAGCATGTGTGGAAAAGTACCCTTGACACTTCCAATCCAATAAGAGAGCTCAAAAGCATTAATTGACCAAGAAGTGACTATGGAATGAACGATCGCAAGATCCATAGTAGGCTCCAAAATTCGAGTGTAAGAAGCAATTTGGAGGGTTTTTACTGTAGCGAAAACAATTGGATATGCACTGGTAGAAGTCTATCTCCTCTACCTTGGTAAATTATTTCATGTAGGTTCTATTTATTTAGGAAGTATTAATTCATCATTAAGATTAACATGGCTTCCCCACTTACCATGTGCATAAACATAGTCCCCATCACTCCTTTACTCGGTTAAAAACAAACATAAGACCAATGATCACACAAAATTTTGAATTAGGATAGAGTAATGAAGTTTGCGAGATTTATATTTTCAGAGTATAGTTTTCATCTCTAGTGTTGCTTTGGTCCTAGAAGGCCTGGACAGTACCCTGACAGAGTCACTTTAGGAACACAATGAAGCAGTGGAACTGAAACACAATAGTGAAGAAATAAAAACAAAGAAGAAAGTCCCATACACCAATTTGGGAACATTTAATTATTATTATTATTAACCAAATAAAACAAACAAGAAGATCTCATACACATTTGGGAACATTTAAGTATTATTATTATTAACCGAATAAAACAAACAAGGGAATCTCAATATCAAGAACATTTACGTACGTATTGTTATTATTGATTAAATAAAAAAATAGATAATAATAATAATAAGAATAAAAATATAGAAATATCTTGTGAGTATTTAAATTACTTTGATAATAAAAATTATTATATTAATTTTAATACTTTTTAATTAACAAAATAGAAAAATTCAATATGACCTAACACCATCATGGTTTAAGTCTACATCTATATTATTATTATTCACATTTTAAATTTTATTATTATAAACCAAATATTATTTGAAAGCGTGAGAAATAAAAACAAATATAAAAAACATTCAGATATTATTATTATTATTAACCAGATAAACCTAAACCAAGGAAATACACAAATATCTAACGCAGCTCCCAAAAATCCGCCTACTCAACCATGCCCAGCGGACCCTTGGGCTACATTACCGTTATATCAAAAAATGAACAACACATTCACATGGGCGGTGCCCACATAACTTGACCTTACGATAATATAAATATATACAAATTTGCCATCACTCATTTCTCACAATTTGATTGTTAACCTTCTCTGGGTTGCAGCGCGCACTCTGTTATCAAATCTTCTGATCACCGAGTATTCGCCCGTCAAGAAAACCAACTGGAGTATCGATCGATCGCACTGTGTTGTCAAAGCCTGACCGAGAATTCGCTCTCCAAAGAAAGAAAGAAGATGACGAGGAGCAGTGGAAGTATCATAAACCTGCAGGAAGGACAGGCTATTGTCAATAAGGCCATGGAGAAACAAAAATATATCATTCATCTGGAAGAAGGTTGGCCAATTATTTACGAAGCTATCTTAGAGCTAAGAACCCGGTTGGAAGAAGATTTCAATTATCATGTGACTTTGGACGAGAGAGTGATTATTCACCGTATTGTCTACCATATGTGCCTTCGCCAAACAGGTTTTGAACAAGTCTATAACAAATACGAGGATTCCATTAAAGAGTACATCACCTTAATGAAGGAACATGTACAGACTGATCATGATGATCAGTTAATGTTGTTGACACAACTTGTCAAACGCTGGAAAATTTACAAGGCGATGCTCCATTATACGGACTTTTTCTTCGAATATTTAGATCGTACAATATTCAACTATAAGGATCGTTCTCCAGTTAGAGAAGTCGGAATCATGTACTTCCGAGACCTCGTTTTTCGGGACATGCGAATTAATGTGAAGAATGCAGCTATTGTTGTTATTGATGAAGATCGCGAAGCCGGAGAGCCTGCAAGAAATGAAACTCTTTTGAAGGATGTTGTTGCCATTTTTGTGGAGTTTGACATGGATTTCTATACAAACCATTTTGAAGTGGCCATGTTGGAACATGCTGCAGATTTCTATTCTCGGAAGGCTTCTTCATGGATTTTAGAAGATTGCAGCTATGCTGACTATATGTCAAGGGCGGATGAATCTCTGATACGCGAGAAGGAAATAGTTGCGAGATATTTGCATGGGAGCAGCGAGCAAAAGTTATTAGACATAGTGAAAAATGTACTGTTTTCCAATTACATGACACATCTTCTTGAGGAGAAAGAGGATGCACATTCAGGATGCAGCCTCGCCTTGCTCTTGCTCAGGGAACATAGATATGACGATCTTTTGATGATGGGGAGTTTATTTGATAGAGTACCCAATATTTTTAAGCAGCATGTTATTAGTTTATTGTTGCAGGAAGTGTGTGCATATGTGAGGAAGGTCATAGAATTGCACAACACAAAACTGCTTTTTCCAGGGCTTTAAAAGATGTATTTGAGGTGTTTTGTAATAAAGCAATTGCAGGAGGTACTAGTGCAGAATGGCTGGCTACATTATGTGATACTGTACTTACCGGTAATGAAAAGATGAGCGGGGACGATATAATTGAAAATGTGGTGGAATTTGTTGAGTATGTTTGGGATAAAGATCTGTTTGCTGAATTCTACAGAGAAAAACTAGCTAGTAGAATTCTGTTTGGCAAAAATGCAAATGTTGGTGAGGAACAGATCATATTGTCAAAGCTGAAATAGAAATATGGCGGTCAATTAACGTCAAAGATTGCTGGCATGCTTACGGATTGGACAAGATGGCAGGAAGGACAAAGTAAATTCCAAACATATCTTAATAATAATAGAAATATCCTGCATCTTGGATTCGAGTTTACTGTTACAGTATTGACAACTGGATTGTGGCCAACATACAAGTGTCCTCAGATTAATTTACCTTCAGAGATGGTTAGATGTGTTGAAGCATTTCAAGACTATTATTCTATAGAATCCCAACATCATCAACTTAAATGGATATATTCCTTGGGATCCTGTACTATAATTGGCAGGTTTGATAGAAGATCAATAAAAATGATAACAACAATTGGTCAAACGGCAATATTATTGTTATTCAATGATTCTGAAAAGTTGAGTTATTCCAACATCAAACAGCAGTTGAATTTGGCAGAGGAAGAAATTGATGGACTTTTATATTCATTGGCCTGTGGCAAGTATAAAATAATTCTTAAGACTCCAGGCACAACCACGCGGTCACTGCATCTGATGACTTTAAAATCAATTGTAATTTTACGGATAAAAGAGAGAAAATAAAACTTCCAATGCCACTACTGAACCAGAAGAAAAAATTACCTGACTATATCAACGAGGACAAACGTTTTCATATTGATGCATTGCTAGTACGCATTATGAAAGCAAAAAAGGTTTTACATTACAAAACACTTGCCAGCGAATGCGCTCAGGAACTTAAAGGGCTATTCAAGATAGATTTCAAGGAAATTAAAAGGCGGATTGAAGATTTGATTGAAAGGGAGTTCTTGGAAAGAGACAGAAAGGACGAGGTTGATTTGTTGAGATATATACCATGAGGGAGTAGGCAAAAGCATGTAAGATTGAGAGAATTGGAGTTTTTCAAAATATTTTAAGAAATTTGAGATTGGAAAATTGAGGGTTTTCAGAATATTTTAAAAAATTCTAAAAATAATAAATAATTATTATTTTTTTTTTTCTTAATAATGTTTTCAGTTTTATCTCGTAGTTGTTTATTTATTTTAATAAATTTTGTGATTTTTAATAAAATAAAATAATATATGAAATATATAGATTTAATATTTATATGAAGCTTCATACCCTTCCTAAGATTTTCAAATAGTACTATAACAATAAAATAAAATAAAAATAATACAAAAGATCATCGTCTAAAATAATGAATTTTATTTTCTTAAAGATGCATATTTTAATGAGCTTAATGCCATAAAATTAGAGTTTAATGTTGAAATTTTTAGTAAACATGAAACCTTTTTTTTCCCTTTAAACTATGCTTAAGTGGATTCAGATGTCTTGTTATTTATAATATAGTTATTCATAATGGCTATTAAGTATACTTTTAAGTGCCAACCAAGCCAAAAAAATTATCAATTCTACCAAGAAGTATGTTATACTACTTTTAAGAGAAATATTGTAGAAGAGTCAATTAGAGAAAAGGCATCCCTCGAGGGATAAACTAATGAATAGAGACAACAAATGGAATATTTTATATAGGTATAAGGGGATTATTTTAAGAGCCTAAAAGGATACCATCCAAGAGGATGTAGAGAACGAGATTCAAATGTTATTATAATCTCCATTATCAATCATAGGGTTGTATAAGAAATCCATTCTAGAACCAAATGAGGTGAAGACATAGTTATGGTAGCTACTAGAGAAATGTGATATCCAACTAAGAGCCTCTCCATGTGTTTCACCCATCATAATTGTGCCAAAGAAGGATGAAATTTTGTGAATTTGCATTGGCTACATAGAATTAAATAAAATTAGGCTGCAGAATATGTAACCCCTACCAACATTGATGACCTGTTAGACTAGTTGCAACAAGAAAAATATTTCACAAAGCTTGACTTTAAAATCAAGGTCTGACCTCGATTGAATAAAATGAATACCTTGAAGGCTATATTGAAAAAAACAAGGTTTTTATGAGTGGTTATTGATGCCATTAGTTATATGCAATACACGAGCTATGTCCATGAGATTAATGAATGATATTTTACATCCATATTTAGAAACATTTGTTACTATGTATTTGAATGATCTATATGTATACCATCATAGATTCATTTTAGCTCCAAATATTCGAGGATTTGAGAGGGATCCAATCCCTCAAGGTGAAAATTTGCCTTATATCTTCATTAGAAAGACTTTATTATTGGAATAAGACATATATCTCTCTCTATCTATCATTATGTGTGTGTAATTCATATCAAAATATTTTATTTATGAGCCAGATTGAATCTTTTATTGTTATTTTATTTTCGTCAACTAAACATAAAATGAATTAAGCATCATATAATATCAATAATATTATTCTTACATGCCATCGCTCTAGTACTGAGGGAATTAATATTTTTTACCTTCAAATACTTTATTTCCATACAAATATGATGTAAAACTAAGGTGAAAATTGAAAAATTATATTTATGATCGACATTCATCTAACTACTAATTTCATAAACCCACACCAATTCCATCTTATTAGTAGAATGGGGAAGAGAGTGTCTTATTATTTATTTTTAAAGTTTTTAAAAGGTGTTGTTTTGAGTCAAATTTCTAATTGCTTCAAACATGGCTTCGACGAGTCAGTTTTTCATTCCTACGCCTCTATTTAGTGGGAAATATTATGATGTTTGGAGCCTTAAAATGCAAGCATGCTTACAAGGTTTAGGTTGTTGGGAAACTGTAGAAATGGGGTTCACAGAACCTTGAGAAAATATAATTGCTACAATGAGTGATGCTCAAAGAAAACAATTTGATGAACTTAAACAGAAAGAAGGTAGAGCGAAGTCCTTCATTTTAAATTCATTATATGACTCTATCTTTCCTAAAATCACTACTGCTAAGAATTCTAAATCAATATGGGATATACTTAAGGTTGCTTATCAAGGTAATGACAAAGTAAAGATGGTGAAATTATAAACTCTAAAAAAAAAACTTGAAACACATAAAATGACTGAATCAGAAATAGTTGATCAGTTCATGACTAAAGTTATGGGTGTTTTTAATCAGTTTCAGATGAATGGTGAAGAATTAGAAGATCAAAGAATTGTTGAAAAGGTTCTTAGATGTTTGCCTAAAAAATTTAACATGATAGTTACTGTTTTTGAGCCGAGAGAATTAGAAAAATTGTCCGTGGAAGAATTAACTAGTTCTTTATTGGCTCATGAAGCAAGAATTAATTTACATGTGAGTACTTTAGAGCATGCTTTCAAATCTAAAGCTTATATGGATAGAGGTAGAGGCAGAGGTTTTCGTGGCAGGAGAGGAAAAGGAAGAGGATAATCTTAATCTGATGATAGATCACAGGTAACTCAAACACATTCAGAGTGGTGCCAAACTGATCATGGTCGTTGGTGGATAGATAAATAAAAAATTCAATGTCACTACTGCAAAAAATATGGACATTATAAATCTGAATGTCGAAAATTACGGTATGTTTTAAGTAAAAACAAAGCCAATGTCACAAACACTAAATGTGAAACATGAGATGATTTATTTTTGGCATGCCAAGTGATTGTGCAAGTACCTAATAAAGATGTTTGGTTAGTAGACAACGGATGTAGTAACCATATGACTAGTCGCAATGATCTTTTTTCACATCTTGATACATCTTTTAGTTCCTCTATTGGTTTGGGTGATGATCGTCAGGTTAAAGCTTCAAGAAAGGGTATTTTACCTTTCTTAACAAAAAAATGTGGTGAATATCTATGACGTTTATTATGTACCCAATTTCAAGCATAATTTGTTGAGTGTTGGTCAGTTAGATGCACATGGTTATGATGTTATATTTCACAACACTACTTGCACGATTTATAATCAACATAGGTCTCTTGTTGAAAATATTCCTATGACAAAGAACAGGTTGTATCAATTACAAATGAAAAGTGAGAAGTTGTATGCACATAATGTTTCAACGCCAAATGACTCTGACCTGTGGCATTTGCGATATGGTCATTTACCTATATTTGGGATAAAGATCCTTTTTCTCAATTCTACAGGGAAAAACTAACTCGTAGAATCATGCTTGGAAAAAATGCAAACGTTGGTCAGGAACAGATCATATTGTCAAAGCTGAAATAGAAATATGGCATTCAAATAACATCAAAGATTGTTGGCATGCTTACGGATTGGACAAGATCACAGAAAGGACAAAGTAAATTCCAAACATATCTTAATAATAATAGAAATATCCTGCATCTTAGATTATATTTTACTATCACAGTATTGATAACTAGATTGTGGACAACATTCAAGTGTCCTCAGATTAATTTACCTTCAGAGATGGTTAGATGTGTTGAAGCATTTCAAGACTATTATTCTTAAAATGATATATTCCTTGGGATCTTGTACTATAATTGGCAGGTTCGATAGAAGATAAATAAAAATTATAGCAACAATTGGTCAAACAAGAATATTATTGTTATTCAATGATTCTGAAAAGTTGAGTTATTCCAAAATCAAACAGCAGTTGAATTTGGCAGAGGAAGAAATTGATGGAATTTTATATTCATTGGCCTGTGGCAAGTATAAAATTCTTCTTAAGGCTCTAGGCACAACCACGATCACTGCACCTAATGAATTTAAAATCAATTTTAATTTTACAGATAAAAGAGAGAAAATAAAACTTCCAATGTCATCACTGAACCAGAAGAAAAAATTTACCTGAGGATATTAACGAGGACAAACGTTTTCTTATTGATGCACATATAATATGCATTATGAAAGGAAAAAAGGTTTTATATTACAAAGTAATTGCCAGTGAATGTGATCAGGAACTTAAAGGGCTATTCAAGATATATTTCAAGGAAATTAAAAGGCGGATTGAATATTTGATTGAAAGGGAGTTTTTGGAAAGAGACAGAAAGGAGGAGGTTGATTTGTTGAGATATAGTCCATGAGGGAGTAGGAAAAAGGATGTAATATAAAAAAGTTTTCTCTTGAAAAGGACACCAAGTTCATATCTTGGTGTTCATGACATTTGGTGTGTGCTTGTATTTAATTTTTTTTTATTTTATGCATTTTATTAATTTCATGCGTAATAAGAAAAATAAAAATTAATACATATATAAATATAAGGGAAAATTGACCCTCATAAATTTCATATTACAATCCATTTTTGTCATATTTATTGTGATGAATTTCCATGTGGAATATCCATAGAAATTTATAGATTGTATTGGTATTGGAGTAAGTTTCTTTGTGTGTATTTTGGGAATTTTCATGGGATAAAATAGGTTTAAGAACATAATATTTCATTTTCTTGTTCGAAATTAAAGGGACATGCCCTAACCTCATGGAAAAACGACATGAACACCCAAAGGATAAAGGGAGGAACTCATAGTCATAGATTTCCGTAATCAAGTGGAAATACACTTATTCATGTATAAGAATATTATTTTCATATCAATAGATAATAGGGAAAATCTAAGTATCCTTGACCAACAGGAAAAGAAGGAGATGAACAAATTCTTTCATTTAAAGGTATAGGTCAGGAAGACACAAATTGAGGTGGAAATACACTTATTCATGTATAAGAATATTATTTTCATATCAATAGATAATAGGGAAAATCTAAGTATCCTTGACCAACAAGAAAAGAAGGAGATGAAAAACCTCTTTCAGTTAAAGGTATAGGTTAGGAAGACACAAATTGATGCTCTATTCAACTAAGAATCACAAGAGAAACTAATAGAAAAAGATATAGTCAAAATTTTGGGATTAGAGTTCTGGTATCGTCCTAGTCCGCATACATGTAGACGAGTAAATAAGGATGCAAAACTCAAGATAAAAAAATAGTGTAAGATAAAATTTGCTATCATTGCTCATATTATTGACAAAGTAGAATTAAATGTACTTCCACTTAATGTATATGGAGCAATAATTGGGAATCCATATATGTACATGTGGGATGTGATCTTCATGTAGATATCCAATTGTTATTTCCTTATTAAGGATGAAAAATTATTCTTAAGGGATGTGTGTAACGTAAAGTTTAAAGTTTCTCTACTAAGTGCCAACCAAGCCAAAACAATTATAAATTCTACCAAGAAGTATGTTTTACTACTTTTAAGAGAAACATTGTAGAATAGTCAATTAGAGAAAAGGCATCCCTAGAGGGATAAACTAATGAATAGAGACAACAAATGGAATACTTTTTGTAGGTATAAAGGGATTTTTTAAGAGCCTAAAAGGATACCACCCAAGAGGATGTAGAGAACGAGATTCAAATTTTATTATAATCTCCATTATCAATCATAGGGTTGTATAAGAAATACATTCTAGAATCAAATGTGGTGAAGACATAGTTATGGTAGCTACTAGAGAAATGTGATATCCAACTAAGAGCCTCTCCATGTGTTTCACCAATCATAATTGTGCCGAATAAGGATGAAATTTTGTGAATTTGCATTGGCTACAAAGAATTAAATAAAATTAGGCTGTAGAATAGGTAACCCCTACCAATATTGATGACCTCTTAGACTAGTTGCAACAAGAAAAATATTTCATGAAGCTTGACATTAAAATCAATTTCTAACCTCGATTGAATAAAATGAATACCTTGAAGGCTATATTAAAAAAACAAGGTTTTTATGAGTGGTTATTGATGCCATTAGTTCTATGCAATACACGAGCTATGTCCATGAGATTAATGAATGATATTTTACACCCATATTTAGAAACATTTGTTACTATGTATTTGAATGATCTATCTATATACCATCATAGATTCATTTTAGCTCCAAATCTACGAGGATTTGAGAGGGATCCAATCCCTCAAGATGCAAACCTATTTTTGAGTGAAAAATCTAAGGAAAAGTTTTTACCTGGAGGGATTTGATTCCTCTAGGTTCTTGATAGATTTGGAGCTAAGATGGATTTAATATATATATATATATATATATATATATATATATAAAGAGAGAGAGAGAGAGAGAGAGAGAGAGATCTATTTTCATTATTAATAATTTTTAAAATGTTACATGTGAAATCCATATTAAACATTGAAAAAATTACAAATCGTCCTTATATATTCATTATAAAGACTTTATTATTGGAACAAGACATATCTTTCTCTCTCTATCCATCTATCGTTATGTGTGTGTATAATGCATATCAAAATATTTTATTTATGGGACACATTGAATCTTTTCTTGTTATTAATATATTTTTGTTTTAAATATTACATGTCAACTAAATAAAATGAATTAAACATCATATAATATCAATAATATTATTCTTACATGCCATCGCTCAATTCCATATTAAGTATTTAGGTAATTACATATCTATCTCATACTAAAAAATAAATTAATATTTGTTACCTTCAATTAAGGTGGAAATTGAAAAAAATATTTATGATTGACATTGTTTTTTGTTGTTACTATTTCTTAATTTTTTAATGTAGGTATTATTTTATTATTTTTTAAATGACATGTTATGTGACAACATTTACCTCATATTGTGTTTAAAGTTCCTGTTGGCACAACAATGCTACCTTGGAGGAGCATATCTCACATTCGAGGCAGGTGTTTGAGACATTAAAGAACCACCAAGTAGTGGTGATGTGGGTCGATATTAGTGGCCACCCACCTATTCCACTTAGATCCCTAACATTGTTTCTTATTAGTTTCATGTTTTTTCTTCACAACTTTCTATTTTTGATAGTTTTTTGGTCCTAAATTTCCATGGTTGTTTTGATTCCCTAAATGATGTTTTTTTGTGGAAATAAGCAAACGTGAGACAAAGTTAAGAGTTTGTAGTCAAAATTTTTTGTCCTTGGATAAAAATTTCTAATGAGCTATCGTGTGTGCCAAAATGAGATCATATGCCAAAATTACAACCCTCAGAATTTAATGATCCAACTAACCCCATTAGGGCCCATAAGCTTTCGCCGCCTCATATTCTATGGTTAGGATTTTTTATTTTATGGTATCTCATTATTTCTTCATTATAAAAATACTTCAAAATCACATTTTGTCGATCATATCTCTTCTCAGAGATAAGCTACAATCGCCCGAGCTAGCGTTCTTTCATTCAACATGTAAACAATTTTAGGATTTCATATTTATTAATTGATATTTTTTTTCATTGTATCTCTATGTTTTTTCTTAAACATATATTTCATTTTTTACTTCATAAATCTAAATCGATTGGAAAATTTCAAGAAATGTGAGTTTGTATAGTAATATTTGGCATATTTATAAAATTTGATTGGAGGAGAGGAGTTCATGAAAAACATGCTAGGATGGAAGAAATCATGAAGTGACAGGTTCTTACCAATGTTTCGAAGGATAAAAATTTCATTAGCATAACAGAGTACCTAAGAAAATTCATAGCCTCATTTTTAGAAGGAGAAACACAAATCCATGTCATTATAGTATTGTTGATGGTGCTAGAAATTTGTTGACCAAGGGGTCTCCTTGATGTGAAGTCCCAATAAGAGCTAAAACCATTTGGAATAAGATCCCCATTCAAAGTATCAACTTGGTTTCCATGTAATCTTATAGATTTTCCTTGGATCTAACTGTTAGCAAGAGAGAGGAATGCAGATGTGTCTATGAAAAGTAAGTGTTGCCACATGAGTGTTCGGTTGTAGGTGTGTCAAATTTCTTATAATATAGAGGAAAAGAGTAAATTTGGCCTATAAGAGAGAGTTAATAGTACCACCCAAGTAGAGACACATGAAAAAGAAGGATTTGTCTAACATCTAATGGAATAGTCCACAAAATATGTGTAGGTCATTACAACCGATAACTAAGAATGATTTATCTAATGCCATGCACAATATTCAACAAGGATGGGATTACAATCAAAACCATTACAAAACATTCTCAATAAGGTAAGTACTAAAATAATCAAAATATTTCTACTACTTTAGCACAGATGAAAGAAAACATGAAATACAAACACCCATAGAATAATATTACAAATATTCATAATCCATGCATGAAAACATGTTGGCCTTCAAGGATTTTGTTATTAAGTAAAATTTCCAAGACACATGTATATAATGAACATAACTAGCTCCAATAGTGGAGCATTGGAGGCACTCCTTGCTCTCCAAAAGAACCAGTTTGTTTCTTTAATGCCTTGCGGGAGGATCCAAGGTGAAAAGTATTTTTCTCATACAATGAGGGTGGATATATAACCAAGAGGTGATGCTTCACCTTCCGTGTCACTCTTTGACTACCCTCAGGACTATTTGACTTCCTATGAATTTTTGACATTACATGAATCTTCATATTCTCAATGTGTCCTTTGGACTTCCACTTTACAATACATTTTCAATAGGAAATTACATAATCCACAATAGTGATGTGGCATATGATGACTTGTAGCGTGACATGACATGACACTAATGACATGGACTACATGATGATTTGACAGTGCCAAGTTGTCATTCTTGATGTTTATTTATTTGTGTATTCTTGAAAATATGATACATGTTCTACTTTTTCCTGCTCCTTATGAATTAAATAGGAGAAGTCTTCCATGTGACCTTGATCTTCATCTTCTTTTATAGCTTGGCGTTCCTTCGTATTCTCGCCTGGTGATAATATTATCTCTTTAGCTCTATATGTTTCTTCTAGAAATTCATCCTTCTCCATCTCCTTCTTCATCATCTTTCCATAGCATGATAGAACACCTACATCTATAATCCACTCATGACAAGACAACATCATTTTGATAAACCCCTAGTCTAATATGGTTCATATTGATCCACTAGCTGAGCCGAAATTAGGTGATAGGGTGGGAAAGAGGCTCAGTAAGTTCACAATTGCACAAATTAGGTAGCCAGGGGTGAATCTTGATCCTTGAGACTACACAATGTGTAGTTCAGGTTGGAATGAGGAATAAAACCACACAATATGGGACGTCATTGCGACAGGAGGAGGGGATGGGAAATGGATCAACCTATTGTGTAGTTCTAGAGGATAGAGGATACCGGGTGATTGTGTAATTGCACAGTTCGAGAGCTCAAGGATAATGCTTGAGCCTTGAAAATGTGAAATGTGCAATACTGACTAGGAAAGAGAGATAAATTGCATATTTTTGGAAGTCACCGAGCCAGGTTTAGGTATTTTGCATTGTTTCAGCTAACTATGCAGTTTTTGGAGGCAAAGAAAAAATGGTGATTATGTAGTTGTGTAGTTCTAGATCTCACAATTTGAGCAAGAGATTAGATATTGAACACTGCATCGTTGGAGGTAGGCTCAAGGGATGAATTACGAAATTTTGGAGGCCAAGGCTTTGGCTTGAGCATCGAAATTGCACAATGCATAGTATTGGGAGGGAAGACCTTCACATTATGTAGTGTCAATAGGAAAGGTTGCAACTTGAGGTATTTGAATGCACAGTTCATGAAGGATGGATGAGGTTAAGTTGTTGGGAATTTTTAGAAATTTGGTTAAGTGTGGGATTAGTGAAACTGATGTGAACAGTGATAGGCCTTGAACTTTATCACACACTTAGACACTCATTGACATGCATAGATCATCTAGAACAAATGAACACATACTTCCCTTAGTGCGATAACTTATGACATTTGCGACTAAACATAAAATTTGTGATGATAATGAAGACACTCGTGCGACAATTCTTAGAACTTTGGAAATGAGTGAAACATATGTGTATATGGTAAGATCAACTCATTTTCAAAAATATAACCTCTTAAAACAACCAAACCAAGCTTATTTTCATCGTGCGACACTCAACATGTGAAAACGCAACAATTTCTACAGTGTGAATGAGACTTGCGATGTGTGAAATACAATGAAATTAATTAGAGTGAAAGAAAGTGAAAGTGATAGCTAAAAGCATGAAAATAACACTCACAAAAAAAAAGGTGTGCAAAAGTGACAATTTACAAAACTCACCAAAATAGAAGTGAAAATGAAACTAGAAGTGAGATAATTTTGATGTGAGTGTGCATTGATTGTCGACATGGATTGGACATTGCACATGCATAGTCTTGATAAATCATGTTATTCCTGTTTAATCTTGCATAAAAGAATGTGCTCATGAACCTATGCAGACTGAGCATGTGTGGATAAGTACCCTCGATAGTTCCAATCCAAGAAGGAAGCTCAAAATCATCAATTTACCAAGAAGTGACCACGCAATGAACGATCGCAAGATCCACAGTAGGCTCCAAAATTCGAGTGTAAGAAACAATTTGGAGGGTGTTTAACGTAGCAAAAACACTTGGCAACACACTGGTAGAAGTATATCTCCTCTACCTTGGTAAATTCTTTCATGTAGGTTTTATTTATTTAGGGAGTATTGATTCATCATTAATATTACCACGGCTTCCACACTTACCCATTGCATAAACATAGTCCCCATAATTCCTTTACTCAGTTAAAAACAAACATAATAGCAACAATCACACAAAATTTTGAATCAGGATAGAGTAATGAAGTTCGTGATATTTATATTTTCAGAGTATAGTTTTCATCTCTAGTGTTTCTTTACTGCTAGAAGGCCTAGACAGTACCCCGACGAAGTCACTTCAGGAACACAAACATTGCTCTGTGTTATGCATAATTGTGATCTACAAAGAAATCAAATTCCCTAAGTGTGGTGCTAAGCACTTAGAACAACAGATGAAAGAATTTTCTATCATTTTCAATAACATAAATAGACACACAGAATGGTAGAAGAACCTACTTGGGATCGAAGCGCTTCTTCTTCTCCTTCTGTCGCTTTTTCTATAGCTTTCAAACCAACTCAAATCACGAGATTGATTCCTCCAAGTATAAATAGAGAACAAAAAAGGATTTGCAATATACATATGCCTAATTATCTTAATTACTCAAACAGACTATATGTAAAACATATATATCATTCAAGAGTCCATTACATGAGAAATAGAAACATAAACAAATACATATAAGGGAAAATGAACAAAAAATATTTATTAAAGAGTAGAAGGGGAAGCTTACAACCAATGATGGATTTCTTGCCACCAGCTCCAGCTTCATCCCAGCCTCATCACATCCAACATCACACTAGCAGCATATCAGTACTTTCACTCTCTCAGATGAGAATCCAACAACATTTCTTAACCAAAATTCTTCCTTTCCTAGCACTAGGATCTATGCTCAATTTATATGGAAACTGATGGTATTTTCTCAATGAATGACTTTATAATAATATGCCATACATGTTCCCAAGTCCAGAGGTGTTATATGGACACTTGGATTTGAATTTTGACAAGATTGCAGGAAGGACAAAGTAAATTCCAAACATATCTTAATAATAATAATTGAAATATCCTGCATCTTGGATTAGAGTTTACTGTTACAGTATTGACAATTGGATTGTGGCCATCATTCAAGTGTCCTTAGATTAATTTACGTTCAGATATGGCTAGATGTGTTAAAGCATTTCAAGACTATTATTCTATAGAATCCCAACTTCATCAACTTAAATGGATATATTCCTTGGGATCATGTACTAGAATTGGCAGGTTTGACAGAAGATCAATAAAAATGATAGCAACAATTGGTCAAACAACAATATTATTGTTATTCAATGATTCTGAAAAGTTGAGTTATTCCAACATAAAATAGAAGTTGAATTTGGCAGAAGAAGAAATTGATGGACTTTTATATTCATTGGCCTGTGGCAAGTATAAAATTATTCTTAAGGCTCCAGGCACAACCATGGTCACTGCATCTGATGACTTTAAAACCAATTTTAATTTTACGAATAAAAGAGAGAAAATAAAACTTCCAATGCCATTACTGAACGAGAAGAAAAAATTACCTGACTGTATTAACGAGGACAAACGTTTTCTGATTGATGCATTGATAGTACACATTATGAAAGCAAAAAAAGGTTTTACATTACAAAAACCTTGCTAGCGAATGCACTCATTAACTTAAAGGGCTATTCAAGATAGATTTCAAGGAAATTAAAAGGCGGATTGAAGATTTGATTGAAAGGGAGTTCTTGGAAAGAGATAAAAGGGAGGAGGTTGATTTGTTGAGATATATACCATGAGGGAGTAAGTAAAAGGATGTAAGATTGAGAAATTGGAGTTTTCCAAAATATTTTAAGAAATTTGAGATTGGAAAATTGGGGTTTTTCATAATATTTTAAGAAATTTGAAAAATAATAAATAATTTTTTTATTTTTTTTAATAATGATTTTCATTTTTATCACGTATTTATTTATTTATTTATTTTAATACATTTTGTGATTTTCAATAAAATAAAATAATATATGAAATATATACTTTCATATAGATTAATATTTATATCATGTTTCATACCCTTTGAAATTAGAGTTTAATGTGGAAATTTTTAGTAAACATGAAACATTTTTTTTTCCTTTAAACTATTCTTAAGTGGATTTAGATGTCTTATTATTTATAATATAGTTATTCATAATGAGTATTAAGTATATTTTGTTTAGAAATTGGTGAGATTATTTGTAATACGATGAAAGGGTTAATCACTTAATTAATATTAAATAAAATTTAAAAAAGAAATATTTTATTACATGTAATAAGTTCTCTTAATTAATATATACGTCAATAATGTTAACAAATATAATTTAATTAATCTATATGTCATAGTTTTAATAATATTATTCAATTAAGTTATATGTCAATAGTGTTAATTATCATGAGGGTCTACAAAGTCAACTACGAAACCAAGTGATGTTGTTCAAACATGAAATTTTGGATGAGGCTTGCCTACATGCACAATACCTGTAAAACATAGGTTAGAAGAAACAATATTCAAGTTATTGAAATAAAGAGTAAGAATAAGAAGCTTCTAGGAATAATAAGTGGAATAATTAGAAGCTTCCAGGAAGAATAAGTGCAAAGGGGTAAGGATAGGAAGACACCATCCATAACACACCAATGAAAATATCCTAGCAACCACTATAACTAATGTAACATTGATGGTTACATAAAGGAGAAGTGTTAAAAATTACATCCATAACTCAACCTAGAGAACCAAAAGAATGATGGGAAGAAGAATAATATCATAGTCATAGATTTGCGCAATCAGGTGGAAATACTCTTATTCATGTATAAGAATATTATTTTCATATCAATAGATAATAGGGAAAACCTAAGTATCCTTGACCAACAAGAAAAAAAGGAGATGAAAAAACTCTTTCATTTAAAGGTATAGGTCAGGAAGACACAAATTGATGCTCTATTCAACTAAGATCACAAGAAATTCGCTAATAATACAACCGATAGTTAACTTCCCTTTAACCTCTGTCTCAACTGGGTCATCATAAGAATTGATATGCATGCAAATGTTAATATTGAATAGTTACTTGATAGATCACTACTTTTGAATTAAATCTAATTTAATTCACTTGACCTCTCACTAGCTCATCATTCAGTTAGAACTAGTTAAACTGATTTTAACTCAATTAATTTGAGCTAACTGATTACACTCACACCACACTAGTGCTACAACTAAAAATGGACCCTGAAAATAATAGAATTTTTGAGATTCAACAAGAAAAATATTTGGCACCCATGATCCTAGTGAAAATTAAGCACCTACACTAGGGTGGGGCCCACAGGCTATTTTTTGGCACATGTCTATTTTTATTATCCCTTAATTTAGGTGGACATTAAATTATAATACATTCTCAATGAGAATTTGAAAATAGTTAAGTGAAGTGGAAAATCAGTTAGATAAGTGAATTTTGGGTTAATAGGTTGGTTGGTGGGACATGCAGGTTGAATTTAGTTGTAACTGAGTGATTCTAGTTGTAACAGAGTTGGAAGTGCAGTGGTGCATGACTTGTGCAAGTTGTAAATATTTTAACTCAATTAAGTGAGTTAAACTCAGTTTTGCTAGTTGTAACTGAAGATACGCTAGTGAGAGATCAAGTGAATTAATTATTAATTAATTCACAATCAGTGGTCTCACATGCAACTGAAGATTTACTATTATGCATGTTAGATCCAGTGGAGACCCAGTTGAATTCTAGGTGAAAGGGAAGTAAAATATCAGTTGTGACATTTTCCGCTTGGACACATGCAAGCACACACACATTGGATGTGCCCATGATACTTGCGCAGTAAAGGCAGGCAAGAAGGCATCAATTCAGGGATTGCTTTCATTAGCGATTGTGCAATGAAGGCCAGCTGTCTGGAGACAGTAAATTGACTAAGGGATTTGCCAATTTTTGTATGATACTGTGATATAATTAGATGATGTATTGAGGGCTCTTGTGAGAAGAGTTTTGTATGTAATTGTTTCATGATCCATGATATAATGTAAAAAATAAGATAGTGGGGTTTTTAGCTATAAGCTTTCCTCGGGAAACTATCTGTGTTGTGTGTCACTAATATTTCTTCATGCTTATGTAATTGGCGATTTTGTTTTTAATTTTGCAAATATTTGTAGAAGCGATTAAGTATTTAACTTTAGCATTTTTATATTGGGTGAATCCAAAATATACATTCATATTGTATAATTTCTACATGGTATCAGAGCACAGGAAATTGCAGAAGTGAAGCAGGAGATGAGTTTGTAACTGGATAGAATTAGAATTTGCAGAAAGACTTTATTGGTGCTACAACTGATTCAAGAACGAAATGGATTTCAATGGCTTGAGGTTAGAGTATGCACTTGAGGGCAGCTCGAACTGCATTTATTGGAAGTATAGGATGGAGGCGGTACTCGAAGACAATGGCTTGAAGGAAGTCATTGAACAAGATGTCCCTAATCTAGATGTTGCCAATATTGATGCATGGAAAAAGAAAGTGGCAAAGGTGAGGAGGATCTTGTTGGAGGGAGTACGAGACCACATTGTCTCAAGCCTCCATGGGAAAGCCACACCATATGTTATGTGGAAGGATTTGATAGATCTATTCCAAAGTAGCATCGACCATAGGAAATTGGCACTCAAATATAAATTCAGGAAGATCAAGATGGAAAAGGGCGACACCATTCCAAAGTATCTCACAAAGTTTTTCCAATGTTGGGATGAAATGGGGAGTGTCAGAATAATAGTAATTGATGATGATTTGGTGAGTTTGGCTCTCCTAGGGCTTCCTAAGAGTTGGAAAATTTATGAAGACTTTGTCAACAGACGGGAAAAATTGCCAGATTGGGAACGATTGTGGTTAGATCTGGTGTAGGAGGAGTTCAGGTGGAACACCAAAGATGGCTCTTCATTAAAGAATGATGAAGAGGATTTTTATTTGGTTTGCAAGGCGAAGAAGGGGAAGGGGAAGAAATTCCATTCTAAATTCGAGTCTAAAGTCAAGAAGCAGGACATGTCCAAGGTGAAGTGTTTTCACTGTCAAGAACATGGGAATTTTGCTACTAACTGTCCACAAAAGAAGAAGAACAAGAAGGCGGCTGGATATGCAGCTGGTGAGGCCCTTGCCCTACAATTTTAGCTTTACTTCTCCTTGATTTCATGCATGGTGACAAGTGCATTGAGATCGGTGTGGTATTTGGATAGTGGTGCTTCCTTTCACATGACGGAAGATAAGGAACTTTTCAATGACTTGGATGAGAAAGATCTCCAGATGCATATTGATATGGGAGATGATGGGTAGTACAATGCTACTGGGATTAGTACCATTACCTTTCAGAGGGAGCCAGGTAAACCATTTCAATTAAAAGATGTGATGCATGTTCCAGGTCTGAAGAAAAATTTGGTCTCAGTTGCAATGTTGGAGGACAAAGGCTATGACGTTGTTTTTAGTGATGGAAAATATTTTCTGCAACATAAAGCAATGGGTCAAGCCAAGAGGATAGGGATTCGAGTTAATAATCTCAACAAGCTAGAGGTATATGGCTGCACTACCATGATGGGCAAGGCGGAAAAAGTGGTGAGCCGGGATGAGGGTGAATTATGGCATAGGCGATTGGGCCATATTCATCCTGGAGCCTTGAAAGTCATGCAACAAATATCTACTAGAATTCCAATGGGAACACTTGCTCATTTAGATCAGTGCAAGGGTTGCACCATGGGGAAGTATGTAAAGTACACCTTTCATGAAAAGGATAACCGTGCTTCGGGGATCCTTGAGAGAGTTCACACAGAGGTGTGTGGACCATTATCGATTTCTTCAAAGACAAAACATAAGTACTATGTAATATTTATTGATGCCTTTTCTCGTAAATGCTGGATCTTCTTCACGCAGAAGAAAGATAAAAAAAATCTCTAAGTTCTGTGAGTTTAAGGCATTGGTCGAGAAAGAGTCAGGGAAGAAAGTGAAGGCTCTTAGGAGTGATAATGGCAGAGAATACATCTCTAACGAATTCAATAAATTCTACAGAAAAGAAGGAATTCGAAGAGAACTCATAGTTCCTCATAACCCACAGCAAAATGGGGTCGCGGAGAGGAAGAACAAAAATATCGTGGGTGCAACACGAGTGATGTTGCATGATCAGGGCCTACCAATGCATTTGTGGGTGAAAGCATGCAACGTTGTGGTTTATGTGCAGAACGTTTGTCCTCATAGAGTACTTGTCATGAGTACACCTGAAGAAGCTTTCATATGTAAGAAACTGGATGTTTCACACTATAATATTTTTGGCTCATCTGTTTATGTGCATGTGACCAAGGATGCCAGGAAGAAGCTGGAGTGGACTGCTAAAATTTGGATTTTTGTGGGGTACATAGAAGCACCCCATAATTATCATGTGTATTTTCCAAAAAACATAATGACTGTTGGGCGATGAGATATAAAATTTGATGAAGGGAAAGCCATGTGGTTGTCGCTTGAGAGGGAGCTGGACTTGCATGCGGAGGAGGAACTGTTGGTTCCCAAAGATGAATCTCAAGATGTGGATCAACCACATGAGGAGGTTCATGGAGTGGAAGAAGCCACTCATGCAAAGTCATCCATCAGAAATGGAGGAAGGCGCACCACGGAAGTTGATAGGTTGAGACTTGATGCTACACAAAATGTAGGATTCCCTACTTAACAACGCAGACAGAGACATTCTCTTGAACGATTTATCATATAAATGGTTCCCATGAGAAAATGTATCATGAATGAACCATATTAATTTTATGAATCAGTGCAATAGCCTACTTGGGTTGATGCAATGGTGGAGGAGTATGACTCCATTGTCAAAAAAAATGCATGGGAAATTATACCAAGACTAGTTGATAAATCAGTGGTAGGTTTGAGATGGATATACAAGGTAAAGAAAGCTGCTGATGGGAGTGTGGAGAAATACAAGGCCAAATTTGTGGTCCGATGCTTCTCACAGATCAAGGGGATAGATTATGATGAGACATTTGCACTTGTCGCAAGGTACTCTTCCATAAGGACCATCCTTGCACTCTTAGCGCAGATGGGCTGGTGCATTCATCAGATGGATGTGAAAACTATGTTTCTCAATGGGATCATTGAGGAAGAGGTGTACATATAGTAGCCTAAATATTACGAAATCTTCAACAATTATTTGCATGTGTGTCGACTCAAAATAGCGTTGTATGGATTGAAGCAATCATCCTGTGATTGGTATACTCAGATAGGCAACTATTTCACCAGACTACACCAAAAGTGAAGATGATACAAACCTGTACCAAATTGTGGTGGAGGGTAAGATTTTGATCATTTTTCTTTATGTTGATGATTTAATATTGACTGGTGATGAGCAACTAATACACTCATGCAAGGAGGATCTTGCAAGGGAGTTTGAAATGAAGGATATGGGCCTCCTTCACTATTTCCTTGGATTGGAAATATGGCAGCGAGATGGTGAAATTTTTGTGTCTCAAGGAAATTATTCAAAGGAGATACTGGGTAAGTTTAACATCGAGGGATGCAAACCCATGGATACTCCTCTTCCAATAAACAGGAGGAAAGAGGATGCTACTTTTGGAGAGGTAGTGGATGGTACTGTCTATCGACCGTTAGTGGGTTCGCTAATGTATCTATTGAACATGAGACCAGAAATTTTCTATGTGGTTTACCAGCTGAGTCAAGCTATGGTTAATCCTACCAAGCTCTTTTGGAAGGTAGGGAAGCATGTTCTAAGATACCTGAAGGGCACATCAGAGTATGGTTTATGGTACAAACAGACGGATGGAGTGAAGTTGCATGGATTCATCGATGCAGATTGGGCTGGTAGTCCATTCGACAGAAAGAGCACATCAGGGGCGATCTTTAGCATTGGATCTACAATTGTTTCTTGGTACAATAGGAATCAAAGATCCGTGGCACTCAATTCAGCGGAAGTGAAATACATGGTAGCAAGTCAAGCTGCATGTGAGGTTATCTAGATGAGAAAGATCTTAGTTTGTTTGTTTGGTTCTCAGATGGATCCGAAAGTGATTCATTGTGATAATCAAAGTTGCATTAAACTCTCGATTAATCCTATGTTTCATGTTAGATCCAAGGAAATAGATGTCCGGTACCATCATCTTAGAGATTGTGTGCAGAGGAGAATTATGTTGCTTCAATACATTCCCAAAGAAGATCAGGATGCAGATATTCTGATGAAGGCGCTCACCAGGAGAAAATTCGAATACCATAGAGACAGGATAATGGTGAAGGATAATCCCTTTCTTGTTGAGAGGGAGTGTTGAGATTCAACAATAAATTTTTTTGGCACCCATGATCCTAGTGAAAATTAAGCACCTACACTAGGGTGGGGCCCACAGGCTATTTTTAGGTGCATGTCTATTTTTATTATCCCTTAATTTAGATGGACATTGAAATATAATCTATTCTTAATGAGAAATTGAAAATAGTTAACTGAAGTGGAAAATCAACTAGCTAAGTGAATTTCGACTTAAGATGTTGGTTGGTGGGACACGCAGGTTGACTTTAGTTGTAACTGAGTGATTCTAGTTGTAACAGAGTTGGAAGTGCAGTGGTGCATGAGTTGTGCAAGTTGTAAATAGTTTAACTCAGTTAAGTGAGTTAAAATCAGTTATGCTAGTTGTAGCTGAAGATACAATAGTGAGAGATCAAGTGAATTAATTATTAATTAATTCTCAATCAGTGGTCTCACACGCAACTGAAGATTTACTATTATGCATGTCAAATACATTGGAGACCCAGTTGAGTTCCAGGTGAAAGGGAAGTAAACTATCAGTTGTGACATTATCCGCTTGCACACATGCAATCACACACACATTGGATGTGCGCATGATACTTGCACAACAAAGGCCAACAAGAAGGAATCAATTCAGGGATTTCTTTCAACAGGGATTGCACAGTGAAGTCAGGTTGTCTCGAGACAGTAAATTGGCTAAGGGTTTTGCCAATTTTTGTATGAAAATGTGAGACAATTAGCTGATATACTGAGGGCTCTTGTGAGAATAGTTTTGTATGTAATTGTTTCATGATCCATGATATAATATACAATAGAATATAGTGGGGTTTTTAGCTATAATATTTCCCCGGGAAATTATCTGGGTTGTGTGTGATTGATATTTTTTCATGCTTATGTAATTGGTGATTGTGTTTTTCATTCCACAAAGATTTGTAGAAGTGATTTAGTATTTAAATTTAGCACATTTTTATATCGGGTGAATCCAAGATATACATGGATATTGTATAAGTTCTACAAGAATCACCCTACATGCCTCACTATAGACCATCGACTCGAAATTCTTGAGCTAACTAAGTCTATCTCACTTAGTTAACTAATAGAAGTTGTTATGAGATGAAATTACAATTTAATTTCAATTTAATTAAGGGATAATTGAATCAAAGCCTCACATGGTAGCCATTCTTGGGTGTTATTTTCTAGATTTTGTTTCTAGATGCCAATTTAATTGTTTCTTGTTGCAAATTTCAACCCTTTGGTCCTAATGAAGCTACATGGGAAATTGATGATCAAGAATTATATCCTTCTTTATTTTCTGATTGAAGCAAATGAATTTTTGATATGTACATGTGTGTGTGTGTGTGTCATTGTAAATATTGCATTGATTTGTGTTTAAATCTCCAATAAGCGGAATGTTTGTCATGTTGTTCATGGTTTTCAGTAGTTGGTAAATGTAAATGTTGCATCGAGCTTTGTTTTTCTAGTCATAAGTGTCATCGAACACCAAGGACGGTGTTCCCCTAAAAGGGAGGGGTTTGTAGCAATCCTTTGGTTGATTTTACATGTAAATAAAATAAGATCAAGGTCATAGGACATATATTCCAAGCTGAATGTTGGGTAAACATTATAGTGGGAATCACTTGTGGTTTATTAATGGCTATGGAAATTGGAAAAGGCATTGGCAGAGGCAATAAAATGAAATTTAATTAAGGAAATAAAGGAAAATAGAAGAGAAGAAGGTGAAGAGACAAAAATATGCATCAAAGGGAAATTAGAGAGAAGTTAGAGGAAAATGAAGAAAAAGGAAAAAGGAAATGAAGAGACTAGAGGTCAATGATAAAGAGGCATAAGAGAAACAATTCAAAAAAAAAATTCAGTTAGCTTTTGGATCTCTTCTTCCATACACTTATACTCTTGCATACTTAGAGCAATATTGGAGCATCCTAGCATTCACTTCTTGGAGAGAAGAAAGTGTAGGACAATCAAATGAATTGTGAACAACAACTAGAACGTTGGATCAACAACTACTTTGGATTTCATTTCAGGTAAAAGGTTGCACGCATGATTCCTTGTTGATATTTTTATGCATGGTATATACATGTGTTTCTTTGGTTGTTTTTCTATCATTGGCATGGTATTTTCTTGGTTTGACAGTGGTTTCAACCTTGTGTTTCCATTTCCTAGATAGCCATGATGTAGTTGGTTATCTCTTTGATTAAGCTTTGGATGGATGGTATACTTGGATCCTGATAGAGGCGGTCTCAGGAAAATTCCCAAGGGTCAAGGGTGGAGATGGGATTTATCCTAGAACTATTGAAAAATAGGTGGAGATAGGAAAATTCCTCTGGATCTGGTGAAGGAAGTCAAAGGAATCCAAGCTTGTTTGATGTTAGTGATTTCTGGACCGGTTTAGGTGATGTCACAATGGTTTAAGGTTGAGGTGGTTTGGCCTCTAGAAGCCCTGGTTGGTTCTATTTTTGTTCAACCCATATGATCCCACATTCATGCTTGGAATATGGAACAAGGGTGATTGGATGAAAGAGAGATTTAGTTTAGCCCAATCTATGGTCAAGTGGTACATGAAAGTCCCTGACTTGGTTCGATTTTGCATATATTAATATAACTTATTTTCTTATTATGATTGATGATCACTTGTAATAGTTGTTATTTTTATCTTATGGTTGGTTTGTAATGTTTTCTATTTTGGTTATATGCATGGTTATATGATGTCCTCTTGCTATGTATCTTTTCCATGATTTGATAGGTGATTGAATTGTTGATGAATGCATAGGCTAACAAGTGTATTTGTAATTACCTTGAGAGGGCATTGGACCTTCTTGATAATTCTATGATTAGGTTCATAAGTTTATGATCAAATATGCATTCATGACCTATATCTCCTATGTTTACTATTTGTTTGATGAAATGTGTATCATGTATTAGGCATCTCTTGGCCAATATATTGCTTGAGTATTAGTTGTTTAGACTTGTTATCACCTAAGACTTTACTTTGGAAAGTACTGGGAAATTCTGAGTAATGGCCTATAAGCCATCACTAAGAAAGTGGCATAGATCTCGCCACTCCATGCATAGAAATAGAATATTTCAATCATAACCACATTCAAGAAGGCTTGTGGGTGCAGTTGGAGCCTTAAAACCGCATGCACAAGTGTCAAGGGTGTGGTTGGGAGGTAAATATTGTGAAAAGAAGTTCCTTAATGCATGACCGTAATAATTTCGGTTAGTAGGCCCCACTTCCATAACTAGAAATTGGAGGTTAGGTCATGTCATAGTAACTCCCACCTCATGTTTACCCTAGAGATCTTGTAAAAGTGGGTAAATTTGGGATGGGGTGGTTACATGACCCAACCTCCAAAGTATAGTTATGGAAATAAGATTATAAAATTTCAGTAATTTTCAAATTTCTCAAAACGCATAGTAAAAAAATAAATTTATGATGATAAAAGATTTACCTTAATCCAAAATACAAATAAAAAGGTATGATATTTTAAATTTTGACCAATAAAATCTTGCCAAATCAACATTGGACCCATGTGTCATCTTATGTAGCGACTATGTGGTTATTCTGCAAGTCTGCATGGAACAAGAGTGACATTTCTCCTTCATAGTTGGTGGTCAACTTACTTGTGTGAAATATACATCGTAACTCCCACTGGAGCCTTTACCTTTACTTGGATGACTCAACCTGTGATTGACCTGATATGGCTAATTGGTTTGACCCCGATCTGGCAGATCGAATCATCATTGGGTCAGACCTCGATCTAGTCGACTGGCTCGACAATACTTATGAGACCAACTCATCCACCAAACCAGACTAACCGCCATGACTGACTTGCTGACCCTTGACCTGAGGTCTTGTCGGTAGAACCAACTTACCTTGTTTGTGCTCACCACTTAGAAATTTTCAACTTTACTCTGATATTTTCGCACATACCTCAGTTGTGATACTTTCCTATGCACAAATTTCTTTTACTATTCCCTAGCCATGGAGGTCATTATCGACATTCCAAAACAAATTGACAAAACCTGTCAATGCACACAAGTAGGATTTACTTCTAGATTTTGATGGGAGAATTGAAATACTTGACCATCATGTACCTCATAAAAACATACAGAGAGAATGCATCTGAGTGCACTTCTCAACATTACAGGGAAATCAACCTGACCTCTCATTCTAGTCACAATATGCATTCCATTCGATGGATCATTACACCCAAACCATCAGTGAAGCATTATGAAGTCACAGATATAAATTTACATAGATTTTATTTGGAATACATGACAAGACCAGTTGAGATAATCCAAATCAATAGAAAATGATCGAATAGACAAAATCAGTCGAAAATACCTATCCAGTCAATTTTCCTCGATGAGACAAAATCAATGAAATGAAATAATCCATTGACTCTAACTCTCCACCCAAACTTAGATAAGTTGCAACCAAATATTTCTTGCAGCTGTCACCCTCGAGCTAGATTCCATAGCTTGAGGAGGGGTGTTTTCGGAGAAGCAAAATAAAAATATAAACTAAACCAAGGTGTTCAAAGGCTACGCCTCCTTCACCCAACAATTATCGAATAAATAAATAAATACAATGAACCACTTCACTCGCATATAAACATCATATATTCAGGAAATTTAATCAATATATTCAGCTGAAATTGGGTGTCTCAAGGCCACACTTCCATTTATAAAGAGGGAATTATGATACAAATTCCAACATATCTATGGATTTAGAGACATAGTGTCTCAATCCAAACATGGAGAGAGATATAAGGTTAATTCTAAGGAGGTTTTATCTGCTATGTTACCTCTGAAGGAATAAGAGTGCACTCTCCAACAACTTCTCAGTGGAACTTCTACCTGTGTTCTCAACCCAACCCCATGGAAATACAATTAGGTGTTATTAGACCACTAGCCCTAGGTAATTCCACCACTCAGAAGTTTTCAACTAGCCCAATATACATTGGATTTATCTGCCTTATAAGGCACAAACATTACTCAATGATTATTAGCTAGCAAGCCTTCTGGGTTCTTTTTTGGACTATCAACTAGGTTTATTATGTGATTATCAACTAGAAATCCTCATGGATTTCTCATCCAACAATCCTTCTGGGTTTCTTAGATGGACTATCAACTAAGATTTCTCAATGATTATCAGCTAGCAAGGCTCATGTGTTTCTTCGCAATGCTATCATCAGAGCTTCTATGTGATTATCAACCAACAATATTTATGGGTTTCCTAGTTGTGCTATCATATGATATTATCTATTATTTTTAGCTAGCAAGCCTCATGGGTTTCTTAGTTGTGCTATCATCAAATCTTCCCTGCTCCCTAATTTATCTTAGTCTTGATATCCTTATTTTCGCTCTCAATGAATAAAATTTATCACCAAAAGCCTCTCGACATATCTTTTTTCATGCTACCTACAATGATTAAGTCCCTCCTCAATTGTGAATGAATAATCTCCCTTCTGACTGGGCACATCGATAGGCTAACTTTCCATATTTTCCGAGGATCCACATAACCCATAGTTCGTGGACAATGTATCCCATCCTTATTGAATATTGCAACCATCCTTTCCTTTAGCTTCTAGTTATTACCAAAAAAATCATGGGCATGTCCTATATTTTCTAGGTAATTTATTACACAGTTATCCTATTAAAACAACTCAGCTAACCTTGAATGATATAAGAGAATAACCAATTCCTCATGCAATCACCTTTTGGAAACCAGGACTATACTGAGAGGGGGCTGAATCAGTATTGTAGGAATTTTACCAATTTTAAAATGTATTTTCACTTTATGTAAGAAAAATAAGTCATCAAAGAGTACTTTTAGCAATAATCATGACAAGCAATAATTTTAGCAATCAATGGAACACATAAAGAACAAATAATTTCTTCAAAACTTCTCTTCAATTCATTCTTAAGGTTTGAGACCATCAATGCTTGAGGAACTTGGGGAACATGGGAAATAAGTCTGCAATAGGAAAACCATAGAGGGAAGGCGGAGTTCAGTGTCAAGGGGAAAATGGGGAAATGAGGTTATAAGCAGGAAAGGAGGATAAAAATGAGAGGTATAAGCTTATGAGGAGTTTATAGGAGCAACAGGGTGACCATGAAATGGGAAACTGATAGAATAGTGAAAAATTTTCTATAAGGATAATGAAGGCAGTGAGATTTTTGAAACTCAAGATATTCATGGAATATTGTTTTCAGAAATATATAAACACCCTTTAGTCATTTAAAAATAGTGAAAAATACTGATGGCTAACAGTGGCTCCACTTGGGGAGGGCAGCTCCTTTCAAGAGTTGTCAAGAACCTCAGATCTCTGATTTTGCAGATGAGATGCCTCACATGCTTGCTGATTTACTCCCATTCTTTCATTTTTCAAGGTTGATCTTGTTGATGTTCTTGGAAGCTGTGATATTTTAACATCTAAAAAAACATGATCACTTCAACATCAACTCTACCTACCCATCATACCTTTCCTAACATTTTTTCTTCATTTGGGTGCATTTGGATTGGCATACCATGAACATCATATTTTATTTTGAAAGCATAAAAACTATCTACTTCTACCCTTATCACTTCTAAGAGATCAGATTAGACTGATTGTTGGGTATGTGTTATATTCTTTCCACGACTAATCACGGGGGGGGGCGATAGCCCCCCCTTTGCGCTAGGTGCAATGAGGGGGTCATAGGGGGGGCAGTAGCCCCCCCCTGTCGGGGTCCGAGGCAGCGCCCCAGCGAAAATTTTTGGTCCTTAATTTTCAGTGGGTAGTTCGCACCCATGGTTTTGCACATGGTTTTGGGGTACGATGGTTTTCGGCCCCTGGTATTTTGTAGATCCGGTTAAGGGAACTACGGTTATGTTCTAATCTAGGGTTTATGGATTGGGGTTTATGTATGCTTCGACATGTATATATATGTGTTGTAACACTAAAAGGAATATAATGAAAAATCAAGATGGTCGTCCCGATTTGGGATCCAGGGGAAAATCTCTATGTTTATCTATTTTATGTTTTATGCTCTCGCTATTGTTTATTTTCTGTTATAAGATTCGTGTGTAGATAATTTCTGTTCAGGGTTAAAACCTACATTTGGTATCAGAGCTGTTTCAGCTTCAAGGGGACGCCTTTGTTGTTGAGGGTTTTTTGCTCGGGCCTGTGGTAGACCCTGTGCAGTGGGAGATCTACGGGATCGATTCTTGCGGTGAAAGAAGATGGCGAGCGGCGGAAAGATAGAGATCGAGAAATTTAATGGTCAAAGTTTTGAGTTGTGGAAGCTCAAGATGGAGGATCTGCTGGTGGATAAAGATCGGTGGATCGCGGTAGATCCAGGTACTAAACCAACGGCAATGTCAGATGAAGACTGGAAGAAACTGGATCGGAAGGCTAAGAGCACAATACGGTTGTGTGTGTCAGATTTAGTATTTTTGAATGTATCTGGGGAAGCTACGGCGAAGAATTTGTGGGAAAAACTTGGGACTTTGTACCAATCTAAGTCTCTGGTGAATAAGTTGTTCCTGCGGAAAAAGCTGTATAACCTGAGGATGAAGGATGGAGACTCGGTGATAGAGCATATGAACACCTTCAATATTATGGTAAGTCAGCTGTCATCTGTTGATATTAAAATCTCATATGGAGATAAGTGCATCAATTTTTTGTGTTCTCTACCAGACTCGTGTGACAGTCTGGTTATTGCAATAGGTAGCAATACAACTACCTTGAATTTTGATGACATTGTCTCAGCCTTGCTGTCGGAGGAAATGAGACGGAGAAATATGGAGGGTCAGAATGGAGATGCCTTATCTGTACGAGGAAGGTCCCAGAACAAAAACAAGAATAAGGTTTCGAGTGGGAGATCTAAATCTAGAGGGAGATCTAAATCTCCTGGAAATTTTGTAAAGGTGTGTTGGAAATGCGGAAAGGAAGGGCACTACAAAAAGGACTGCAGATCTAAAGCTCCTCAAAAAGGAAAGGGATTTGATGATGCTCCTTCTGCAGAGGCAAAAACCACCTCAGATGAAGGTGGGGATGTGTATTTGGCTTCTTCTTCAAATACACATGTATATCATGAGTCATGGTTGATTTAATCAGGTGCATCCTTTCACTTCACTCCCCATAGGGAGTGGTTTTGCGAGTATGAGGAATATGATGGTGGTGATGTCTTCCTAGGGGATGATAGGAGGGCCAAAATCGTCGGACGTGGAAAGGTCAAGCTGAAGCTGCAAGGTGGAAGGATTAGAACACTTCCTGGTGTTCTGCATATTCCTTCATTGGCTAGAAATCTGATTTCTGTAAGCAAGATGGATGATGCAGGTGTAAAAACAGTGTTCGATAAAGATGCCTGCAAGATGGTTCAGGGAGCACTGGTATTAATGCGGGGAGTTCGGACTGGAACTCTGTACAAGCTACAAGGTAGCACTGTCATTAATGGATGTAACTGTTCTATGGTTCCTGAAAGTGGACCGAAAATCCTAGCTGTCTCCGGAGAAAAGACCATGCTATGGCATCAAAGTCTTGGACATATTGGAGAGAAGGGCCTTCGGATACTGCATAGAAATGGTATGGTAGAAGGTATGTCTAATTTCTCTTTGGATTTCGATTTCTGTGAACATTGTGTATATGGGAAGCAGAATCAGGTGAGTTTTCCTTTTGGTGCTAAGAGGGCGAACAAGATATTAGAACTTGTGCACAGTGATGTGTTTGGACCTGTGTCAGTTCCATCACTGGGAAAGTCTGTGCACTATGTTTCATTCATAGATGACTTCTCAAGGAATACATGGATATATTTCTTGAGGAAGAAATCTGAAGTCTTTGACAAATTTAAAGAATTTAAGGCTCTGGTGGAAAACCGGACAGAGAAGAAGATAAAGGCGTTGAGGACAGATAATGGTGGGGAGTTCTGCAAGAAGGAATTTGAAGAGTTCTGTAAGAAGTGTGGTATAGCACGGCAGAAGACTACTCCATACACACGGTACACACCTCGGCAAATGGAGTTGCTGAAAGAATTATTAGAACAACGTGACAAGTTCAAGAAGCATGCTCAGTGGTACTGGGTTAGGACAAGAATTCTGGGTAGAGGCAGTGGAGACTGCATGCTATCTGGTTAACAAATCACCTTCATCAGTGTTGGAGGATAAGACTCCACATGATGTATGGACTGGTAAGAAAGTACCCTCTCTTTCACATCTAAGGTTATTTGGATGTGATGCATATGTACATGTTCCAAAGGAGAAAAGGACAAAGTTGGATAATAAATCTGAAAGGTTGGTTGGAGAAATACAAAGCTCGGTTGGTAGCAAAAGGTTATTCCTAGGTGCCGAGAATTGATTTTGGTGTTTTTTTTAATCCTGTTGCCAAGGTTACTTCTATTAGATTACTTTTATCTGTTGTTGCTGCATTTGATTTTGAGATAGAACAGATGGATGTGAAGATAAAATTTCTTCATGGGGATCTAGAAGAGGAGATATACATGAAGAAACCTGAAGGCTTCATGGTGAAGGGTAAGAAAGAACTGGTATGCAGGTTGAAGAAGTCTATGTATGGGTTAAAATAGTCACCAAGGATGTGGTATCAGAAATTTGATACCTATATACGGGGAATTGGCTTCACCAGAAGCAAGGAGGATCACTGTGTTTATTTTAAATTAATTGGTGACTGTGTTATTTATTTGATCTTGTATGTGGATGATATGTTTTTGATTGGAAATGGAAAAGAAATTATCCAAGATTTGAATACCCAACTGTTCTCCAAATTCGACATGAAGGATCTTGGTGCTGAAAACTATATTTTGGGCATGGAAATTAAGAGAGATCGGGCAAAGAGGAAGCTCTGGTTAAACCAAAGGAAGTATGTTAAGACTATATTGTAGAGGTTAAATATGCAAGATAGTAAACTGGTGAATGTTCCTATTCCTGTAGGTGTAAAGCTATCTACTGAACAATGTCCCAAGACACAAGAAGAAGAGGAGGATATGTCCTGTGTTCCATATGCAAGTGCAGTGGGTAGCCTGATGTATGCAATGTTCTGTACTAGACCAGACATTGCACACGCAGTGGGAGTATTCAGCAAGTTTATGTCAATCCCAGGGAAGGAGCATTGGACAACAGTGAAGTGGGTTTTCAGATATTTATGTGGCACTAGTGATTATGGCTTGTGCTACCAGGGAAGACCAGGATTGGAAAGAATGTTTGACATTCGTGGTTTTGTTGATGCAGACTGGGCTGGAGATCTGGACCAAAGAATATCTACAAGTGGGTATGTTTTTAGCCTATTTGGAGGTGCAGTCAGTTGGATGAGTAAAAGACAGTCTGTAGTGGCTCTTTCAACTATAGAGGCAGAATACATAGAAGCCACTCATGCAAGCAGGGAAGCAGTTTGGTTGCAGAGATTGTGTTCAAGTATGGGGTTGGTACAGCAAGCTATAAGGATAGACTGTGATAGCCAAAGTGAAATTTTCTTGGCTAAGAACCGTGCTTATCATTCAAATAAAAAGCACATTGATGTTCAATATCACTTTGTTAGAGATATGGTTGAGGCTAAAAGGGTGTTGCTGGTAAAGGTGGAAACTTTGAAGAATGTTGCAGATGCATTAACGAAGTCTGTGAGCACTCATAATTTCTCTTGGTGTAGAGAAACAATGGGTGTTGAAGAATTGGGCCAATGACTAAGCTCTCCTATGGCCCCCTGCGGAAAGAAAACAACAAGTGGGAGAATGTTGGTTATGTGTTATATTATTTCCATGACTAAGCATGCCCCCCCCTGTCGGGGTCCGGGGCAGCACCCCGACGAAAATTTTTCGTCCTTAATTTCAAGTGGGTAGTCCGCACCCATGGTTTTGGGGTACGATGGTTTTCGGCCCCTAGTATTTTGTAGATCCGGTTAAGGGAACTACGGTTATGTTCTAATCCATGGTTTATGGATTGGGATTTATGTATGATTTGGCATGTATATATCTGTGTTGTAACACTGAAAGGAATATAATGAAAAATCAAGCTGGTCATCCCGATTTGGGATCCAGGGGGAAATCTCTGTGTTTATCTATTTTATGTTTTATGCTCTCGCTATTGTTTATTTTTTGTTATAAGATTCATGTGTAGATAATTTCTGTCCAGGGTTAAAACCTACACTGATGAGACTATTTTATTCTCTACCTAATCTATTTATCTGTCAAGGTTAAACAATTTGACTGGTGTTCATTCTCTAATATATCAACATAAAATTCAAAACATGACCAAATCAAGGTTAAGAAGCTTTATTTGTCATGAGTTTTGGAATCTTGGATAGGTGGCGCACATATTTTATTTTTGTACATGTAAAACTAGAAAACTGAGGGTGGTAATTTGAAAACTTGTCACTCATCCCTCTCTTTTCTCTTTGGTTTAGATTTGAGCTTTGGGAATCAACATCTTTTCCTAACCTAGTCTATTAATGAGCCAAGCTTATACTATTTGGAAAATCTTCATTTTCTAACTAATCAACAAAAATTTAAAGCATGTTCAATCATGGTTAGGCTATATGATTAAATAAGAGTTATTTTTCAAACAAGTAGTGGCATTTGGACTTGCACACTTTCAGAAACATTATTTTTTGGTATGGGGATTTAACTTTTCTTTCATCTGCCCTCTTTTGTCTTTTTTTTCTTTTCTATAGGGTAATATGCTTGGGTGGTGGTTATTAAAAATCCCTCTCAGGGCTTTCTGGTGCCCAAGGTGGACTGTTAGATTAGCTGTAAAGTTCCAAAGAAACTGCATTCGTGTTCATGCTAATATATATAATCGACAAAGCAAGATGGAGAGATTACCTCTTGGTGGACAGAAGATCCTATGGAGAATTCCAAGAAGCTAAGTAGAGATCCTTATTCACTGGCTCCAAATCTATATCCTACAATCAATCAAAGCACCCACATAATCTCTACAATAATATAGCTTCTTATCAATTAAACTAGCATATAAGAAACATAAAACAATACAGATCTAAGCCATTCATATCATGTTACATAGACGATTGAACAAAAATTGTGACACTGATGCATCGAATGGACAAAACAGATACAGTTCTATTAATTTATGAAAAGGAGGATTACAAATGTCAGTTGCACCAAACCCTCCTCAATATTCCAATTCCTCTCCCTTTCTCTATCTTCGAGTGTGATGATGCTCAAGGAAGAAATATCTTAATGAACTTCGCCAATATTCAAGCTTCACACTACAACAATGAAATTCTGCTCCACATATAAAAAAACCTTAGACATTAGACCAAGAGCCCACAACTCCAATTTATAGGAGATGGAGAGGACAAACCTTTCCAACTCTTTCAACCTGTTCAAATCGGGAAAGATCTAGATGTGTCCTCGCTTTTCCTTTCTTTTGCCTTCCATAGAAGTTCATTTATGTTTGGCAATGCCTAGTAAAAGGTTTGTGCCATTTAGTTTCTATTTTGAACTGATTCCTTTTGAGAGAAAGCTGGAAATGCCAGTCATTTTTCCACAAGATATTTCCCTTTTCACACTCAAACACGGTTAACACTGCCCCTTGGGTAAGACAAAGCATTACCATAGGCATTAACGCTCCCTTTTCATGGCTCAGGTGTGTTATAACTCTGCCTAGCTATTTCTGGGGTGCATTAGCTTGGAAAAAATGGGTCTTGTCTAGGTCATTTTCTTCCTTCCATGTCACCTTCTCCTCTAAGCTGATTAGGAGGTCATTTGTCCTGTAACATATGCCCCCTAAAGTGTGAGTTCAGTGGTGAAGACGATGGCCGAAATAATTTATAACAAGTGTAGTAGAATGAGAGGAATTGGAGGACTGAGGAAAAACTAAAACAACAACATATGTCAGAAAATATAGTATCTGTCTTGAGTTGGGCATTCCCATGCTTATTAGCTAATTAACATGATTTCTCTAAAACATAGATATGAACAGTGTGTCCACCGATAATCATAACGTGAAAGAGTTTATCATAACAGGATCAAACTGAGAAGCTATCTCTAAAAATAATATCACAACTTGGGAGAGGAAACACAGCTGTCATTGTGTAACCCTCAACCCAAGGTATTGGTCGCTGCTTCACTAAACCACATATTTCCATACATGTGAATGAATGATTTGTAGTTGAACATGTGGGAAATCATCTGATTACCAGTAAATAACAAAAAAATTTAACAGATGAGAGGGTGGCCATCGATAATGATGATGGTCCCCAAGATGCACAGTACAAACTAGCGAGTGTGAATAAAAGGAGTTGATGTCGAACACTCGTAGAATAATTTGATCGGGAGCCAATAATGAGAACCCCCAACCAAACACAAGATGACTTGCCACTGATGTCTACAAGTATCTGGGCACCAACGTATTTTTGGATCAACTTCCTAGATAAGATGTTGAATTCGATAGGAAAATATCTGTCAAAAGTAGGCACTAAGGCGTCCTACATCAGTTGACACGAAACGGGAAAATATGATTTTTTTTAATGTAAATAATCAAGATAAAATGGGAATAACTAACGACAAATAAGTTCTGGTATATGATGGATTTGGTTGATACAAGGAGCAATAGCTAGTGGGATTCTCTTGAACAATAGAAGGCACTCTAATAGGGTACTAGGCAACTTAGGCTTAATGAACACCAAAGAGTATTAGGATTCACCAATGCAGGAATACTGGTATACGAAGGCTAAACTCATAGATAGTAGGGTTCGGCTAAATGAGAAAGAGTTTTCTGGGAAGTGGCATGTTCAAGATTTTATGCTACCAAATCGACCTTTAAAATGTAACAAAAGAAGTATCCATGTTGTCCAAAATTTTTCCCCATCTGATTAAGTTTAACGAGTCCAGATGAGTAAAATCAATGATTTTTTTCATATTTAGAGAGTTTGAAAAACATCGTAAAAGACAACTCCAGGGGTTACTTTTTTCATGTTTGATAACTGGGCACGAAGAAGGGAGAATAGTAAGCCCGAAACAATTAATTTTCTGTGAGTTAGTCCATTGAATACGAAAAAGTGATAAATCTATGTTCGATGGACATCAGCCTCATTTTTTTATGAGTACGAGGAGATGAAGTAAACTCAATGTTCTTTATGAAATTTTAACGAGTCCAACAAAGAAAAACTAAATTCTCTTCGTGAATTTTTAACGAGTCCCACAGAGAAAAACTCGGTTACATTTTTTGTTTAATGAGCTTTGAAAAAGATGAAAAGAATGGCTCATATTTATTTGTCGTGGTAGTTTAACGAGCCCTACGAAGACAACTCGGGGTTTTTTCAGTTTTACGAGCTAGAAACAGTCCCTAAAAATAAATCTCGAAACCGGGTCGAACATGGTTAGATCCGCACATAAACATTGACAACCCATCAGAGCATCGGTAACATATGAAAACCAATAGTTGCGACAAAATATAGCATGAATTTACCAATTTTAACAGACTATATGAGTGAATCTTACCTCTAGAATGGCTATAAGAAGGCAACAAAACTTCATTTTCACTCTGTTGAGTGTTGTGATAGAGCTCTGGAGTGAAAAAATGGTGAAACTTCAACTATTGATTTTGGATGAACTGGGCAACGGTTTCTGATTCCGCGAGATCCAGGTAAGAGCTTGAACCTTCCCCTAGCATTTCATTATCTTTTTAGTTCTTTTTTCTGGCTGGAAATGTCAATTTTAGCAGTCCCTAAATAAATTGAGTGGATAACGCGGGTGCTTAGTGTTTTGACCGCATTAAGCGCACTGCTCGAGAAGAGATAGAGCGTTATAATGCATTGTTTGGCACTATGGCCCATGTTAGCCGACAGAGTTGATTTAAGAACTTGTTTTTGTCTTTTTAAAATGTTCTAACCAAAAACTAATCCACTGAAAATGTTTCTTGTGTATGTGTGAAGCTGTTTACCATGAGTATTTGGCATGAAAGAGAGCATGAGCGGGAAGAACGCGAAATGGTTACTGATGAAACTACTTTGCTGGTTCTTTAAAGATGCGAATTAATAAAGTATGCTCATTTAGAGCTGATGAGAGGGTAGGAAGACCTTCTGAGATGGATCATCCAATAGTGGGATGACCGACAACATGTATTTCACATCAAGGGTAATGAACTCTCGATTGAGAAAGATGACATTTAATTTTTGACTGCCCTGTCATGCAAAGGACCTAGGCCTAATCTGATAGGTTCCAGGGTTGATCCCCGCACTACTGCGGATTTGATCCATACTAACTGCATAAAAAATATTGTGGCATTAAGTAACTAGGTGCCTATTGCACGGGTGGCAGTGAGACCGTTCAGGTCTCTCTTGTGGATGATAGTTCGCTTGGCTGGAGCCAAGAGTCATCACGTGGCCACCAAGGCCCAGGTATTGTTAGCGTTGGATTGTATGCAGCCTCAGGTTTTTGACTGGTGTAAAGGTGTTGTCCGTCGAGTTTGAGCAGAGTTAATAGCATGTAAGACCCAGACCCAAAGAGATTTTGGGTATGGCACACTGATCGTGTCTTTCATACTAGAGCGGGTGTTGACAATGAGGCCAAGAATGATCACGAATGCATTGGGACCGCGGGAGCCAAGATAGGTTCGTTGGTTAGATTTTATACCATGGACTTGAGAGGGTCCAATCCGTCAGTGTTTCGATGATGGGTTCTTCGAGTGGCTTGAAGACCATATCGTGATGATCGAAGATTATCCCTATGCAGGGATGAATTACATAGGAGATCCAGAGTTGGTATTGCCCCTAGGCACTTAGTGGGATCCAGATGGTAAGAAAGAACTTTTTCAGTGTTTTTGAAATATTTTTGTATCTTTTGAATGTTTATGAAGCTTTTTTGTTTAATGGGTGAATTTTTTTTTGACATGAAGCTTCTTTCTTGACACAGATGTGGCACCCGTTCATCTAGTTGGAGCCCCTCTCTATGCAAGGCGAGGAATATAGCTACCTGGGCGGTGCAGGAGTAGAGGCCACAATAGCCGCTGAAGAGGGTGATGACAAAGATGTTGCATGAGCTTACTAGGAACCTTGAGGGTTTAAGTATGGGTGTGCCGCCTCTTCCCATGAGGGAGATCCCGATTTTTCTGCAGCGGCATATAGTGGGTGTGTTGGAGAGATACTTGGTGCCTCTAACGAGGATATCTAGAGTAGTTGTCTGCTATTTTGAGAAGCAGGCTTAGGAGGAGTAGTGGATAGATGTGTAAATGTAAGAGCGATGCTTAGCGGAGCTAATTTTTTGTAAGACACCCAAGTTTTGAGAAGTTTTTTTATGTAACTTTGATTGGACATGACATATATGTATATATATATACATATTTTGGAGATTTTGTTTCCTTGTATTTTTTAATGTTTATGTATGTTTTATGGTAAAAAATATACACTCATGTATAACTCTTTCTATAAAAAATGTGACAAATGCCAATCTAACACATAATTTTCCAATGAATCAGCTAATGTATTAAATTCTCTAGGAATGTGCTCAAATGCAATGGTTTGAAATTTACGTTCTAGAAGTCGTACCCTTAAGAAATAACATAATAAGACTAGATGATGGACACAATAATGATTGTTTAACTGCATAATGACGAGTTGAAAATCTAACCTGACCACCAGATTTGAGATGCCATGAGATGCAGCTTCCGTGAGGAGTTGTATCACTGACATGTATTCAACAATATTGTTGGTGGCATTGCCCAGGAAGATTCCCCTGGAACCAAGGAGTTCCGATTTAGGTGTGTAGAGAACCCAAGCAGTTGACGCAATGTGCCGAGTATGACTACTGGCACCATCTGTGTATCCAACATATGATAAGGATAACGAAGGAATCTGTGTAAAAGAAAAAGTGTTTATGAGAAAAACACTCAAAAACCCAAAATATCCAGACACATCAAACAAAGATAAAACTGATATACATAAAATTACAAAGCATATGCCTAGTGGAGAACTAGGTGAAATAATTTTATAGATAGAGCCCGTTGCGGGGCTCCACGAGTGGAATTCCATTACAGTCCTGAAGTTCATAAGCTCCTTTTGAGAGGACTTTGGTGACTACATAAGGACCAATATGTTGAGCCCTAAATATGTCCTTTCCTTTCACCAAATTTCACTTCATTCCATTTGTCCTTTATTAGCTATAGGCTTAAAAGATTAATAGGAATGATTAAAATCACTTTAAGAATGCATGCAATGACTAACTTATTATACTTTTGTGGTTTTGTTGTCATAGTGATTTTTGAGCAGACTTAGCTATAGAATGCAGTCATTCTGTAGCTAGTCGCATATTCCGTAGCCATATTTATGTTTACACAGGTTACAGGTGTCATTTGAGGGAAAGATGCATATGTTTAAATTCCAGAACTCTCCTACATCATTCCTTGTCCTCCACGAAGGCTGAGCAAAAATCTGAAAATGGTTATGCACGTGGACAAAGCGAAAACCTAGAAGCAGACTTCTACAAGGATAAGGACTCTGCAAGTGTCTTCAGCAAAATATGAGTCCTCAGCAGGAGTTCTAGTTCGATTTTGATTATAAAAGACACCTATGCCTATTTCTACTCAATGAAATTTATGTATTTGCTTATAAAAATAACTCCGTGAACCGAGAAACAGTTAGTTGATGTTTTGTTGTTAGTTCTCAAAGACTGTGATACTCTGTTTCTGAGTGTTTTTCCTTTAATGAAAGAAGTATAACTTTGATGCATGATCTGAAGCAACTTTAAGGAGTTAAGGATTCATGTGCCAATTTGATGGTAGAGGGCCCCTACTATCCAAAAGGCTTTGTGCATATTTTCTAGATAAGTGACCTTTAACTCTGTTTTGTTCTTAACTTAGGCAGTTTTCTGAGTTTATCCTCTTGCATCATGCTTATGTAATTTACTTACATCGAATATTAAAGTCAATCTTCCTCTCATGAGTTGTTCCAATATATCACTAATGTGTGAATGAGATATAGCTATAGTACTCTTAAGTTAATTGCATTTTAGTTTAGTTATGTTCATTGCATTTCAGTTCTATTAGTTAATTTCATTTCAGTCCTATTAATTAGACTTAAAAGACCCTCATTATTTTATAAGCTTCTCTTGTTCTTAACTTCTTCTAACACATCATTATCATATGAACAAGAATTAGTTATATCATTTTGAGCTCTTGATTGTTCTGCAATTTCTCATACTTTTACAAACAACCTTTTCCCCAAGTTGTTCCAAGAGATCTCTAACCTTTGAACGAGGCTTAATAGTAAAATTTTGAGTTGCAGAATGAGTTAATTCTAGTGTCATAAGTTATTTTAGCATAGGGTTCCTTACTATGTTGCAGATAATATTTTCTCAAAATGTTCCAACAAATTTCTAACAACGGATGAGATTTGCTCTGTGATATTTTAAGTTGTTGTTTACTAAAGAGAACCTCATTACATCAAACTAATCCTTTTCTCAGTTTGTTCTAACATACCTCTAATGAAATGAATTGGACTAAGTTTAATGTTATGAGTTACTTTTCTTATTAGCTTTACAATCTGTGGATTAGCATTTTTTGTTCTTAGGTGCCATTCATAGTTTAGAGTAGATTTTATTATGTTTTAGTGTGATCACTAACTTCTATTTGCTAGCAATTCAGTTCTTTTCCCCTTAGTATAAAAACACAAAACCAAAAACACTAGAAAAACAATAATCACAACGAAGTAAGAAGAAGATACCTAGGCACATATGGTGCACTTCACTTCAACAGTTTACTAGCCCTGGTTGACAATTTATGACATCAATTTAGGAACACTAAGTTGAGTAGACACAAGCCATAATGGTTGAAGTGTTCCTGTCTCCAAGAGGTTGTGTCTCTGATCATAGAGTAGAATGAGATCACCTTCTTAGAAAGAACGAGGCTTGACAGATTTGTGATATTTAGCTTTGACTCGGCGTTGGTGAGCTTCGAGTGCCAGTGTGGAATCTTGATGAGTTTTGTACAAGTGATCGAGCGAGAGCAAGTGCTCTTTTGTGGAAGTGGTGCCAAGTAGGAGTTCAACAGCGAGCTTGAGTGATGGAATCTCACACTCAATTGGGAGAACTGCTTCTAGGTCGAATGCAACTTGGAATGGCATGAAGCTTGTAGTAGTTTTGATTGACATGTGGTATGCCCATAACGCGAAATAGAACTTCTGATGCCATGTGGTTTTATGGTTGTCGACTAACCAAAGAATCATGGTTTTGAGGATGCCATTTACGACTTCGACTTGACCATTCGCTTGCGAATAGTAGGATGAAGACTGATCTTGTTGAAAAACTAGCATGGAAGTTAATTCCATCATCATATGGTTCTGAAAATGTGATCCATGATTTGTGATGATTGAGAGGGGTACACTAAAATGGTAGATAACCTAATTGAACAGGAATAGAGCAGCGATTTCTCCATTGGCCCTAAAAGTGGGAATGGCTTCTAGCCATTTTTTGAAGTAGTCGACCGCAACTACAATGTAGTTGTGTCCATCCATAGAAGTGGGATTGCATGTAACGAACTCTATTCCCCATTTAGTGAAAGTACCAACAGAGAAAATCAGATGGAGAGGGGCGGGATGGGCACGCATTTTCTTCGTAGAAATTTGACATGGATGGCACTTCTAGACCACTGTGATGCTGTCTTTAAACAAAATGGGCCAACAATATCCTTCATGCAAGATTTTTTGGGCCTTAGCTATGCCAGAAAGATGAATGTCACACACCCCCGCATGGCAGTCATTTAAAATGTGTTCTGCCTCATTAAAAGTGAGACAACGCCGAAGCATAGTACCAACACCGCGACAATATAGAGTATCGTTTAGCACGAGGTAGTGTTTTTCTTGGTGGCGAATACGATGGTGGTCGTTTGAAGTGAGATTTGGGCAGAAAAGTTGAGTTTAGAGGTAGACCAAAATGTATCCATACCAAGGATCAGAAGAATCGACTAGGTAGATAGATTCATTAGGAAATGGATTATGAGCTACATCTTCTAGGTTAATTTTGGGAAGGTCTGACAATAATTCGGTGAAGACTAGAGATTTCTTTGCTTTGGAAGTGGTGAACACCAAATCAAATTGTTGGAGGATTACAATCCATTTGGAATATTTTCCTCCAATAACCTGTCGAGACAAAATGTGTCACATGGGATTCTCCAAAGCAATGATGGTAGTCTGTCGCAGTAATATATAGTGTCGGAGTTGGGTGACAGTGAAGACCATTGCGAGAGAGAGTTTCTCCACATGTGAATATCATAGTTCGGGTCCAATGAGACCTTTTGACAAGTAATATATCACATGTTCACTATTGTCATTGTGAAATTGAACCAGAACCATTCCAAGCGAGGATGGTGAGGCTTCCAGGTAGAGGAGAAAGTTGCGTGAGTAGTTGGGGGCACTGAGAAGTGGGCCGGAAAGGAGTGCTCATTTCAAGGCGTCAAATGACAATTGAGCCTGGTCATCCCACAAATATATTTTTCCTTTCTTCAATAAAAGAATAAAGCCTTTCGTAATCTCGGTATAGTTTACTATGAAATGACGTAAAAAGTTTTCTTTCCCTTGCAAACGTTGGAGTTATAGAATGGATTGTGGTGCGGGTAATTCAATTATCACCATAACCTTATCGGGATCAACTATAATCCCATTCTTGGAGAAAATAAAACTTAGAAGGCATCCTAACTCAACAAAAAATACTCACTTATGTGGATTTAGACGTATATTATAGAACCAACACCAAGCAAAGATTTGTTTCAGATGCACAAGGTGATGGGTTCGCTTCTTGGAATTAGCTGGAAGGTCATCCAAGTAAGCCTATACAATATGCCTAATGTTGTGAAAGGCATAGTCCATAGCCCTCTGAAAATTTTCTCCTGGATTCTTCAGACCGAATGGGAGTTTAAGATACGCAAATGTGCCCCAAGGACAGATGAAGGTGGTTTTATGTTGGTCATATTTTTTAATCGCAATCTGGTTATAACCTGAGAAACCATCCATAAAGGAAAAAGATTCACATCTGGCGCAATTTTCAAGGATCTGATCTACGAATGACATAGGATAATTGTATTTCGGACAAGTGGCGTTCAAATTGCGATAATGAACACATACCTGGATGGTGCCTTTTTTTTTTGTCTACGGGAACTGGATTGGAAACCCATTCCATCAAAGGAACGAGATAGATGAAACCAGTGTTTAAAAGTTGTTCGACTTCAGTCTTAATGGTGACTGCTTTACGCGGGTGGATAGGTTGGAGTCTCTGTCGAACAGGTTTGACATTATCATAAACAATGATTTCGTGCTCGACTACAAACAGACCTATGTTGGGAATTTCATTGTAAGACCAAGAAAAAACATCACGAAATTCCTTAAAAAGGGATTTGAAGCGTGAAATTTCCTCAGGATTACAATCGGCTCCAATCTGAATGTTTTCCACGATATCTGTTTTGACCGAGATATCGATGAGCATAGTCTTAGAAATATTTCCCATGTTCACTTCCGAATCAATAGTTTGAACAATCGTGTAAATAGAGGGAATGATCTTAGGTGGGTCAAAATATGGGATTTGAGTAGTTATCCTGTCTGAATCAAACATCAAAGCGCGATGATGGAACTCTCTGCAAGGTTTTTCTTTTAGAGACATGACCTCACTTCGTCCGTCGACATGACTTCATCGAGGATATATTTATAAAGAATCATGATGGGCGGGAGATTTGTACCATTGGTCGAAACCAAAGTTGTGGATGGTTCATATGTGATTTGGATGGATTGATAAGTCAGCTCTGCCGGTGATAGCGACATCTGATCTCTGTAGTAATCAATGTCTGAAGGTGCTGGTAGAATTCATGGATAGATAGAGCCATCCAAAGTGATGGATATCATTGCCATCATATTTGGAACCTCAAGCGGTGGGAGAGGAAAGAAAACCATCAGGGAAGATGCCTTCAAAAGACCGGTACCAATACTGACGTACGAGTCAGGAACACCTCCTACTAGGGGTACAATGCTACTAGGTAACATGGAATAATGGGTTGCAAAAGGATAGCTGATCCACTGTGACTATTTTCGCATCCAATGGAAACAGAATAAGTCATAAGACTGAAGAAACAATGGAAGTCATTGCGTAAGACCAACTACGACCCAGCAACAGATTATAGTTGAGATGATGATCTACGACTTCTATGTCCACCGTTATCGTTTTCCCACTAAGTGAAATGGGAAAGCTAGTAAGGTAGCCTTTTGGGAGTAAAGTGTGGCCATCAAAATATTTAAGGGAATTAGACGACAGAGACAAAGTAGGAGAACCCAAAGTGAGCCAGCAAGTAGTTGACATAACGCAGGTTGAAGCACTTTCATCTATGACAGTGCAATGGATTGGTCTCCCTTTCGAACTACACCTGGAATGCAAGTTGGTGTGAGAGGCGAGGTTTAGATTTCTCCATGTCAAAGATAGCTAGGGTAGAATCCTGGGGGTTGATTCCACAAATGGCTGAAAGCAATGCTTTCCGTTGCACTGGACAAGTTTGCAATACTTCGAGAGCAGACATAGCTGACGGTGCTTGCACCAAATCTTCTACAATGTTTTAGTTTTGGGCAGCACATGCAGAGGTGTTATGAGTCATGCGTCGAAGTGTCCCTTTGGGGGGACAAATTGTGAGGTTAAAGGAAGGCCTTTCGATATAAAAATCGTTGGGCGGTAGTGGATTCAAATTGGTACTAGGTTCCTACGTATCAATGACAGGATTTCCATAGAGTTTGGCTCGTGTTTGGATTTCAACACTTTCTACGCCATAAATGGCGGACGATCCTTCATCGGAAGGATGTGTACCATCGTTGTCCCTTTGCGGGGGTTGTGGTGGGTTTGCAACCATGTGCTACTATTTCTGCTGTGGATTAGGGAAGGGATTATGAAGAACGGCAGGTGTCCTCCCAGAGTCCTTGTTTGTGATAAAATATGTGCATTCCTGTAGCCAAGGACATTTGTATGTCAAGTGGTCCTCCGCACAGATTCTGGAAGAAAACTTCCCGGGTTTTTCCTTTCCTTTTTTGTTCTTAATAACATTTTTTTTATTGGGAGTATTCTGATGATCCGACTGCTCTTCCGAAGAAGAGGTATTTTTCTTGTTCTTCTTGTTCTTGCCACTAGGTTTTTGTGAAAATTTCAAATAATTTACCTCAAAGGTAGGAAGAGTAGTCGATTGGTTAGGGGCAGTGGCAGCCGAAGATGGCTGGGAGATTTTCCCACTAGACTGTTTTATGGCTATGCCAAAGATTGCACCAACGAGACCGTCGGCGTGTGCTCTAGGTTTCTACGTAGCGGGAGGATTCAGATTACCAAGGGCATGGGGGAGTAAATCATATAGCATGCAAGATTGCAAATATATCAAATCTAAATGTTGTGCATGATGAATGGATTGATCTTCCGTGAGCGCACCAGACAGACAAATGTCCTTAGCTAGGGTTGGTAACAATGACTTACAAAACCAGTTAGATAAGTGATGATCTGGGATTGGTGCTTTGACCAACCTCCTCCTACGTCTCCATTCATGAATGTGATCATAGATGTGGGTGGTGGTGCCTTGGTGCAGCAAGGTTAAGATTTCTGTGTCGGCTTCGTATCTAATAGGTAATTGGAAATTCTTAAGAAATTCCGTAGCTAAGGCGCCAAAAGTGTTGACAGTTTCGCGTGGTAACTCAATGTACCATTTGGCAGCATTGCCTGTGAGAGTGCGAGTGAAAAGTCGAAGCCGTATGCTATCATCCACCATGGAGTTAGAAAGAGACCATAGATGAAAGGTGGCGACGTGCATAGTCAGATCGTCCCCTTGTTTCCAGTCGAATTTAGGGATGTTAGACGGAATATTGTGTGGTACTAGAGGCTAGAGTGGGTTGTGGTTAATGGGATCATTGGTCAGTTTGTAGATGTCAGGGATGTCTAAAGCTGTCAAAAATGGCAATTGCCTGTTTGCCCCAGATCTAGCCAAGGAAGTATTGGCTGACCATTAGGATTGTAGGGTCCGCTCATCAATTTGTTACCAATAGGATAAGGAGGACTTTGTTGATAAAAGTTACCTCTGGGTGGGGGTGTAGGGATGTATGGTTGTTCTATATAGGTTATATTGTACTGGGGGGCAAATGGTTGGTTGCCCCCAGTGTAAAATTTATCCCCTTGTCCAAATGGATTTTGGGGTTTGTTTTCCCATATGGACGTGATAGAGCTAGCTGAAGGCATACTGCTATTCGCATAGTTAAGCAACGACATAGACCCTACACCGACATTTTTTCCACTCAAATAATAGCGTTAACAATAGGATATCTTGTTTTTCCTAATGACTGTAGGGGTATCGAAGTGCCCCCTGTCATATGTGTGTTGGTGACACTGCCCCCTGGCATAGTGGCAAAGGGGTTTGAACTCAACAAAGGGTTCCAACCGAAAGGGTTGCTAAAAGGAACTAAAGTAGCCCCGCTCGTGGGAGCGGGAACCGTGGGTCCCAGTGCAGTCACCATAGGAGTAGATCTCGAAGGATTTGGAGGTCCACTAACATTTGCGATGACCGAAATTCTAGGATCGGGTGTAGGCTAGCTACTAGGATTTCATATCATTGGCGTAGAATTGACTATCGGCAGGGAAGATTGTGGTGAACTAGAGTTGGTTGCCATTGGCATCGACCCCATGAGTGCCGGTTGTGAAATAGATGTTGGTGCAGCTGAAGACATATCTTGGCTTGGTGTAACCTGAACTAACACTGGCACCGACGGATCAGTGAGTGGAGGATTGCAAGGAGGTATGACTCCTTCCATAAAAGGATCCACTCTGTGTGATATGGGGCTATGTGAAAATCAGGGGTTATCATTGGGAACTGCTCTTCTAAAGAAGGCACGGGCTCACTGAGACTCAACTCCTCCTCTGGTGTTAATGGAGGGAGACCTTGCTGTCGTTGAGATAGATGGTGAGGGTCAAAGGATGCCACGGTGGCCTGTTTAGTTTTAGAAAATTTTATTTGTGATGTATTATAAAGTCTTAGTGATAGTAACCACACACCTAAAAAAGAGAGAAGAAAAAAGGAATTTCTAAAATCAAGCAACAAGTAGCCACAACAGGGTGGCCTTGTCTGAGTACTATCGTTTGTTGGAGATGAAATCTAGTATCACAATAGCATACAGAGAAGGTTAGTCGTAAACATAGTTACGGTTACTCTAGAGCTTCGCCCGAACCTTAGACAATAGGTGTAATAACTCTCGTGAAGAGGAGTACCCTCCCAAAGACCGAAGACAGAGTAGGTCCGTCTGTTTTAGGTACCAGGACAACCCGTCCCAGTTACCTCATGTAAGTCCCTAAAAATTTTGGCAACTAAAGATACCTCAAATCACATACATCATCAGGGGGGTCACGGTTGTAGACAACATGTTATATAGGCAGAACACCTAGATCCCAGATCTAGTTTCAACGTCCCTGAAGGGAACCCCAATATATAGCATACCCACTGAATGCACTCGAAGGTGGGATACCTTCTCATGCACCCTGGTGTTTTCTCGCACTTAACTCCAGTGGTAGTGGAGTGGTCCAGATAATATGAGTGCAGTAGGATTTCAGTTATTAATGACTTTAGTTTCAAGTTTTGAGATCTTGGGTGATTTTCTCACTTCTCCTACCCCAAGATCCTAGCCTGAACTACTGTTGGTGTGAGCTCATAAAAAGTTTTATGATTAATTTTATTATCGCTTGATTCTTAGTGTACTTTATTATTAGTCTTGTGGAGGGGGAGTGGACGTATGAAATTTGATGACACTTTGACTCAAAAACCATGCAAAAACATGCTCTAAATATTCAATTCAATGAAGAGTTTATTCTATAAGGAGAGATTCTATCAACATCCTTGCACCAAACATTCAAATAACATAGTTAAACTTCAAATATTCAGACATCTATCTATCTTCTCTTAATAGGTTTTTAACCAAAATTTTCCATAATTAATTCAGCTAAGTTCAGAAAACTAAAAAAAAGAATTTTCTTCAAAAATTAGATGTGATTAACATTAACTTTTTAAAACAAGAACAAAAGAAAGAAATGATAACTGGTAAACAAGCACAAGGATATAGCAAGAGAAGCTAATCTGATGGCCAATAACTCCACAACCAAAGGGAGACACAACAGAGGTGTAAGCAACAGATTTTGGCTAGGTAAAGCTAGAAAGCAGAGGCTATAGAGCATTAATATTGAGACTAATGCATTGTATCGGAGTATAAGAAGCATTATAACGCACTGAAACACTTACAGGGGAAGCGTTACTTAGGCTAATGTTATACAGATGGATAAGCAGGGTCTAATCTGGACTCTGTGAGCTTTTAAGATGATTACTAAGCATATAAATTGGTCAGAAGGATATGTGAACAAAAGGAAAAAGGTAAAGTCATAGGAAAAACCTGAAAACTTGGGGTTTATTCCCCATCGGAGTCGTCAATTCTGCTATAGGGTAATATGCTTGGGTGGTGGTTATTAAATATCCCTCTCAGGGCTTTCCAGTGCCTAAGACAGGCTGTCAGATTAGCTGTAAAGTTCCAAAGACACTGCATGCATGCTCATGCTAATATATATAATCGACAAAGAAAGATGGAGATATTACCTATTTGTGGACAATAGATCCTATGGAGAATGCCAAGCAACGAAGTAGAGATCCTTCTTCAACGGCTCCAAATCCAGATCTTGCAATCAATCAAATTACCTGTGTAATCTCTACAACAATATAGCTTCTTATCAATTAAACTAGCATATAAGAAACATAAAACAATACAAATCTAAGCCATTTATATCATGCTACATAGACGGTTGAACAAAAATTGTGACACTAATGCATCAAATGGAAAAAACATATACATTTCTATTAATTGATGCAAAGGAGGATTACAATCGTCAGTTGCACCAAGCCCTCCTCAATATTCCAATTCCTCTCTCCCTTTCTTTATCTCCGAGTGTGATGATGCTCAAGGCAGAAATCTCTCAATGAACTTCACTGATCTTCAAGCCTCACACTATAACAATGAAATTATACTCCACATATAATCAAACCTTCGACCTTAGACCAAGAGCCCACAACTCCAATTTATAGGAGATGGAGAGAACAAAACTTGCCAACTCTTTCAACCTGTTCAAATTGAGAAATATCTAGATGTGTCCTCGCTTTTCCTTGCTTTTTCCTTCCATAGGAGTTCAATTATTTTTGGCAATTCCTAATAAAAGGTTTGATCCATTTAGTTTCTATTTTGAATTGATTCCTTTTGAGAGAAAGTTGGAAATGCCAGTCAGTTTTCCGCAAGATATTTCCCTTTTCACACTCAAACACGGTTAACGCTGCCCCTTGGGCAAGACAGAGCGTTACCCTAGGCATTAACGCTCCCTTTGCATGGCTCAGGTGTGTTATAACTTTGCCTAGCTATTTCTGGGGTGCGTTACCTTGGAAAAAATGGGTCTTGTCTAGGTCATTTCTTCCTTCCATGTTACCTTCTCCTCTGAGCTGATGAGGAGGTCATTTGTCATGTAACATTATTTTTCTTTATTTTTTGTCAAAACAATATAAAACTAAAAATATGGTCATAGTGTTGAGCTTATTTTCACCTATCTATCCTAATCTAACACTTATATGATATATACATTAGGTGAATTCTCTTTTCTAATACAGCCAATCAAGTAAGTGACTACATGATTGATTTTCATTCAACCCTTTAGATATGTTGAAAAAACAAAAAAGCCACTCCCATCTTACTTTTTTTTGAACAGTAGTGCTTAAAATTTCCTTTAAACCCTGCATCAAACTGCTCCTGGCATATTTTACTCCCTTTTAAAATGTCTCTAAGAAACCAGCAAAAGGATCTTTGAGTAATACCTGGCTATGAGGATTTAAACCATGGGCTTCATCCAGGACTACTTGTTCCATTTGGTTGTGCTTGGGATGCTTTTGGGAAATACGTCCCACCTCTTCCTCATGATCATCTAACTTGGTAGACTCATAATGTATTGCTATGTTGTTCTCCAGCACACCTGATATGCTCTGATTGAGTGGGTTGAGTTTTGTCTGAAGGTCCTCATTAGGAGCATCATCTGGAAATAGGTCTTCTAGAGGAGGCAACACATCATTATTATCAATTTGTTCTATAGTTTCTGCTTGAAGAAATGTTTCAATCAATAGGTCAGTAGTAGAAAAAACACAAATATCTTCTTTACATAAAAAATTGGAGGCTAGCTTTATGTTTAGGATCTGATTGATTTCTTCTTCAGTTAAAAGAGGAGGCATTTTTTTCTTTCTTTGGAGAGAAACCTAGTTTCCCTCTTTCTCTTGTGAAGGCTGGTCATAAGGATGAAGGTCCCGTTGAGCCTCACATAGAATAGATGATGAATCATCACTTGTACCTTTAGAGAGATCTTTTGGATCTTCCTTTATTTATTTATTGATTTCATCCTAAACCAACTCCTTTTGGTTATCATGATAGTTAAATTTAGTATGAAATGAATTAATTTCCTCTAATAGATCCTCAGGATGCTAATTTCCCAAATCTTCATCAATGTTTACAACGTATTGTATGAGATCCTCAGACTGATCACAATTTTCTTAAGCTAATGATAAAGATGGGAAGTTTCCTTATAATGTTCATAAAACACCTTGTGGAAATATTTTAAAGAAAACAAACTACCAGGGTCCAGGCCTTCATACCATTCCCTTGCTTTCCCTTCTAATGTCCCCATGAACCTTTTCACGAGGCTGTCCTCATGCCATTCAAATTTTAACCTCCATGTATGTATATGAAATTTGATGAGATGTAACAATGGGTCATAAAAATTTTCATGTTGAAACATAGGCAGGTTTGAATCCCAATTTATCTGAGGCATTTTGTGTGGGAATCTAGGAATGTGATCTATGTTCATTGAAGCATATTTGCATTGTATCCTTGATTCCATATTTGTTAATCAAAAGGGGTCATTGCATATTTTCAACCAGTCTAGAGTCTTCTATCAGTGGAGTCTTTAGGTCTATTGAGAGTTGTGGAGTCGCCAGGTGGAATATTTCAAATTTTCTATCCACTATCAACAACCAGATATTCTGCAGGTCTGTTAGGTTTTCAGATAGGGAACTTGTTTCGTGGACTAGTCTAACAATAGTTGAATCTTCAGTACTAGAGGTTTTTCTTAAGATTTTTTCTGGGTCATCAACTATATCAGGAGGGTTTGGGTCTGGGTGAGATCTAGTGCAGATTCTTTGTGAATCCAGATTTCAGATCCACAACACAGAGAGGCTAAAATTTTATAAGAATTTGAAAACAAAACCAATCTGTATGAATACTAAATTCACAGAGTGAGTGACTGGGCTTTCTTGTATCAGGTTTGATTAATACATTCCCAGGGGATTCTGTGAGAACTAGTGGAGTCACCAGGTCTACTGGAGACCATTGGAGTCACCAGGTGGATGAAGCTAAGGATTTTGAGGATTTGTTTGTTGTCCACCATCAAAAATTGGATACCAATCTTGGAATAATTTTAGGTTTTATGAGTTCTTTATGTACCACTAATATTTTCAATAAGTGTCCCCAGTGGAGTCTCCATTATGTTAGATCCTTGTAATTTGTCAGATTGGCAAGACCAAATAGACAAGGGTAACATCAAACCAACTTTGGAGTCCTAGGACCTAGCCTTCCCAGACTCAGAGAGGGATCTCTCTATGCTTGTAAAAAGAATATAACTTGTTTGATTTAGGATGCTGATTTTAGGCTGGTTATAATGATAGGGTTTGTTTGATTTTTTTTTTTGGCTGGGTAGGTTGTCAAGAAGAACATATAGAGTAAGAGAAATTCAAACCATTGGGCTATGGAGTCTGTGAAAGGCTTGAAAAGTACAACAATGAATCAAGGGTGTTTCATAGGGAAAGTTTAACAAAGCCAAATGGATCTTAATAGCTCAGGTGGGTATGAAATGAACATTAAATTGTGAAATTGGTAGGTTTAAAGGTAAATTAAGAATCCTTTAACATACTAGAACAAGAAGAGCCTTTAAGATTACTATGATTGAGAAATAACCAAAGTCCAGGGCACACCATAAACATCTTTGACCAAACCCTAGTAAATAAACTTCAAGACAACAATCCAGTAATCATAGAGAGCAGTTAAGAATTCTATAATCATTACTTTCAGACAAAGAGAACATCTAAGATAACAGTTCAGTGAAACTAAAGAGAATTTAAGATTTCTTTAATCAAACTTCAAAGAAGGCCTTTAAAGAAACAGTTCAAGAACAACCAAAGGACAGGGCAAACAATATATTTCTTTGGCTAAACTCTGCTAGGTAAATTTCAAGACAACAAAATAGATTCTCTAATCAAACCTAGTGGAGGAAAACATTTAAATGACAAAAATCAGACAAAATTAAGGTGTCTCCAACAACATGTCTTAAGCTAAGCTTTTTGTTCTGTTATAAGAGAAATTAATGAAAAATATGAAAAGATAAGGAAATAAGTGTAAGATAGGAACAACATCACCATTGAAAAGTTCATGAATCCAGTAAATGTGCTAGCTCCATTGATATTCAGTCCAAAAACATATTACAAAGCTCCAAAGCCAAAACTGCTTTATCACTCCAAGTCCATGTGATTTTCATCTCAACAATCAACCAAAAACCAACTCAAAATGTCATTTATTACATTTTTAAGGCACTTTGACCTTGGATACCATGCAAGGCCCAAGGAACAAATATCCCAAACTCATTCATGACAAAAATAACTTCTAACATAACTCCTCAACTAATTTCAGGGATATTTGTCCTTTAAGCCATCAAAATATCATTTTTCAATAATTTTGATATATTTTTTTGACTTTATGGCAAGGGTGCAGCGCCAAGGTACATGGGCACAATGCCAAGCCAAGGGCGCAGTGCCAAACTAGAAAAATGGCCCCTTTTGAAGCTAAGTTTTGGAGGCCTTATTAGTGTCCAAATGAGCTCCATGATAGCTCATTGGAAAGCCTGTCCTGTCTGGTTTCCATATCTGCATTTAGTTTTCAGAATGGAATCCATTTTCCTAGTAAAAAATCCATTCTCCCAATACTTCTAAGGGCGCAACACCAGTGCTGAAAAGAGGGCAGAAAGGTGTTTCTTAAGTGGTTTTTGGCCCTTTTGAGGGACCAGTTTTGCTCCAAATGAGCTGAAATTTTCTGAGGATGATGTCCTTTCCATGCGGATCATGAATATGTAATCCATTTTTCATTTAAGTGCCCCAAAAAAGAGTGCAGAACCAGTGGTGTTACACATTTGGCCCTTTTTTCTGCTAGCCAAACAGTCAAAAACTCAAAATTTGCAAAAAGATGCCAAAAATGGATTTTTTCTTGCTGATAATGTTTGGGAGGCTTGTAGGGATACATCAGCAAGGATTCTGAGCTTTTCCTTCTACTTTTCCTCCTTTTTGTGCTTGAATATTTGCAAGGGTTCTTTTGAGCTTGGCCCTTGCAATCCTGTTTCTTAAGGCATAATGCCTTGCCATCCTCTTTTGTAAGTCAATGTCTATTGTGGCCTTCTCTAGTTGACCCTATAAGTGAAATTTTTCCCTCTCTAGCCAATATTGTCTGTCATTGCTAATCTCTATGGCAAGCAACTCACTTGGAGTGAGCTACTTTGCCAACTCTGCCTCTTTTTGCCTTTCTTGGGCTAAGGCTTTTTTCAACCCAATTGTCCTTGGCCTCTTCCTAGGAAGTTGTTCTTCCTCACCATCATTGTCACTAAAAGTTCCCAATGTCTCATCTAGCAATGACTTGGCCTTTCTAGCCTCTTTCTGAGCTCTAATTGACCTGATGTCACTGATGGCCTTCTTTGCCTCCAACTGCTGGTTTTCCAACTCAAGATAGATGATCACATTCTTTTCCCTACCAAGATTAGATTGGAGCTCTGTTATCTTTGCATCCTTTCTTTTGAGCAGCATATTTGTGATCCTTTCCTCATCATCATCCTCTAGGTTAATCATTTTAAACTCTTGCTCAGTTTCATGTGTATCATTCTCTTCAACAATGACCTACTTTGCAATCTTTTCACAAAATTCAAAGCATCCTACATGCTTGAAACAAGAAATAGTAAGGGGAGATGCCATGAGCTCTCTTGTATTGAGGGGTTAAAATCTATTGATCTTTCCTCCTTTATGATCATGCCTCCTTGGAATTTGGGCCTCCACATCATTGTCTTCACCCTTTGACATGTTTAAAACTCTGTTTTTAGAAACCCTTGGGCTGATGTGAAAGGAGATGAAGGGAAGGTGATGAAAGGGAAGATTTGCAAGTGAATGGAATGAGTGAATGAAAGGAATGGGTGTAGGGGCAAGTTTAGATGAATACAACCCTTGAGCACTGTAATAACCCTTTCTATCACTAACACTCTGCTTAGGAAGATGAAATGAGGTTCAAACAATGATTTCCAACTTTGAAACTTAGGGTTTGATTAGGGTTTCATTCCATTGATTAATAAAACACCAAAATTGCTTGAAGATAGGTGTATGTCAGGTAATTAACCTTAATATTTTCTTGGAGTACCTTTGAAAAGAGATTGGAAGCAATTTGGAGTGATTTGAGGGCTTAGAGTCCCTTTCTGCCCAAGAGCGCAGTGCCAAGGATGAGGGTGCAACATCAAGGCTAAGTGCACAACGCCAGTCCAAAGCATGCAACGCTAAGGGCTTTCTTCACAGGCTTGTTGGGAAAGAGTGCAACACTTTTCCAGGTGCAAAATGCCTTGAGAAAATTCACAGGAGAAAAGTGCCAAGGGCACAACGCCTTCTTCCAAGCACGCAGCGCCAAGCTAAACGCCCAGCGCCACAAAAAATTTGCCCGAATTTTCTTGAAAACTCACAAATCCTTCTCTCCTGAGCGCTGTTGATCTTTTGAAAGATACCAATGATTCATTGAAGTGTAAAATGAAATTTTATAGGCTTTTGAATTGAATTTAATCTTGAAAAACCCACTTTATAAGGCTTAAAGTCCTTTACCTTTTCTCACTAACACTTTTTTACACTTTTTCTCTGCAGGTGACTGAAAAAATTGAATTGGTTTTTATTTTTTCCATTTGGGCATGACAAGTTCATTTTTACAACTTTAGGATGATTCCATATAGCATCATCTTCAAAATCCTCTTTTTCTTCCACCATGGAGTTCAACTCATGCTTTTTACCTTTTCTAACCATCTTCTTCAAAACCCTAGGTGTTTGCAGCTCTTTTATAACAATCATCAATGTTGAATTCTATGTTCTATATAACCCTTTCAATTTCATTCATTTATGTCTAGTTCACCTCACCTTTTTCCATATTTCGTCAATATTTTCTGATATACTTTCTTCATGTTTGGCTTTGTGTGTCTCCTCCATGTCATTTCTGCAAGTGGTCACTATTTTGGCACTCAACTGGAGCATCAAGTGTATAAACCGTAATTCTTTACAGGACCAAGCTGTTTCCCCTTCCTTTGCTATAAGTTTTTGTCATTCAAGAATAGATAGTGCACCTCATCAGTACCTTCTGTTGAGAAAGCCTTCAACACTCCTGCAGAAGTGCTAAAATCTGTTCATTTTTTTCATTTCTAGACTTTGAACTGATGAGGTAATATTCTTTGGAAATATTTTAGGTCCTTCTTGAATAACCATGTCTTGAAATTCTATTATATCTGAGCCAGATTCTAGAAAAGGAAAAGAAATGCTTGAAATGTCCAAGGATGACCTTAAAACATGTGAAACCCTAATGACGTAGTGGGAGGGTCCTTTGACCTGATATTGGATGAAAACTGGACTTGGAGACTTTTAAGTGAAAACAGAGCCTTGTCAAAAGTGTTGTATTGAAGATCCAAAATCCAATGTACTTGACTTATCTAAAGAGCCTACAAAGATAGTTTTGAGACCATCAATGCTTGAGGAACCCGGGGAACATGGGAAATGTTTCTGCAATAGGAAAACCCTAGAGGGAAGGTGGAGTTCAGTGTCAAGGGGAAAATAGTGAAATGAGGTTATAGGTAGGAAAGGAGGATAAAAATGAGAGGTATAAGCTTATGAGGAGTTTGTAGGAGCAACAGGGTGACCATGAAATGGGAAAATGATAGAATAGTGAAAAAGTTTCTATAAAGATAATGAAGGAAATGAGATTTTTGAAACTCAAGATATTCATGGAATATTGTTTTCAGAAATTTATAAACACCCTTTAGTCATCCAAAAATAGTGAAAAATAATGATGACTAACATCACCAAGTCATCATCGGCTACGGTTGCACCAACACTTCCAAGCTCATCTCGACATTGAGTGAACTTCACCAAGTATGTTGGTACCATCTCGTCGTCCTCCTTCTTGATCTTTCTGAGCTTTTCCTTTAGCGCCAACTTCCTTTGGTGGTTGCTATTCTGAAATTGATCTGTCAAGGCCTTCCACATAGCATATTGATTGGCCTTGCCATGGAGACTTGAGACAATATGATCTCGAACTTCCTCTAATAAGATCCTCCTCACCTTTGCTACCTTCTTCTGCCATGCATCAAGAAGTTGGGCATCAGCTGCTGTGAGCTTTGGAATATCAGTATCTATGAATTACTTCAACCTGTTGTCCTCCAACATTACCTCCATCCTGTCCTTCCATGCTATATAATTTAAATTTCCCTCGAGTGAATATTCAATTCTCTAGCTATTGAAAGATATCTTGATCTGCTACTAGACCCTAAAGAATAAATCTGCAAATTTGAATATTTTTATACACAAAATTAATTTATTCTCCACTATTTTGATTTCTGGTGCTCTTATACCATGTATAAAATATCCAACACAACTATAATACCATGTATAAATTATATCAATGGATTCAATCCGATCATGTAATGTACTAAAACAAGATACTGAATCCTTCTATTATATTTGCAGAATATAAAACACGATCACTCAATCACATAACACAAGATGTTCATGGGGAAAGAAACTTCTCAAAACCCCACTATCATATATTTCATATAGTCAAATAATCATGAAACAATACAATAATTTCTCAAATCAAGAAAATCCTGCACTTTACCAATCGTCTCACCCTGATCCTGCTCAAAACTGACTAGAAATTCTTAGGAAAAATTGACCAATACTTAGCCAATTCTCAGCCCCTGCTTAGCCCATCCTTTCTCACGCAATCCATAGGCAGTTAATTCCTATTAAATATGGTAATCAACCTTCCTTGACTGCACAATCCTTCATGAGCCTTCCTCTGACTTTATAATTGCTCCTAGGAAATTCGCTAATAATACAACCAATAGTTAACTTACCTTTAACCTCTGTCTCAACTGGGTCATCATCAGAATTGAAATGCATGAAACTATTAATAGTGAACATTTACTTGATATATCACTACTTGTGAATTAAATCTAATCTAATTCACTTGACCTCTCACTAGCTCATCATTCAGTTAGAACTAGTTAAACTGATTTTAACTCAATTAATTTGAGTTAATTGATTAAAATCACACCACAATAGTGCTACAACTACAAATGGACCTTGAAAATAATAGAATTGTTGAGATTCAACAAGAAAAATATTTGGCACCCATGATCCTAGTGAAAATTAAGCACCTACACTAGGGTGGGGCCCACAAGATATTTTTAGGTGCATGTCTATTTTTATTATCCCTTAATTTAGATGGACATTAAACTATAATATATTCTCAATGATAACTTGAAAATAGTTAAGTGAAGTGGAAAATCAGTTAGCTAAGTGAATTTTGAGTTAAGAGGTTGGTTGGTGGGACATGCATGTTGACTTTAGTTGTAACTAAGTGATTCTAGTTTTAACAAACTTGGAAGTGCAGTGGTGCATGAGTTGTGAAAGTTGTAAATAGTTTCACTCAATTAAGTGAGTTAAACTCAGTTGTGCTATTTGTAACTGAAGATACG